>JAAWXA010000012.1:22396344-22752917 GCA_038090715.1 Florisuga fusca
TCCCCCCCCCAAAAAAATTAAAAATATATGTCAATATATGGGTCACCATGCCCTCTAGAGCATGTCCTGAAGTGCCTCATCTACACAGTTTTTAAATACCAGCAATGGTGACTCCACCACTTCTTACCTGGGCAGCCCATTCCAATGCCTGTCTACTCTTTTAGTAAATAAATCCTTCCAAATTTGTAGTCTAAATCTCCCTTGCTGCAACTTCAAGCCACTCCTCTGGTCCTATCACTGTTCACTTGAGAGAAGAGGCCAGCACCCACCTCACTATAACCTCCTTTCATTTAGCTGTAGAGAGCAATAAGGTCTTCTCTCAGCTTTCTCTTCTCCCAGCTAAACATTCCAAATTCCCTCAGCCTCTTCTCACAGGACTTGTTCTCCACACCCTTCACCAGCTTGGTTGCCCTTCTCTGAACTCACTCCATCACCTCAATGTCCTTCTTGTACTGAGGGGCCCAGAACTGAACACAGCACCCGAGGTATGGCCTCACCAGTGCTGAGTACAGGGGCACAATCACTTCACTTCTCCTGCTGGCCACACCATTGCTGGTACAAGCCAGGATGATGCTGGCCTTCCTGGCCACCTCCTGGCCTTCCAGGCCACACTGCTGGATCATATTCAGCTGGCTGTTGACCAGCACTTCAAGGTCCTTCCTGTCCACTTTCCAGCTGTTCTTCCCCAAGCCTCTAATGTTGCATGGGATTGTTATGACCAAAGTGCAAACCTCATGCAATTGGCCTTGGCCCACTTATCCAGCCTGTCCAGGTCCCTTTGCAGAGCTTTCTTACCCTTGAGGAGATCAACACTCACACCCAACTTGGTGTTGTCAGCAAACTTACTGAGGAAGCACTCAATCCCCTCATCTAGATCACCGATGAAGAAATTGAACAGAACCAGCCCCAAAACCAGCCCCTGGGGAACACCACTGGTGACCAGCCATCAACTGGGTTTGACTCTGTTGGCTACAATTCCGTGGTCCTGACCATAGGCTTTTAACCTAACAAAAGACTACCCCTGTGTATGCCATGATTCACTGGCTTCTTTAGGAGAATGCTGCAGGAGATGGTGTCAAAGACTTTACTAAAGTCCATTTAGACAATGTCCAAAGGGGGGAGGAATGTGGTATCAATTTTCATGTATATTTGAATATCTTTAGTAATTTTTCCTTTTTATCATTATTGTTTCATTAAAGCTGTGTAGTTTAGTTTCCAACCCATAAGTCTCTCTCCCTTATTCTCTTTCCTTTCTTTATCAGGGAGGGGAAGAGGATTAATAGAGAGCATCTGTCATTCAGTTTAATTGCCGGGACAGTGTTAAACCATGACAGATGCCTGCCCCTTTTTCCAAAGGAGGTAAACTCTCCTTTTTTTCTTAGGTCCCAGCAGAAGCTCCCTGTTCAGCCAGACTAGTCATCTTCCCTGCCATTTTGTATTATGGTAGATGGGGACAGCCCCCTTCTGCACTTTCAATATTACCTTCTTGAAAAATGTAAGCTTCTGATTTCTGAGTTGTGAGCCAACAGGTGTTTTCAGGTGTTTTCCTGCCACCTAAAAGCCTACATTTTGAAAAAGATGGGTTTACCTTGAACCCTTAGCTGAAGGAGTATTTTCAAGTGCTAGTTTCAGACTCTTTCATGAAACATGCTTTACATTCATACGTGCAGAAATTAACTTCCCAGAGAGGAATTTGGAATATACCCCTTTTTTTTAAATAATCTGGTCAAAGGCAATTTTACTTCTTGCAAACAGTAAAAAACTAAGGAATCATTTTGCAGGTATTAGACAGACCATCCCAGCAGTGATTCTGAAAAGATTTACACTAGTCCATGTACTGTCTGCTAACAGAGGTGAACATTATAGAGATAAATTATTGTATTAATTAAAATATTGGCCAAAATACTGAGGCTCAGTGGTTGGCCACAAATAGTTGTTCATGTTAGTGGCTCTGGAACAAATTAATGTATCTTAATCAACAGCATGGTAGGAAATGAGCTGCAGCGATCTCCTATCTGAACCCATGGATTCTAATCACAGCCGAAAGCTCCAGTCTCAGGGTGTACATATGGACTATTCCCATTAAAGCTAGTCTTCTTAAAACACCCTCCTTAGCAAGTGCTTAGCTCTCCTGTTATGGATCTCCATTGCTGTTTCTGGTCCCTCAGTTTGAAAGCTGCTCTTTTTCTCTTTGGAGAACTTCCCACCAAAAGGGAATGGTGGTTTATGTTACGCCCTCTCTGAGGACAGGAGTGACCATATAGTTTATAGCAGGTGGCTTGTGAACTCCACAGAGCTTCGCTTGCTGAAGGTTCCCAGCTTGCTTAACATGAGCAAATGGTGTGAGTGGAGCCCTCAGGACCGAGGCACAACACCCAGCAAGTGACAGGTCTGGCACTGTGGAAGGCAGAGACTTACTGCGGCGGGAGACCCAGCACACCAGTGCTGATCAAATGGGGACCCGACCCAGTGGAGCCCTGCTCAGGAGTGAAGCTCAAAAGGAAAGCACCTCAGGGTGGGTAATAGAACTACTGATTAACAACAGATCATGGATGTGCACTGTCCTGCTTTGCTCATCAGTGAACTCGGTGATGTAACACAGGTGCTGCTGTCTGAGCTGTGAGACCCACAGCTGGTGCCCATGCAGGTGCAGTCAGGGGGTGAGACAGCTACCCCAGCTGGCCATGGCAAGGAGATAAGCAGTGCTTGGGACTCTACATACTTGGAGGGAAGAGAACTCTCCTGTGTTACCCTTACATATTGCACCCTAATCCAACTTTGTGTCGCTGTGCCGTGCCTTGCTCCCTGCACCCCTGGGAGACCATTACCCTGGGATGACCAAACCCTTCATTGTTGGGAGCTGGATGGCTGTGATGTGGTAAGTGGATAGGTATGGATCTGAAATTATTGTAGTGTTGTACAATGCTTAGCTACAGCTGCAAATTCACCCCAGGGCTGCCTAATTAGAGAGCTGCTTAATCAGATACCCCCCGCGTCCCCTTCTTCTGTGTCATCTGAAGTTGCCCTGAGAATAGTTGGATAGGCTGCTGGATAGAGGAGTTTAGCCTTCATGTCCTCTTCAGCTTTCTGAGTGGCTGTTTGGCTTAGTGTACTATCTGTGTCTGTGTGGCAGCAGTGGGTTGACAGGTGTCAGCAGGTAAATGTTCTAGTTACTTTATTTGCAAGGTTTGGCTGGGGAAATCACTTGGAAATGCTGACAGAAAGGGGGAGTAGAGGGGACTTTTAGCCTTAAGTTTTCATTGATTACAGCTCTGACTTATCATCAGCTATGAGTCACTACCATTTGTGGGCACAGATAGGCTTTAAGAGACTGATGTGAGATTTGGAAATCTGTCTATCAATAATAGTGTCAGTAATAGAAATGTATGCCTTCAGTGTGCTGCTATAATTGGAATAAAAATTAATTATAAAATCTTTTCCTTCAGCTCCGATTACTGGGACTGTAATGCTGGCAGCTGCTGCCATACTTTGCCCCAAATCTCTAACAATAGCTTTTGCACAGAAGTTCAGGGCTTTTAAGTTGTCCTGCCTTACTGAAATGAGATAAAACTTTGCATGCAGCTACTATGTAAATTCTGATGAATCATTGCATCCCACATGGTTTGTGAACCACCAGCATATATGAGAGGTGGGCTGAAATGAGAGGTTTTTTTGTAGAAAGACATAAGAAAAGTAAGGCTGATATATCCTGTTAAGAAAAATTTGAGGCAACTCTTACTCATCTGAGTTTAGATGCTGCTTTATTTGGAACTGAGAGCCAACACCACTGATCACATTGAGCACTGCTAACTGGTTGCTTTCATATGAATAGATGGGAGGGGAGATGTTATTGCCCTCTACAAGTACCAGACAGGAAACTGTAGTGAGGCAGGTGTTAGCCTCTTCTCTCCAGTGACTAGTGATAGTACAAGAGGTAATGGGTTCAAGATGCACCAGAGGAGGTTCAAGTTAGATATTAGGAAAAATTTCTTCACTGAAGGAGTGGTGAAGCATTGGAACAAGCATTGGAACATGTTTTCCAGGGAGGTGGTGGAGTCTCCATCCCTGGAGATATTTAAAAAATGGGTATATGTGTCACTCCAGGAGATGATTTAGTGGTTAAGGTGGTGTAGGACTGACAGCTGAACTCCTTCTGGAAGGTCCTTTCCAACTGTAATGATTCTGTAGTTTTATAAAAATGGCAGAAGAAATCCCCTTCCACATTCCAGATTAACAGATTGGTTGAAGGCATGATATTACCACAGTAGGGGATTAAAATATTTAATTCTCATCCTCACCATTTTCAGTACTTTCTCCTGTGTAGTGGTTCTGTTGGCAGATACATAACTGAAGGAGAGTGTCATATAGCACTGGACCTTCAAAACAAGGGAATGTCATGACAGCTTAAAACACCTGTGCACAAAAGATAGATTGATGTATCTGCCTAGCTGTTGCCTAATGCAGTAGGTGCCCATGCATTCATAACTGCTGATGTTTTTCCTAAGTCTCTTTGGTGAGACATGCCCTGTACCCTCTACATACGATTTTCCAAAAGGGCCAGCCTCTTGGCTGGTATATGCAATCTGCTAAGGAATTATTAAACAGGGTTCCCCCCTCTGCCTTTTTATTTTTATTTCCAAGCCCAGGAGGCTTAAAGTAGGTCAACTCAGAATGTGCATAATAAAACAGAGAGCAAGAGAAACAGCTGGTTGTGTCATTGGTGTCCTCTTCTATTATACAGCATAAGAAAAGCACTATGAACTTTGAAAGATTTCCCACATTTTGCAGTCCCTTCTCTGTCTGAGACTCTTCAAATTTCACCAGGGGAATGCTTTAGCCTAGCTTTGCTCTGGGCTTTGGAGCCCTCTGTCTCAATGAACAGCTTCAAACAGTCTCCTGCTGCAGTGGTTTCCCCAAGTATAGTCACAGATGGAAAAGTGCTTAGCTGCTCTCTGAGGAGATGGGAGACAAGGATTAGACTCAGGCAAATTTGTCTTAGAGGAAAGATTGTACCCTATTTCTCCATGTCCTGGATGAATATTGTAAAAAGAAGTGTTCTTGATCTTGAAGAATGAATATAGTACAAACACACTTTCTCTTCTTGTACATGGAAGCCAAGAAATTCCTGGTCAGGAGACCTATGTCCTGATTAGGGACCAGCATTCTCAGGAGTTTGGGCATTATACAGCTGTGCACATGCTCAGAGAGCATCTCCCACTGACTTGCATCCATCCAGCCTGCTCAGCCTTACTGCACACAAAGAAAACAGTGCCAAAAATTCAGAAAATGAGAAGACATTATAATTTAACCTTATTCTTCAAGGGTCTTGTTCTCTAATTGAAGGACAGTGTAGCATAGTGTATGATAGGACCGGGAAGTGCTTGAAAGAGTCCAGCGCAGGGCTACTAAGATGATTAAGGGAGTGGAACATCTCCCTTATGAGGAAAGGCTGAGGGAGCTGGGTCTCTTTAGTTTGGAGAAAAGGAGACTGAGGGGTGACCTCATCAATGTTTTCAAATATGTAAGGGGTGAGTGTCAGGGAGATGGAGTTAGGCTTTTCTCAGTGGTGACCAGCGATAGGACAAGGGGTAATGGGTATAAATTGGAGCATAGGAGGTTCAGGTTGAATGTTCGAAAAAATTTTTTTACTGTAAGGGTGACAGAGCCCTGGAACAGGCTGCCCAGGGGGGTTGTGGATGTCTCCTTCACTGGAGACATTCAAAACCCGCCTGGACATGTTCCTGTGTGATGTGCTCTAGGTGGCCCTGCTCTGGCAGGGGGGGGGTTGGACTAGATGATCTTTCGAGGTCCCTTCCAACCCCTAGGATTCTATGATTCTATGATCCTATGATTCTATGATATTGCAAGACTGATGCCAGTTTCCCAGTGCATGGTTAGTACAACACTTTTTGTGGCTCCCTGTCTCAACAGATGTCCAAAAGTCCCTTGACAGAAAAAAGCTTTTAAAACAGATAACCTCCCATTTTTATGCCTTTCTGTACCCAGGCCCAGTTTAAAGCCAGAGCAGGCCTTTGCTGAGGAAGGTTTTGTGGCAGCAGTGGGGTACAACTGTGCAAAATTTTTACATCTCATATTCCAGAGAAGCAAATCAAGGCTGTAGGACCTACTTGTAGTCTAGCACTTCTGAACTTTGGAAGCTCAACTACAGCCTTCTAGTAGGGAAATCCACGAGCAAGGTGGAAACCTGTATCTGCTACACAGATTTCTGTTTTTGAAGATAACTTAATAAAGGCCTTGAGTGAGGGGTATTCTGTTAGTATTTTCAATGGCTGATTCAGAAATGACACACCATATCCCAGTGCTGACAGTGTAAATAAGTCCTCATCAGTTCTCCAGGTGTACTGTGTGTAAGGAGTTGGACTTGATGATCATCTTGGGTCCCTTCCAGCTCAATAGATTCTATGCAATCTCCACAGATTCTAGCCGATAAAGTAAAAAACATTGCTGCTCACTGATTTTAGTATATGCATACAAAATTCAAATATTGGTTTTATCATTATTAATATTTTTGCATGGACAAAACTTTGTTTCCCTGGTTATGTATACCTTCATCCAGGAATCAGGCCAGAAAATTTCAGCCTTAAAGACCGTAATGTTTAGCAAGATTCAGAACAACTAAAATGCTATTGAGATTATCTGATGAGATCCTTTATAAGAAATAATGTTACCGTTCCACTATATAATTAAGTTTCAAATTGAAGATGATTTCCACACAAGCAGTTATGCTATTTATAGAATACTTTTCATCCTGGAGTTAGAAAAATTGTGATGAGCATGAATAGCGCAAGTAGCTCAGGCCCTCCACTTTTTCCTCCAGAGCCTCTTGCTTTACATATTAGTAGGTTTATCCACCCGAGAGTCTAAGTCCCCAGACCTAGAGTCTATCTAGGGAAGGATAATTTAATGCAGAGGGCTTCCCACTACATCCTGCTGGTGTTCATAACCCCTAGTTGTTACTGTATTTAAACCAAGGTTCACTCTAGTTCAGTCAGCACTCTTAGGGTTGCAGTGTCACCTCTGTCATGTCAGGGCCCTGCTTGTCCCCTCCTGTGGGGAGGTACTCCCGTGTCACCCGTGTCCTTTCAATAAGGAAAGCTTCAGACAGCTGTCCGGGGGGGCAGCCCAGGGAGCTCTCTTATCTTTTGTTTCTGAGGACTCCCAATTCCCTCATCTGGAGCGATGGAGATGCTTCTCTGTGTCTGTGTCTCGGAGATGAAACAGTGACATCCAGTGGTCGCTCGGGCAGAAGGGACAGCGCATCACATCATGCAGCCGACCCAAGGGGGACAGGGACAGGGGCTCAGCCTCAGCCTTGCCGGCGCAGGGCAGATGCCGAAGGAAAGAGGTCTGAACTGCCGTGGTTCCTGACCAGGCGGATCCCTTCTTTTCCAGTGTCCCTCCTGGGTGGAGCTAACTGAGACACACCTTTCAAATCAGGGATTCTCAGACGGCAGCACTTCATGTGCCACGTTATTAAAAACGCCAACTGGGATACCAGGATCTGCTCACTAGGATAGAGAGGTTCTGACTGCTTTGTACTAACCTGTCAGGTCAGCCAGCTCTGCCCTTAATGTCCCTTTCTGAGGCACAGTGATCAACTCTGAATGTATCTTTAAAGGACGGGAATACCATAGACACAGCAATGCGGAAACCAGAATTTATGTAGCACCACATAAAACCATCCCACTCTGGGTCAAGTGTGTTGTTAGTTTCTGGACCCACCTCAGCATCCACTGATGTGGATTGTGGTTTCCCACAGTTATCTCAGATCATAACTTCTACTAAAAAGTTAAAATGTAGTAATTTGATTGTAGGATCAGTTCCAGCAGAGCAGAAAGGAGTAGTTATTAAAAAACCCTGCCTTTTAGTAGAGGCAAGAAAAAGTTCTTGGTCCTTTCTCACAAGTGAAAACATAACAATTTAAGCAAATAACATACACTGTGCATCACTTTGCATTGTATTGTAGTACATATTTTGGAAAATGCTTGTTTAAAATAGAAAATCCAGTGCTAAGCCAGTGCTAAGTTTTGAAAGACCAATAGGTTTCCCATCATGATTACTATGGTTTTAGCACATCATTATTTCCTGCAACTTCTTCTCAATTAAAAACCAAACCAAAACAAAACATGGCTAACTTCCTGGTGCACCCAGAACTACGTTCTCAGTAAAACTTTAGTGTCTACCTCATATTAAGTGTTGTTTGGATCCATAAAGTACCTGCTTTTCTGCCTATCTGCAGGACATGAGTGTATATACTTGCTTGGAGATGAGGGGGAGACATTATGGCTTAAAAGACAGAAGCTTCGTGCACTTGTCTCGCAGAGGGGAGATGAAGGAAACAGCTCTGTGCTCTAGTGATTACTGAAGATGAGTACCTGTATTGCTTAATTATATAAGGGTTTGCACTTGGTTTATTTACATATTATTTTACCGTGGAGTTTGTAAGCCTAAATGGATTTTTTTGCCATTCCACCCTTGATCTGCAATGTATTGTTTGGACTTACCTAGAAAGAATGTAAACTAGTCAAAATTGTCAATGTCCTTTCTTTCTCCCTCTATTGGCTGTGCCACTGTCTCCTGCCAAGTCAATGCTGAAGTTAAGAGACATAGAGGGCTCATCCATTCCCCAAGGTGACAGCTTGTGATGATGACATCCCTGATGCTAGTGCAGGTAAACAAAAGCATGCGTTATGAGAGCTACTCTGAGGCCAGTCCAGCCTCCTCCAGGGATAGGACCCTGCTCTAAAACTGCAAAGGTGCTGTAAGGCATTGTTTCCTCCATCATCTCAAACACAATGGAGAGAGCTGGAATTCTTTATTTTCATTAGTGGTCAGTAAGTAGGATCAACTATTGTTAAGCTGAACTTGTTTTCCCATAAATGTCCACAGTGCCTTATTGCCTGAAAATATTTTAGAATAAATAGAAATAATTTTAGAATAGACTGTGTTTGGCCTAAGGTAAGCTTAGTTTCCTGTCTAGACTTACTGAGAAACCAAACAAATATACACAATTTTCAGGGAAACATTTAAAGGACTGTAGTGGCCTTAGCTATGCCTCTGCACAGTGAGGAAAGGAACAGGAATATCCCTGCATTGCTGTGTACTTCCCATCGTGACTGCTGCTCCTCTCTGACAGGGCTGAACTGAGGTGGAGATGAAGGCAATCTGCTCTGGTTAGAAAGGCAAAAGGTTTCAGGGAGAAAGCAGTCTTCTGGGGAACTGACAAGAAGGCCACATTTTCTGAATCTTTGGTCCCTTCTTGTAATAGGGCAGATGTTCACTGTCTGCCAGATAAGACTGGAACAAAGAGATAGGATGTCTTTTTAGATGCAAAGAAGCCTCAATGGCTTAACAGAGCTGAGGACTATTTATTCCATAAGTACAGATTAACCATTGTTGCTGTAAATTGTTTGTCTAAGTTATGATTCCCTGAAGGACATTCTACAGTATAAGTAAAATAGATTGCATGGTAAAAACGGATTAATCATAAAGTAGCCCTATTACTAATTGCAGAGCTATGGTACAGTTCCCCAGGTATCCACTCTGGATAAAAGTGGGATCTAGCCATGTAGGGTAAGAGAGATGTGAATTTTAGAGTTCATATGTTCCTTTAAGTGGACAAACTTCCCTCATTCCTCATCTGCATACTCCTCCTTGCCTGCTCCCTGAATTAGAATCCAGTTACTGTAATTCAACAGCTGCAGGTTAGAATTCAGGTTTGTGAGTAATATTTCTAAGGAGTTTCTGAAAAAAGTAAGTCCTCAATCAGACTTGCTATTTTTTAACTGATATTTCCAGATGATAGATTTTTTTTGCTAAAGATGCATCATGATTTAACGCTGATGCAATTCTACTTTCAAGATTTTCATTAGTGAAAAGTGAAATGCTACATTGGTAGTTGCGTTTTTTTTGTCACCTTTCAAATAAAATAAAAAAAAGTACTAATGTTTTCAGTAAGGTCCTTAGAGTCTTGTTATTTTTCCAAGCTTGTTAGGAAATTCTCATCTTGCATACTGTGAACAAAAAACACTAGAATATTTTGTGAGGATAATTCTATCACTTCCACAGGCTCATTCATCAGTGTTCATGTGGCTGTTTAGCATTTTGCTACCTACTTAAGTGAGGAAAGGTGCAGCAAAAAATTTATATTTTAGAAGGTGGCAGGAGCATATCACTCTCTGCAACCTTCTGTACAGCTGTTGAGCTTGCTGTTTTGAAGTGTAGACTAGCAAAGGCAATTCCTCTCAGAGCTGGGTTTTCCACCCATATTTCTCTACAGCAGTAGCCTGTGTCATCTGCAGTGGGATGTACTGTTTATGGGCTAATATTGTTATTTCACACCACACTAATCTTCTCTCAGATAAAGATTGTTGTTACTGCCTCCCAAAAGTATAATCCGAATATGCAATACTTATGCCTGCCATTAATTATTTGAAAATTTCAAAATAATGAAATCCTGGAGTTTTAAAATTTTTTGTTGTTCCAGAAATAAAAGCAGGGTGAAATTTAAGCTTGATACACAAAGACAGTGAGGGCTGCAGTAACAGTAAGTTCTTGCTGTATTCAGTCATGAGGATAATGAATAGGGGGTTGACTGCCACAGTCAACCTTAAATGTAGTTCTTTGCCCTTATGCATTAATGAGATTAAACCAGACCAGACTACTGCCCTAAGGCCTACAAGACTGAAGCTCATGGGAATGAAAATCCAGGCTGGTGACATTGCTTTTTTCCAGCACTTACTAATTGGCTGAATTTAGGTGAAGTTTGTTACTGTGAAAAAAACTGAAGGAAGACCAGATATATAGTGTCATGTGGACAAAAGCATGGCATAGATTTTTAAAAAAATTTGTTTTGTTTTGTTTTAAGCTTCAAAGATTCCATAGTCTTCATGGAATGGCAGTCCCCGAGAAAGAACTAGATAAAATCTGATAAAGGAATTTAGCATTTCTTTCTCAGAAATCTGAAATAAAGAACTCTTTAAACCATTGCACTCTTGAAGTGTGACTGATTTGTACAGAACTGTTTTGTATAATATCTGATATCTTTTGTATTCAATCAGGTACTTGTTTCCTGTGTTTCTTTCATATTTAGCTAAAAGATGTTTTTATCTCAATGCAGGCTGATTTGTGGAGGCAGTGGATCCTGACCTTGGCTTATTTTCTATCAGTGTCTTTTTTCCAGCATTTTTATGAGGACATATCAGATCTAGTTGTAGCTGCATAAAGAGAGAGAGTAATTTCTTTCTTGAGGAAAGTGAGATACCACTTCAGAGGATGTCATAGGTACTAATGGATTACTTGGTGCCCTTTTAATGAACCTTCTTCAGCCACCAGAGCCAGTGATGTCACCCAACAGGATAGACTGCCATACAAAGGAGCATGCCTTTCCCAGTTTACGTGGAATCAATTTTAAGACATTCTGCAATCAGTGCTTATGTTTCTTCCCCTTGCTCTGGTGGTAGCTACACATAAAAGAAACTATTCCCTCCTTTTAAAGAAACACACGAGAAGTACGTCTGTCTTGGTTCAAGTTGAGGTCTGATATGGACCATAGTAAGGGACACATGAATGACACAGGATCTCAGAGGTGGAAATAACTTAAATAATTTCAAATAGTGTAAACCATTTGGTTTTCTTTAGAGATATAAAATTAGAACTAGAATGGTGAGAGATCTAGTGGCAGCTGCCATTGAATCATTGCTATGTTACTTTCAGAGCAAATGACCATAAATAAATGCTCCGTCTAGAACAGATATTTTGAACTACACCTCTTTTTATTGCAAAACAATTGTTACAGAAATTTCAGAAAGTTCTACTGTAGTAATTGCCAACTTCTGCTTTTTATTACGTATCTAAACACAGTCTAAAAGTGCATTGTGAATCCAGTACACCTTTGGAAAGGACCATTTTTCCTAGTGATACACATTTAGACAAATCATACTTGTAAAGCTTCATATTAGTAGGAATTTGTTTAAAATGACATTTTAATAATTTTTCTCCCTTTATAAATGATTGTTATACACTTACAAATGATAGCTCAAATAATAAACGATTAAATAGCTATTAGTATAGCATATTGCAAACACTGTTCCAGACAGCAGTAGCAGCATATAGACTCTCCTCATGTTCAAGAACTGCAGTGGTGGAAGGATATAGCTTTAATGCAATTTAGTTGTGTGCAGGCATAAAATAGTATTTCACAGCCAATTCCCACTTCTGTCCCTTCCCCCTCCCTACCTAATACTAAAATAAACAAGAGTTATCACTTCCCTGCAGCAGAAACAGCAGCAATTTCATATTAAAACGATTTTTTTTCCTAACAGCATTTTGAAATAAGTACTGTGTGGCTCTACAAGAGATCTCAAAGCATACAGCAAAAATTAAAAGGTCAGAGATTGTTTCACAACCAGTCTGGCTCAATGGTTCAGTCATTAGACTTCCCACTTGATAACGATTTAGGATAATCTGTGCCATGACTCAAAGTAGTACACGGTTAGAAATGCAGAATAAATCTCTGACAAGTCAGAGAGCTCCACTGAAACCAGTGGATTTTCTGCAGATTTGCACCAGCATAAGGAAGACCATAATCAGAGTCAATCTAGGAGCAGAGAAGCCTGTGTGACCTGCAGCATTCACCCTGTGACTGGCTATAAAGCAGGGTAACTCTCACTGGGATGTGGAAACTCAGTCCCTCCACATTCATCACTACTGCTTTGATGCCAGCATGTTGCAAGGCCAGTGAACACTATCTAGAGGAATGAAGGGTTTCACTAGGTAAGCATGCAACCCCCAACTCTTTGCTTCTGCCCAGATTGGATTGTGCTGATATTTGAGGTGGATGAGGGAAAATTCATGGTAGGAAGCTTTCCCATTTCTTTTGAACAGAAAGTGTCTTTTAACAGAACTGAAAACGCAGCCTTTGTTGAATAAATTGTGCATATTTGTGCAAAAATGCAAATATACTATTATTTTTAAGCAGGGGAGAGATACCGCAACTACTGAAGTAATCCTAGGGAAATCCAGGAATGACCAGCTCACATTTTCCCTTCTGGTGATTATCAGATCCTCTTAAGAATATAACCTGAGCAACAAGACTTTTATGCTTGTTTTGAAAATTTGCACCATGAATTTACAGATTATTTTGCTTCACTGGCTCACTCTAAGTTAATACCTTTGAAAACTCTCGGGACAGATACTTGTTTGCTCCAACTGCAGTCATTGGACTAAGGCTGTGTGCTGCTACCAGCACTTGTTTTGAGCAGCTATCTGTGTAGTTGCATTTTCCATGAGCTGACAGTTTTTAAGAAACAAATGATTTTCTTCTCATACAAAAAATATACCTAACTAAGATATTTATCCCCTGACAAAAGGCTATCCATTCCACAAAAGGTACAAATCAGTTTTTTTACCAAAAATCTATAAATGGAAAATGAAAAAAAGCAATCTATATCTGGAACCCAGAGGGATTTCCTTATGCAGATGAATGGATGTTTTGGTTTTTCATTATATTTTCAAATTATCCCCTCACTGCCATTTGTTAACTGGCACTTGTGCTAAGAACAATAATGTAGCACCTTATCTCTTCCAAAAAAAGAGAGAGCCAAATGTCTGAGCACTGCTGTACTTTCGCATTTTGTGATGAATATTTCAATTTCATAAAATGCAATTGTCATTTAAAAATAATTTAAAAAATCACTTGTTTGCTAAAGATCAAACATAATGGAAATCATGTAAACATCCAAAAACTTGAATTCATTCCTAACTGGATTCATCTTTACAGGCAGGCAATAGCAAAATGTTCAGTCTCATAGTAGTCCAAATAAACTCATGGAACAATGCATGCATTTTCATTGACACAAAAAAAGACTGGACTGTAAGGAGGAGAAACTATTTCAGTCATATCACACTGTTATTGTGAAAGTATAATGTGCTATAATCCAATACCTAGGACAAGTGTATACCCCAACTGTAGAACAGCATCACTTAAACTGGAAACAACAGAACGAATTACTCTAGGAAAATATTTATAAAATACTGTACACCGCTTCCTCAGTTGGCCAGCATATGTAAACAAACAGCTAAGTTCAATTGAGTTTCAAAATATTAGTTAAATTCTTTTATCTTATAATCTTTTGCATAACATGCCAGTTCATCTTTCACACTATCACAACTCACCTGTCACAGCCCACAGTGGCTCATTAGAGGTTTATACATCAGCTCATACAGGCATTTAAGTGGAGCTATACAGAGAAATGTGTGAAATATACCAAACTTACACACTGTGTCCAGCAATGCATATTCCATATGTAAGCTAATAATTGGATAGTGGAACTTAATGATTGATGCAACATGTGCTATTTTATTGAATGTTACAGATTTACAAACAAGACCTTATAATGATATTAAAACTGTCCTGTAACGTTCACTAATATTACCACATGTCACAACTATACTGTTTTATATATGGGAGATATGTATATATGTGTGCATATATATCTATTTCATAAGCTAACTTTTGATACAGAATATGTCATATGGCACATGCTATAGCTACATGATGATGGATGATAAGACTTTTACTCTCACTAAGCGGTCATAATAATATCGGGGGTGGGTAATCTGGTCCCGTTGCAAGGAATGGTTGTTTCACCATCAGATTCAAAAAGGAGCAGTTTGATGCAATATGTAAAAAACAGGTGAAGATAAAATAATCTAACATCCATCATAATATATCCTATAGACACCACATTGTAGAATAAATGGGAAACATTCAGGAAAAGTAGTGTTCTGACATCTTCCAATCACACTTTTAACATCTGAATTTACATTTAATAATGGCAATTTTTAAGAGGTAAATAAAGTGTCCTGTTTCATTTTGCCTGGAATGTGTGCTCCAGCTCAATAAAGTGCTGTATCCTAAACATTTATACAGCTTCTGGGTTTGGCAAATTCCTTCACCCTGACAAACTAAGCAATGAAATCTACCCCAGAGGAGAGCCCTATGCCTTTAACTAACTCACTAAGCTCTGTTGAGGGATTTCAAGTCAATCTGAAGTTCCTCTAGAGCAGGCCGGTAATACAGTGAAGGTGGAAGAGTCCACAAACAGTTTTAGCAGACATTCGTAAAAGTAACAAAGAAAACAAAGTGACAATATCCCCCTCTACTCACCAAAGATAGATAGATAGATTTGGAGAAGCCTTAGGAAAAGGCTGCTAGCAAAAGTTGGCACATTTGAAGCAGATTGTTAAACACAAGTTCCTTTGCCCCTGGGCATTTTGCTATTGTTCAACAATCAGCCTGTCACAAGCATGCTTCATAATGCACAGAAAGGTTTCTGACCTTTCTTGGTGTTGCCATGTGACCATAACGCTGCACATGGGCTGCAAGGCAATTGCATAAACAGGGTGTCTTGGTGGAGTTTAGCTCATTGAAAGCCTGATCACATAGAAGAAAGCAAGGAACACATGGACGTAGGAAGTATGAAACACGTTGTGCTTAAAGTCCCCAAGCTGCATTTCTTTTTCCTGAACTTTCCAACATAGTGATGCAGTACCTAAGTATTTTCACCTTCTTTGTCTCTTTTCTTGAGGCTGATGATTATTTTTATGTCTGGATTTGTTGCCTTTCAGACTTAGCTCTCATACAGCACTGAGTCTCCCAGGGTGAGATCCCAGTGAGAAAGCGTCAGCCTGCTTTTTCAAAGCTGCCTTATAGATTTGGAAGATAACTCCCATTTAAAAAATTGAAAGGATATACCCCACTCACACATGTTCATTTTTAGTAACAAAAAGGAGCTGGTTCTACACAGATGTTGGTCATTGTAGAGATGTTTCAATTTCTAATAGCACTATCTTCAGCACTTTAGGAGCTTAGGAGTTGTGGCTCCGTACAGGAAATTTTGATCCAGTTGCAGTTTATGCTTCTCCAGGCTCTTTGCCTTTTGCATACCCTTCCACCTGTGACCACCATGATATCTTATGAGAAGTTTGAAACTCTGGTTGACATTGTGGACCCTTGGAAAGTGAGTAGGGTCAGTGGAGTTACAACTGTCTTCAGCCAAAACCCTTAACAGTACTGCCTTTCAGATATGCTTTCTTTTACTAAAATGGTCATTAAGTGGTATTCTGCTGAACAGTGGAAGCCAAGTGGCAACTGGTGGCTTTTGCTCTTTACAGACACCAAAGCAGTTTCACTTTGGTTTCTTAACTTACCTTAAAATCATATGTACTTTTTATTGTCTTCCACTTCTGTGTCAAAAACAGAAGCAAGCAACTCCCTTAAGCAACCTCAGTCTGACTGTGTTAATCTGGATTCAGATTGCTTGATCAATCTTGTATAGTTTGAAATGTTCAAATACAGCTATGTCCTCACAGGGAAAAAAAAACAACAAAAGAAGTTGTATATTTTTAGGTGAGGGCATGATGTGACCAATTGGCAGCTCAAATGGAACAACAAGAAGACCTTGATAGAAGCCTAGTGGATAATCCCTCCAATTTGTATATTGTTATAATTACACTCCTCTGTAATTAAACAGAGAAGTGACAACCTAACAATGTTACTCTTTTCTGCTCTGATCACCTTAGTCTTACTGTTCCATCACATTTTTTCTTTTAGTGAGACAACATATTGATGACGATAGTGGTAAAAAAATAAATATATACTATTCCACTTAATTACATTCTTCCTGAGCTTGCTCAGCTGTGCTAGAATCTAGAATGCCTGTTTTATACAGGAAATCAGCTGATATTTTAACACAAATTCTTCCTCCATTTAAGTTGCAGTACAAAAGGCATTTCATTTCCCTTTCTGCTCTTGAAAATATAATTTTTTTGTGGCACTGGATGTTGATACAAAAAGAGAGAAGTGAACGTTGCGTTTGTTATCTTATTCATCTTTTTTCATTTCCACAAGTGTGGGATGCAAAGGATTTGGGAGATTCTAGGTTTTGTTTGCTGCCATTTCCTATGGAAGTAACAAATGCTTTTCATCAGTCATCACCACGGTGAAACAGATGAAAAAGAAGTTGTGACTGAAGTTTAGAACATCTAATTTTTACATCTCTTTTTGCAAGTTAATTCCTGCATCTTAAAAACTTGAATGATGATCAAAGATCTTAGGATGCCTTACAACAAAAGGCAGGTTTCTGAACCTACTAATTTATTTCTTGTGACTTCATAAAGGGGGCTTGCTATTCCTACTGTTTACTTAAGTCTTCGTAAAGCTTTCATCCCTCCCTTTTTCCCTAAGTGCAAATGTCAGCTGGGTCAAGATGCAGTAACTCAGTGGGAGATACCGAGTCTGACAATGCGCTCCCTTGACCGGTGGCTAATGCCAACTGGAGTTGACACAGTGTGACGTGTGTTGTTTTTTTTTTTTTTTCCCTATTCTGCTAAGAAAAATGAACCGGAGTGCAGATGACCCTTAGACTGCCGGTGAGCTTTGTCTAGGCCTAGCTGTGTTTGCTTTCAAAGCTGCGGAAGGCTCCCGTTCTTGACAGTCTCCTCATGGACAGGTTGTCCCCTCTGTTCTCTGGCCTTGAGGACTTACTTCTCTGGAAGGGGTTTCTCAGGCCTGTTGCATTTCGCTGTCGGTCAAGTTTGTCACTGATGGAGTAGCTCTTCCTCGTGTGCTGTGCATACAATGTATTTGACTCCTCTGCAGAGTAGCTGTTGGCTCTCTCTATTTTTGGAAGTGGGATGCTGTTGGCCAGAGTTGTAGCACTGCCATCTTGAGGAGATAAGGGGATCCCCTTCTTGTCTTTGGCCTCGATATCCTCATGATCAGAGCTTGGGTGGCTTAGTTCAGCTTCTCTCTCTGGGTGGCAGGATCCCAGGTCTTCCACTTTGACTCCAAGACTTCCAGGGAAGCTGGCCCTCTCTGCGATGGCCTGTGGAGCGCTCACACACCGTGTGTCTATGCAGTCTGTAATGCTTGTGTACTCTGCTGTTTTGACTGGGACACCCAGGCTGCTGAAGAAACTTCGGGATGGAGAGAACATAAAGCTGTGGGATTTCACAATTGGTGTTTCCTCCAGAATAAATGGAGTTGTAGCCAGATAACGACTGCTTTTTGATCGCTCTAAAGTGTGGTACAAAGGCGGGTCAGAATCCCAGGGGATCTGGCAATCTGCAATTTGTGAATAGTCTGAAGAAAATGCTCTTGTTTCTATTCCAGAGGTTTCCTCATAATCAAGACTCCTGCCAGAAATTTTTTCACCCGGTGTGCTGCTAATGTATGCGCTGTTAGCTAAAATGGAAGAGGCTATGTGAGCCTGCAGAGCTGCGTCTCCAGTACCAAGAATATTTATGGAACTCTCGAGAGGCTCTGTGTCAGAATGTATCTCATCCATGGCAGAAACATAGATATCTATACAAGACGAAGGCCTTCTGGAGTCTGGGGCAATTGACAAAGTGCTGGTAGGGGCTAAAGGAGCCTTTCCTTCTTTTGCTATTGAGTGGGAACTGATAGTCCTATGCAGGCTTGGAGATCTTTCCTTAAAAATGCTTTCAAACTTTTCCAGCCCAAACTTGTCCTTCATATTTGTTGCATAGAAAGAGTGGCTTCGCAAGCGGGGCGTGATTGTAGGGGATGTTGGGGACATGGACTCTTCTCCTGTGGGATCTATACTCTCTTGAAGTTTGTAAGTGTTTCCTTCCTGACTATTGAAGCTACTCTGCCTTACAATGTAGGCTGCATCAGTACAGTCGGATGAGGTCCTGGATCTTATCTTAGTTGTCTCACCTCTGTCTATGCCAGTAAGCTTTTCTAAGGCAGTTACCATTCGTCCCATCATATCTTCTAGCTGAGCAAGCCGTATGTCAACAGTCTGCAGAGAGGCCTTCATGCAGTGCTCTCGCTCATTTACTTCTTCCAGACGCATGGCCATGTTCTCTACCCTTAAAAAAGGGAAGAATTAAGCAGGTTAATTTCTGCAAAGCAGTGGTGATCAGCTAGGAGCTCACCTAAAGAAACAGGGGCAAAATAGGTCTTAAAATTCAAAGCCAATCTATACCACCTCCTCTGCTTCAAAACCACGCTAAAAAAGGCTCATCACACAACCAGCACTCACCCAGGAGAATGCTCTAGTGGGTTAAATTGGGTGTCTGCAGTGCAAGGCAGAGGGGTTTTTGGGTGTGCCCTCTTTAAGGACAGCAGTTATTACAGAAATGTTTGCTGCCCCTCTGCTGCTAAAACTTCTAAATTTTTCTGTTGAAGATAATGACTTTTGAAAGCATAAGCAGAGGAAACCAAATCTGAAGAAGTAACTGAATTGCTGTAATCTGACTTCAATGGATGAAGCAACGATCAAGCAACCATTACAAATAAGAAATTAACTGATAGTTTAAAAGAATCTCATTCTATCCATCTTATTATCATTAAGGGACCAGTATACCTATAGTTCTGCCAACTTCTCCAAAAAAAGAGATTAATGTTATTGCAAACAGAATAAACCTCTGATGCTAAAGGAGCAGTTTAAACAGGAAATAGTTGAATTTCCCCTTGTGTTGTTATCTGAACTGCTATCTCATTTTAAAAAAGTAATAATTTTGAAATATTCATAATAAAATCATTCACTGCCTCATCACACGTTGGGATTCTGTGACAACTTTTTCAGGATGAGGAACAGATATAACATTGAAATTTTAGGGCTGTCAGACATATGGAACAATTTGAGAAAAATCCTGGATTTTACTTTGGAATGATCAGATTAGGACTAACAAAAAACATTCACTATAGCAACAGTTATGCAAGAAATTGAATAAATTTATAACATTCTGTGAAGTTAACTGCATAGTCTTTTTTTTGTTTGTTTGTTTTGGTTTTTTTTGGTTTTTTTTGGTTTAGTTTTTTGTTTTGTTTTGTTTTGTTCTTTAATTTTTTTCTTTGAGAGATATTCAGAATTTTTAGCACAAATATAGAAATGTGAATTATTACAGTTGGCTACACATCCAGATATATTTGTGTCTGGAATTTTGAGCAGAACTTTCCACAGTGAGAGGTGTTTTGCATGCTGCATTCACATGAGGTCTATGCAATAGTACTGAACAAATATAATGCATCCCAAGAAGAACCTAGTGTCATATCTTGCTGGTAGACATTCATGTATTTGTCATACCTTTCCTGAACATAATCTGTTAGCTACTTTCAAAGGCACAGTGAGAAACTGGTAGTACCGCTGGCCAAGACTAAGAAAGACTTTTGAGATACATAGTGTGTTGGTTGCTATGGAAGTAATCACAGATGTGATTGCATTGATAGTAGTGGTAAATTTATACAGAAACTCAACAAGATGGGGACAGAGCAGTCTGGATTCTGAAACCAGGGGTAACCAGAGATGTGCACAGGAAACTGAGAAGTCCATATTGGTATTTACACTAGATGGGCTCTGACTATATAATTATATTCACAAAAAGAAAGCTTGAGGGATGATGATCTCCTCCAAACTCAGAGCTGTAAGACGAGTTTAGTTACCTTTTGTTATCTATATTGCAGATGACCACTCCCAGATATTTATCTTTTTAATTAGTGGCATACACTTGTATTAATTTGCTGTTCAGTACTGAAATAATTGATAAAACAGAACAGCACTGTGATCTGGGAGTAAACCGACTAGAAACATGATAAAAATCAGATCAGACAAACACTGTGGACATTTTCTGGTGAAATACAATCATAATCTGCTATATAATAAGTGATTTTTTCTGATTTTCTGTATTGGGTGATCTTGCAGCCAGTGAATAGACAGCTAGAGCTGTATTTCCTTCCGGAACATTTTTGAATAAAAACACTACTTCAAAATAAGTAAGACTGTTCTGCTCTGGCTTTTTGTGTTTGGGAGATAGTGTAAACCTTTTAGCAATTTTCACAATACTCATATATGATGTCTCCATTCCACCTGTGCTTTTCCTTACAGCAAGAAATAGCCAATATATGAAAAGGTGACAAGTCACCCAACAGATGGGTGTAAGAACAGAAAAAAGAGGAGGTTACATGTAAAATGTGCATCAGGTATCTTTTGCAGAAGCTCAAATATTTCTAATAGTGAAACAAACATGGATTATCTGAGGAAAATATTCAGTAACAAGGAATGAAAAAAAGGTCTAATCTGGGAACCTGGAAAAGATTTTATATTACCTGTTATGAACCTTTTAAATCATGGTTTGGGAGATTATGGCTTTTGCTGGCAGTCATTTTGGTTCTATTTATTTTTAACCTTTGCACATCAGTCCATCAACAATTTAACTGATCCAATGGAAGACACTCTTTTCAGAAGACCTCTTAATTGAGTGGTAAAATTAAGTCTACAAGTCTCTTTGTGAACCTACATAAATTTTTAAGGTATCATTTATACTATAAAACTGAAACCCACCTAATGGAATATCCACTCAGCTTGTTGCAGGTTACTGTAGCATGGTTTTGATTAAATAACACAGCATCCCCTACGCCTGTAACAGGCACTTGGTGATTTGCCTATCAACTTTTGGTAAAGCATTGCTGACATAAGTGACCAGCCAATTTTCCCAGGTGCTGAGGACCATTGGATAGTCCTGGCTTCCTATCCATCTGGAGCCTACAGACACTTTGTAACTACAGAGAGAGGCTGCCAGCTTCACAGCCTTTCATACCCTCACTCTGCAGGCATGGCTGGATCTGGTGGGCTCAACAGAGGCTCTTTTACCAACTGGAACCTATGTCTCTTCACTTCAACCTGCCACCTCTGAAATCAAGATAATAACTATGTCTTCAGTCACATGGATGCTTTTAATACAATTATACTGCAGACTATAAAATGTTCGGATGATATAGTAGGACACCATATAGTACCAAAGATGACATAATAATATCTAATCCAACCAGTTTATCGGCTTTTAAATATTGTTAGGATGTTATCCTGCTACCTTTGGTATCAACAAGATATTTTGCATTGGATTTGAGAGTCAAGACTTGTCCATATGGAAAAAATGCCTACTGAAGCGATTGTTTTGGAGACTTTATGCCATATCAAAAATACAGTGCAGTCTTTTTTTACCATATTACACATTTCTCTGTGCTGATCAAAATATGCTACAGATGTTTCACAATGATTTCCAGGAAGGCTCTCCTGGAAAAGTGATTCTTCTACTACAATGAAGTAGGTTTGTCCAGCTTTGCGTTCCTCATGGGTCTCCAGACTATTCTCCAAGATTTACCTAACCTGATTAATATAGCTAAAGGAAACACCTTGCAGCTTTGTATGGCTTTGTATTTTTCAGCTTAGTCATTCACTTGTTCTGATGCTTATCACTAACCTTCACACACTACCTTGTGTGTGAAACTGGCTCGTGAGCTACTCCTGCAAGTTACTTAATACCTGGGACTGGGAAAGGACACGTCATGCTTTTAATTTCTGAATGTGAAAGGATTAGGTAAGGGAGAGATTCTTTGTGGTGACACCAAATCCGGGCACCTCTATTGTGGTTTTTGTTACAAGACAAATTAAGGCAAATGCTGACCCAAGACAGGTTCCACTGCACATCAGGGTGGACTATTCCAAGGTGAGAGTACAAACTGCAGCTTGTTGAAGGTAAGTCAAGACACTGTGGTCCTGACCCAGCACAGCCACTGACCACTTAGCTGAAATCATTAATGTAGACCCAGGTCAATGCAGCAAGAAACAGGATCTTTTATTGTTTTTTTTTTTTTTTCCTGAGCTCCTAGCCATCTGAGACTCACCTAGGCTGGCTACCCCATCTCCAGTTTCCCTACCAGTGCCATCCTCCTACTCCCTCTACCAGGCACACCAGGCTTTACACCTACAGTGTTCAGCTTTTCTGCCTCCAAGCAGGATTTGGGGCACTCTAATAAATCCAGCTGAAAGTTGGAGCTACTCAAAACAAAAGGTGAGATTGTTACAGATGCCTGGAGGAGAGGGAAAGTCATGGAGTACCTTGGCCCTCTCTGCATCTTGGGTGACCAGCTCTCCCATTTCCTTCTGGAGTGGGCCCACGCTTTCCTTAGTCTTCCTCTTATCATTGACATACATATAGAAATTTTTCTTGTTGCCCTTAACCCCTCTTACCAGATCCAGTTCTCTCTACTCTTTTGCTTTCCTAACCTGATCTCTTGCTTCTCTGACTACTCTCTGCTTCTCCCAGGGTATCTGTGTTTGCTTCCATCCTCTCTAAACTTTATTTTTACCCATAGGTGTGTCAAGAAGTTCCTTGCTCATCCCTGCCAGCCTCCTGGCACTCCTGCCTGCCTTCCTCTTCATTGGAACACTTTGGTCATGAGCATACAGGAGGTCATCCTTGAATATGGACCAGTTTTCCTGGGCTCCTTTCCCATCCAGGGCTTTGTCCCATTCTACCCCAGCAAGCAGATCTTTGAAGAGACTGAAGTCTGCCCCTTTTTGAAACTAAGTGTCCTCAGCGTACTTCACACTTTTCTCTCTGCCCTCAAGGATCTTGAATTCTACAATGAAATTCACTGAAGCTTAGTCTCCCATGAATTTTTGTCATTCACCAGCCCATCTCTGTTGGTGAGAACAAGGTCTAACAAAGATCCTTTTCTGGTTGCTTCCTCTACCATTTGTAAGAGTAAATTGGCGTCAGTGCACTCCAGGAACTTACTGGAATGCTGGTGCTTTGCTGTGTTGTCCCTCCAACAGATATTGGGATGATTGAAGTCCCCCAGGAGGACCATGGCTTGTGAGTGCAGAGCAGCTCCTATCTGTCTAAAGAGGGTCTCATCCACTTGGTCGTACTGGTTGGGTGGCCTGTAGCAGATCCCCACTATGATACTACTTGCCCCTGACTTCCCTTAAATCTTGACCCATTGGGTCTCTTTCAGGTCCTCATCCATCCCCAGGCAGAGTTCCATGGACTCCCGCTGGTCATTGATGCTCCTCTTTTGCCTTCCCCGTCCTTTCTAAATTGTTTCTGCCCAGCCATCCCCACACTGCAGTCATAGGAGCTGTCCCACCACATCTCTGTGATACCAATGACATTATGGCCCTGCAGGCATGCAGTCATGTGCAGGTCCTCTTCTTTATTCTCCATGTTTCAAGCATTTGCAAAGAGGCATTTGAGAGCACCCTTACTGGCAGGGCTTATACAGGTCCCTGCAGGTGCTTTCCTGTTGGCCTGGGGATCTCTTCCAGGCCCAGGGCATCTCTCAGTGGCTCTGTCTTTAGAGGGGTAAAATCTTTCCTCGAGCTGAGTTATTGGTTTTGCCCTTTGCATCACCATGCCAGCCTTAGGCTCATCTCTAGTGGTCACAGTTTTATACCCTTCCCCCTTCAAAACTAGCTCAAAACCTAGTTTAAATAAGGCTCACTGTATCTGAGTGGCTAGCAGGCCAGTGCTGATGCTGTAGTTTTCATTGAGGAAGTCTTATTTACTCTCCCATTGTGCTCTGACCACTCGTGCCTGGAAGTTATGCTTTAAGAATTTTAATGCAAGAATAATCTGTGTTTCTTACTACATCAGTTTTTTTCTAATGCAGCTGCTTAAAAGATTCATGTTTTTAAAACTTTGAGGAACATTTACTTTAGCAAAAAAAGAAAAAAAAGAGAAAAGAAGTTCACCATCTTTTATTACACTACCTTTTACTTACGACTTCTTAAAAAAGCCTCAATTTTTTCCCTTCTCAAGAAAAAGAAGAAAGGGTAGGAAAGGCAACAGAAACACATTTCCAAATCAACTTATGAGAGAACAAACAAAAAAAGTGCACCTTTCTGAAGTGACACGGATTCTCTCATCGTTGGAGGAATTGAATCTGTCATCCTTTTCTCTAAAATATTCTTCTATGCACTGCTCTTCAAAATCATGGACTTTTTTCAATTCATCTTCAGTTATGAAAAGTTCTGTGGAAAAAATTGAATTTGGCAAAGGTTAGCATGAGAAATTAACTGCATTCTTCTTACTGTGGAATTAATGGGATAAACATTCAAAAGGAGGCTTCACATTTATCTGGCATTTTGGTATGAAAGCCAATAGATGCAGCTATTTGCCAAGATAGTGGCTTGATTATATATGATTCTGGAGAGAGAAACACATAAGCAGGCAAATGCTGAACAAGCATGCATTATTTCTGATTGCATGAGGTCTAAACACAACTCCTTGTCAGGTCCTGGAGAGACAGTGGGAGCCAAAGCCCACTTATAACCTAATACAAATATAATCAAATTAGCACACTGTTAGAAAAGGAGTCTGAGAGTGCAGAGATGTCCACTTGACATGGCAAAAGCATAGCTGCAGGAAGCAGCAAGGGCTGTGGCAGACAGTGTGATGTGACTGGGAGGAGAGCATCCTGGTAGTGCTTGCATTGCCAGTACCACTGATTGGTTCCAGCTCCTTCCCCATACAGAAATGAGCTTTGACATGGGTTAATGCTGGGAAGAGAAGTGCATCCTTTAATTCCCTGCCTCTTGCTTATACAATGGAGGTGGTGGTGATCTTCTACATTGAAGAGCTACATAGAGAAGAGGACAGAAAGTGCTATCAAAATAATGACAGGTTTTCCGTCATGGTTATGGGAGTTCACACCAATGTGTCTGGAGAAGGTACTCCTCTGGTTTGAGTCAGTGTCAGGGAGAGGACAAATGTCGACAAAAAAATTGTTTCTCACCATCTCTTAGCTTATCTAGGAAAAAAGTTTGTTGTAGTGAACTATGTACTGTTTGCTCAAAAAGTAGGAATGCTCTCTCTGCATGGTCAGAAATAAAACTGAGACCTCGCAGTGCGATGCACTGTATGAAGATTTCCAGCAATAACAGACCTCTAACAAAAGCAACAGAAGCACAAAACTCTTTGCTTTGAAGAGGAGAACAACCCTCAAAAATCCCTGAAAAATCCAGCTTTGTTAATAGCCTGAGGAGAACTAAGAATTGGGCAATGCGGGTAAAAATAACTGATTCAGGTAATACTTTTGCAGTTAATGTAGTTCTCTGCTCGAAAGGTTATCAAGATGCTGGACTTAGCCTTTAATCACATCAAACACCGGATATTACCAAGGAAATGGGAATGTTCCAGTCTGTATAGTATCTAAGGCTTACTTAGTCCATAGTCTCTCTCATCTGGGTCGCTTTCATGCTTCCGCCATCTGCAGCAGAGGTGTTGGAATATCATAGTCATATGGCTGAAAATGATGAGAGGGGGTGGCAGTACAGGTCTTTCATGAAATGTCATTATTAGCTGGTATCTTTGAAACTTCCATACTTGGTTGGATATGGACTTGACTTCAAAAAATGTATTGCTAGAAGAGAAGAAGAGGAAAATAGCATCAGATTGAAAAGGTTTTGGGTAGTTTGCCAAAGATGATATGACAGCACCTTAACTAGACACATTTCACTAATAGTGTCAAATGTCATAAAAAGAGGAAGAACAAGAGAAATTAATTAGTTTGTGTTCCAACAAAGCACAGTGGCAATCAGCCATTTCAAAGTATCTTACTGCAGTGTACATCTGCCCTGTACAACCATTTAATCTTACAACAACCCAATGAGACAGCAACGTGACCCATTGAAACACTCTTGTTTTCCATATTGTGAGTGAATGATGCCATAATTGAACTTTAATTTTTTTGGCTTCACTGCTCTGTTTCCCACTGGGTGTCTGTCCTTGGAAATAAGATAGTGTGAAGAACTTGTCATTTCCCTCAATCCCTGGAGACAAGATACTGCCTCTTTAACATTCACATCCTCTGAAAACGGGTGTCAGCCAAAGTTTTTAGCAGCCATCTTAGGCTGTGAAAAATATCCATCCCTCCCAAGTCCACACTTTGCAATGTATCACTCACTTGAAAACAGCAATGAGAAGGTTGACCAAAAGGATGTTTGCAACTAAGAGGTAACAGGCCATGATGGCAGGAACGATCCATGCTCCTGTCTTGCAGGGAGGTAGCTGGATTATTTTGCCATCTTCTCTTGTTTCATTTTGACCACAAGGAGCTGGGAACAAAAATGTAAAAAGAAATCCCAAAAAACAGCAAAATTGGAATGAATCTTATTTTTTCAGCTTTTACAGAATTTAAAAAATATTTATAAAGGCCTGCCTGCCAAAACAGTATTTTATAAACAACAGTGGTATTGATCATCCTCCTAAGAAGTTTGCGCTTGCTATCACAGATTTTACAAGCTGAAGTTCTTGTGATTTTGTGTTATTTTCCATGAATATCAAGATAATCCCCTCTGAAATTGCAGGAGATATGGCTGGTGTGAATAAGCAGCCTGGTTGCATGCAGCTAAAATATCATGGTACTCTGAAAGTAATTAGTGTGTGTGCAAAGAAATTGATCAAAATGTTTAATCCTGGAAAAAAAGAACAAATACTGGTTTTTTAATTGTGAAAGCTTGAACTTTTTTGTTTGATAGAGAAGGATGTGATAAATAGCATAAGGAAAATGGTGTACATGAAAGTAAATTAATTAAGGAGTAGATATTTATTGCTGTCACTCTGGGACATACTCATAATGATCTTCTGCTATTTGGACTTCTGACTGTATGCCTAGAAACAGTGGGGATATTATGAAGTCTTTACTGTACTAGGTAAGGGGACATGTAGGCAGCAGAGTTGCCACCTGTTTCTTCCCTGAATTCTTTGGAATCAAATATTCTCAGTATTAGTGTTGCAGAACTGAAGCAAGGGGAGATAATACACTGTGCAATAGGTTTCTTTGCTTATTTTTTTACATGTCTTCATATGTTGTGGTGGGTGATCTGCATTTGCAAGCATGGGTTCAGTTTATATCATTCTTACCTCAGTCCTAGTGGTCCTAAGTAACACTGTAGTGACCTCTTCAAGAAAAAAACTGAAGCAGCTTACATAGACAAACCAACCAGTAGTTTTTGTGCTGCACTACAGCTAGCTTCACCTTGTCCCCACTGAAAGAAGTTAAAGTGAGGAATTTTCAAAGTGCTCAGCACTGACTCAGTTCCTGCTGATATCAATGAGAATTTAACCACTGACTTCACAGATGACAAAATTTGCCAGTGCTGTATGTTTTGTAATGTTCCACTCTATGTCAACAAATCCATATTTTCCAACACAAACTACTGTTTCTTCTCAAAAAAGTCCTTCAGAACTTGGTTCACAGAGTATGGGACTCATCTATGGGTGTCTGTACTGGAAATCATACGATATTGGATGTGATTTGGGTACTTTGGTTTGGACACTACATATAGATTTTGGGCTGTTACATATAGAATTATCATAGTCATATGGGGCAGAAGAATACATGATACAGCAGCTTCAAACAGAACTTTCCAGAAATACTCAAATCACACACACACACACACACAAAAAAAGAAATGGGAAAGCCAAGTATGAGCAATACTACTGTCTTAAATAGCTCTGTTGTGTCTAGACCCATGGTGTCACTAATTCTTCCTGCTTACAAAAGTGAATTTTATTACTGGAACAGGCTGAGAGTACACAATTCTTTGTTTCTCAGAAAGCATCACCGTGCAGATCATTTTAAGTTAGTACTGTCTTCATGTTTCCTGCACTGCTCCAAGCAGCAGTTTCATATAGACATTCAAAATGCCATCTGTGAGCTGCTGTGAGTGCAGGACTGCATGCACTCAGCTTTCACCCAGCAGAAACTGGGACATTCTATATACCTCTTGGTGTCAACACTCAGTGTGAGAATTACATTTCTGTTTGTGTGGAAACACTAATGTACTCACGTGTTGATTCAGAGCTACAAAGGCCAACACAACCATACCAAAGCCCATCACAACCATACCAAAGCCCATCATGATGTCACTAGTAAAGAAAAAATCACTCTCTAAATTGTTGAAGCTTGTTGTCCCTTTATGAGCTGACAAGCAGAAGAAAAATTGCCTTTTGTAGCAATGACAGAAACTGGGAAAAAGCAACTTAAACCACAGATCAGTGAGATCAGAAACTCAGCACAAAATCTTGTTACAATTATATTATTCCAATATTCTCCATTTATAAAAGGGAATTTTACCTAAAAAAGCTCATACTCTTTGGCAACTACCAAGATAAAAAGATGATTTTTCCAACTATATTTGTCTACAATGGAGTATTTAGAATACCATCAATGCATCCCTGTGAATTTATGTGGCTCAGTGATGGCTACAGTAAGCTTTCTACAAAGACAAGTCCCCATAAGTTTATTCTATACACAGACAAATGTTTGCTTGTCCTGAAGGTTTGTGACATTTTTTCTCTTTTGCATGTTTTGTTGTAGGAACAGCTTTTAAATGGCAAGGCAGTAATGGTGTCATGCCTTACTTTATGAAGAACTAAGCCGCCACTTAATCTTCACGTCCTCAGCTGCAGGTATGATATGTGTCCAAAATGCAGAAGGCTGTGTTCCACTGAGCATCACTGAACTCCTTTTACACTCTTTAAATGATAGTATTAAAATATTTTCTCCTTTCTATTAAGCTGTTTGGTTAAAATTGGTGATACCAGATAACCAGAAAAAGAAACATCTTTCTCTGTGCAAAAGGACAGAGATCTCTGACAGGAAGCTAAAAGTAGCAATGACACTTTTTTTAGATGATGAAGGTACTTGTTTCCACTTAGGAAATTAGAATTCTCCTTGTAGGGTACAAGAAGACTTTGTAATGGTAACACAGGAGAGTTGTCTTCCTTCCAAGTATCTAGAGTCCCAGGCACTGCTTATCTCCTTGCCATGGCCAGCTGGGGTAGCTGTCTCACCCCCTGACTGCACCTACCCCTGCATGGGCACCAGCTGTGGGTCTCACAGCTCAGACAGCAGCACCTGCGTTACATCACCGAGTTCACTGATGAGCAAAGCAGGACAGTGCAAATCCGTGATCTGTTGTTAATCAATGCAAGTTCTGTTACCCACCCTGAGGTGCTTTCCTTTTGAGCTTCACTCCTGAGCAGGGCTCCACTGGGTCGGGTCCCCATTTGATCAGCACTGGTGTGCTGGGCCTCCTGCTGCAGTAAGGCTGTGCCTTCCACAGTGCCAGACCTGTCACTTGCTGGGTGTTGTGCCTCGGTCCTGAGGGATCCTCCCACACTTACCCCTCGTGTGTAACATGATCTGACCACTTTAATAATGTTTGGAGAAGTGCAGTAATTGTTGTATATATGTAGTACCATATTGTGATAACAAAGTTTTTCAAAAGCGCTATTTTAACGTGTATGAAGACATGTTTTTACATTACAGCCTCTCTTTAACAATAAATACATAGAGTACTTAATCCCTGTGAAATGTTCTGCTGAAGCAAAATCTGTTGGTATAACTATATGCCCATTTTATGTAACTGAAAGTCCTAATCAGTCTGATACCTGCAGGCCATTGGATAAAGGTTGAACATTAAGTCCTAATCTAGGATGTAGAAAATAACAAGTGGCTGGAATTTTAATTTCAGTTACACACAATAACTTCATTCAGTTTTCAAATATTGAATCCTGTCATCTGTGGATGTAGATATTTTTTGTATCTCTTGTTTCCTTTTTCAAAATCTCCTCTTATGCTTATTTTTCCTTCCTGGCTTCAGTAAACAGTTTCCTGTATGGGCCTTTCCTACTACATACCTAACCCTTCCTCTTTCCTGGCCAGCAAATATTTGTGAAGCAAACAGCAGTATGCCACACCTCTGTGTGTTTCAGACCTCAAGTGGCAGCTGATCTCAGGAAGAATTTTTTTCCCTGTCATGACACAAGCACTGATCATTTTTACTGTGTATTGGGTGGAGGGTTTGGGAAACCAGACTTGTAAATTTCTGCGTCATGACTCTTCCCCCAGCTGTACCCTTCAAAAGCAGTTGTGGGAAATAATGGAAAGGAAATTGCATAATTGAACAGCTTTGTTACCAGATAGTTTTTTGCCTTTAATGGAAACTTCCCATGCAAAAATGGATACTACTTTTGCAATAGAAGTTGATTTGTCTGAAAGCCCAAGAAACTGTGGAATAGGTTCATAGGTTCATCTGATCACAATTCTAATAGAGAAAATACTGAACTCTGGGAGCTCTGAATCTCGCTTGACTATGCTGTTTATCAGCAGAAACACCCAGGGAATTAAACACTGTTTCATTACTTCAAAAAACCGGTTTTAACTACAGCATCATGACCTTACATGTTTCTTCTTGCCTCCAGCCACACTAAAAACTATTTTGAAGAGTATTTTAACAATAATTTATTGTTAGTTCCTGTAATTTTCAAGTTCTTGGTAATGCCTTCTCTGTCCTTGTCCACCCCACATTAAATTATCCAACCAAATGAAACCCAAAATAAAATCTCAGGAGAGTGCTAGGAAAGGGAATAATACTGCAACTCAGGTCAAACAGACATTTATACTAAAAAACCTTCAAGAACTTTAAATATAAATAAGTCTAACAGACTGGAATTCTTAAAAAGTGTTTTTTGGTAATGATACTTTAAACTCTTAAGTTCATTGGATAGTTAAAACTTTTGTATATTTGTTTTTCATCTTCTGGAACAACTGCATTTTGGTGACTTGGCATTCCTCACAACTTAAGTGAAAGAGAAGGAGGCCCCATCTTCTTCTCTTAAACTATGTAGGTTTTTCCTATAAGGGAGGACAAATGGGGAACAAACACAACTCAGACTGATCTTTAGATTCCAGGTGGCACTTGAGATACTTTCAGGTGGAAAGAAAATCCAGATGCAAATCTAACATGCGAGACACCAAAAAAATCTGAATAACAGCCCAAACAAAAACCCCAAACTCGTGTTGGCTAACAGCACTCTCAATTGCTCTGACTTCTGAATACAGGAAAATGTGAGGTCTGCTGATGCTTTTATACAGGTAACTGCCATTTTTCAAGTTGACATTGCTGTCATCTAGCTATATTTTCTACCAAGAAAACTCAGTCCCTGAATAACTTCCTTTTCATTATTACTTATATACTTCAGTGTACATAATTTTCTGGACGTGCAGATAGATTAGTAAGGTGAAAAAGTTCTTCGCATGTGACAACTGTGTTGTGAATTTTTTTGTGAAAATTACCAGCAATATTGCTGCAGTAAGTGAGGTAACTGAGGGAGAGATTTTGTATGGCATTTGCCAATTCCCTTCTGGACAGGTTAAACAGCTGGCTGCTGCCCTGTGGATCCCCATCAGGCAGCACAAGGCTCAGCTGATCAGGAAAGGCAGCCTAAAAGTGAGATGGTTGCATATACCATCACCTGACCCAGATTCCCCTTCCTTCCCCAGCTAACGTGGCTGTGATGAAATGTCTGTCTGACGGGAAATACTCTGAGGCTGGTTTTGCTCTTTTTTTTTTGAACAAACATGAAAATTTGAGCACAGTTCTATAAGATGTACTCTGCTTTTTATGTATGTAGATATATATATATATGCATGTATTTATTATTTTTATGGCTTTACAACTTGCTGATAGTCAGGATTTGGTAGGAAGGTAGTATTTGTGTATATCAGTGATAATAAATGACACCACTGATTACTGTGTTCAAAGTCCCAGAAAAGAGAATTAAACACTGTTGACACATTTGAGTATGAGATCACATGCCAACAGGACAGTAATACACCCTCCAATTAACAGGTATATTTCAAAATGTGTATTATAAAATGTGTATTTCAAATGTGAAATAGATACTTTTCACAAATGTGAAATACATATTTCAAAAGTATACTTCAAAATGAAATGAATACAGGAATTATGGGTAAAAAAAATAAATATATGTGGCATGCATTATTTTAGAGTGAGACATTTAGTTAGTGTTTTAATGGTGGATTGTGTTGAAATAAAAAAGAGTGTAGACCCACTGGGTGGATAGGCTACCAACTAATGAAAGGGATCCAGACAGCTGGATCTGGTCAGCCTTAAGGTCATGCTTTGCAAATCGATAGTAAATAAATAAATAAACAAAACCCCCCAAAAAAGTAAAAGAAGAAAGAAAAAAGTAAAGTAAATTGCAAATTTTAGAGTAGCATATTTTTTTGTACATTTCTCAGGATAATCTCCAGGAGTGTGACTGAAATGTATATGGACTTCCAAGATCAGCACTTTTGCTAAGTACCAAACTTGCAAATAGCATTGCAACATAAACCACCAAACTGTAAGGAAAATCACAATGAAACCCTTTTTGTTTGCTAAAATAACAGTAATTAAAAAATTGCTCTAAGGTATGAAGTTCAATTGTAATTATATGTAGCATAACAATTCTATAACATATTTATCTTATATGAGAATGTACAAACATTGTAGTATTTTAACAAGAACACGGTGTCTGGTTTAGCTTAGAACAACTTAGAAAACTATGAAACTTCTTGGCTGCCAATCAGGTAATTTTGATTGTATAATAACATCACCAACCATTTTCTCATGCTCTTAGTCTCTTCCAAAGATAACATTTTTGAGACGACTGGGCCTCAGACAGACATGACATATTGCACATATTTTGTGCTGAAAGAGTGGCAGATTCTAATTTCCTGCATCATCTGTCTCTCAGGAAGAGGGAACTAGGTGTTGCTTTTCATTTTGGCATCACCAGTTTTGCCACAACTCCTAGTTTCCTTGACTCAGACAGAACAACAACATGTCTACACTTATAGCTTGAGTTGAAACAATCATGAATTTTGCTTTCCCTATGCCTCAGAAGTAATTATACTGTGTATTTTTGCAAAGTTTAAATGCTGGACATCTAAATAACTCACAAGCCTACCCCTAAATTATTACGTAAAGGTATGGAGCTGCCACCCGCTTTTCATACTTAAAAACTATGCTTCATTCAAAGATTCTTTTGTTTCTCAGGATTTGGCGTTCTAAACTAGAATCAGCACGTCACTAAAGAAACCACTGAAAACTTTTTACTCACATAGCTGCCATATTTGTTGCACTATGGTAGTTAATACAACATCGACAAATGGCCACTTGTAGAGGGACAGACAGAATTCAGTTTGTGGATGAATCAATAGTTTAAAGGTATAAACCTTTATCCCTCTGTTATGCTTTAGGAGCAAGATGAAATTTTATACTCCCAGTCATTATGCCTTTGGAATGAAACAAGTTTTTAAAAAGAAAAAGGATACGAATGAAGAAATTGGGTAAAAATTGGGTAAGAACCTTTTTGACCTTAGGTATTTGCTTGCTTGCTAGTATGCTATGATGCTTCTGAAAACAGTGGGGAAGTGAAAAAGAGGTCTCAGCTGCATCCAAACTAAAAAACCTGGAAGAAGAAATGAACATGGAACTACTGAAATATTTTCCATGTGATATGTATATGTATATAGATACATTTATTATCTTAATCAGCTCAGGAGAAGTCTACTTTTTTTTTTCCATTCAAACTTGGTGAATCCTGAACAAGCAGAGGATAAATTATTAAAATGTTTCCCTTTCCTACGATGGTACATAGGATAAAAAGGAATATCCTAAACAAGTCTTAATGGATGCCATCTGCTACTGGAAAAGATACTCACCTCTAAATGCTGCCAAAGCTTATGCATATTAAAGTGGGAACGATGAACATCAGTTGCATGTCAGTGTTTGCTAAAGATACTTTGTGAATTTTTGTTCATCTACTGCATCATTTCTCATGATCACCCCTCTCCTTTGGCATAATGCACTGCGTGGCACTGGGAGGTTTAATTTAACTAGAAAACTGGCATTTTCCTGATCACCAGCCAAATGAATCCTGAGGAGACAGTATATGAAATACTGGCTTTCGTTCTGTTCACACTGAGGTAGCACAGTTTTGCTTTCCAAATAATTGAATAAAGCAAAATCCTAGCAGTGGATCTACTGACCCCAAAGAATTGCATCACATGGTTTAGTATAAAAGTGGTGGCAGTAAGTAGGAAACAGAAAAAACCCCACACTGGATTAGCTCCTCATGAAGTGCAAGAGCTGAAGGTCTAACCCAGTATTATCAGACTTGATTCTCTCTCTGATGAAATTAGGTAAAAAGTATTTAGGTCTAAAATCAAACCAATGGACGAGAAAAAAAGAAGTGACTTTTTATGTCCCACGTATACTAGTGAAGTCATGGTGGATACTTGGGAGGGTATCCCTGTGACTCAACTAGTAAAAAAGAACCATTTCAAAATACAAGATGTTATACAAAATAACTTAGCATTACAGATTTCTGGTTAAATACTTAGGAAGTGACGCCAGAAGCATGTTCTGAAACTGACAGCCCATTATCAGCAAAAAAAATATTTTTCTTACCATTCTTTGTGATGGATTTCCTCTATCTTGAGCCATTTATTGAGTTCATACACATGATCTAATAGGACATCACCTGATCAAAATTGGATACCTGACTTTCGAGTATGAAAATCATAAACTTGCTTACGGTCTATCTGGTCTGCAAACACTTCCCCATAGATCATCCAATAAGGCATGTAAAAAATGTTTTTCGCCAGCTTCCACGAAGGCTCCTCATTGGGGAACAGAATGGCCTGTCTTGCAACACCAAAGCTCATCAGAACCACCAACATGATGATGACAAAGTACATCATGTCTATCATCTGAATATAATGACAGGAAAAGAGACAAAGAGAGAGAAGAGACAAGAATTACATGCTGCAAAAAAAGTCTCTAAATCTTAGAAACAGGATTTTCTAAAACAGATTTTGAAAACCCATTCTTGGTTTTACATGTAACAAATTTCATTTTCAAATAACTAAAGTGCTACTGTTGTGGCCTTGGTTTTGTCCACTGGTGCTTTTAAGAACAACTTAAATACTAAGAATAGGCTTGAAAATACAAGATACCATCTGGTCATATCCTTTGCCTCAACAAGAATATAAGTTCACTGGAATCAGCAGCTTGGTCTAGGCAATGTTGATGAGATTACATAATGTTTATAGGCATCTGGGGGCAACTGCACCAAAAAAACCCCCAAAAACAAATGATGTGGATTTTTTTATTTACTGGTGTTCACAGTCTTGGAGCAAAGGAAGGAAGCTGTATCTAACATAAGGAGTAACGGGTGGCAGAACAGCCTGTTACTGTAACATAAGGGACACCATGGTGGTAACCAGTGAGGAGGGAAAGCTGTGATACCTGCTGGACTAGTTAAAAAAAAAAAAAAAAAAGTGCTGTTAATACAGACTCTCAGTGCTATTCTTCTCCATTGTTGAAGGCCTCAATAGCATATGCACAAGTTTAATTAATGCTTGCAAACAGTGCCTACCTATTAAAAATATTCTTGGAAAAAAAGTGGGACAGCAATCCTAGCAGGTGCTGAATAGAGGCTGAATAGAAGATTAGAGGGAGGAACTGAGCTAGAAAAGACACTCCAGAGAGCAGAGCAATGGGCATCAAGCAGGTACAGTAGAGATGCTTTATAACCCAAAACTGATGTTAAAAAATGGGAGTAATGTATGGTCCTTGGTAAGATCCCTTAAAAATTTTTTGTTACAGGTTTACTTACCAGTCTTTAGTTGTAAGATGTGCTATGACAGAGTAAACAGCTCTGGATGTAACTTTTGTCTCTGGCCAGAACGACCAAAAACTCCTCTAAACCTTATACGTTTTAATACCCTCAGCCTCTGCATTTTCTGGGTTGCCTGCATTCTGCCTTCCTTGCAAGGCAGGCATGTAACCAACCTGCACCTCCATCAATATCCTTATGGGCCCATTGGGGAACTACTGCAGCTCAAGAGCAAGGGTGTGCGTGACCAGTGGTGATGTGTGATGGTTCTGCTGTGGGGATTCTTCAGTTTTAAAGCACATTGAGAGAGACCTGAGTTCAAAGTAATACTGGGAATGCATGTGACAGAGAAAAGAGAGGGATACAGAGGAACAAATAAAAAAGGATATTCTCATATTTGCCAAGAGAGAAGCTGCAGGAGAGACACCTGAAGGGCAGGGCTCTAGTAGGAGGGAGTTAATGAGCTGGAAAGAAGGAACTGGAGACAAGTGAAAAAAAAGCAGGGAAAATAAAAGTCTTAAGGTCCATAAAAATGCAGGAAAGAAAGAAAAAACCTGGGAACATGGGAAAAGAAAATAAATGCCTTGAAGAATAAAAACTAGGTAAGTAAATCACCAACATTCCTATGTTATTCAGAGCAGTAATCTCTCAAGAAAACATGACTGGGGAAGAATTCCATGACAGTGTACCACTCTGAAATATACATTTAGTTTAGTATAACTACATTAATTTCTCGTGCTTTTATGGAAGAAAGCTGGAGATAAAATCTGGCTCCTTTCTTCTCTCATGAAACTTAGTTTCTTATACAAATATATAACATTATATGATGTAATACAATACCTATTTTAAATTGTCAGGAAGGCAAATGAACATGAGTATCTGGTGGCAATTTACTACAATTTCTTAAATGCTTCCAATGCCTTTGATTTGGAATCACAACAGGTTTGCCCTCATGTTCTAAGAAATAAAATTTTTAGTACCCTTTCTATTCATGCAGCATACAAACTTTACTCTGCTTCAAATGGGTATCCTTCTGAAACCTCTATCCTTCTGAAACCTCTATCCTTCTGAAATCCAGTGAAATATGTGGGCAAGTGTCTGGTGACTCTAACGACCATTGTACCAGGCCCTTTGGTAGGGACCCTAGTAGGGTCAAAAACCAATTACTCTTTAAACAAGGCAGTGGTCATCTCAATCATTCTGATGAAATCATTCATCGCTTATTCAAAAAAAGTGCTAAAACAATGAACTGTTGGTGCAGCTTTATACACAAACTGACTCTAATTTCCCTTTTTTATTTGCAGGAAAGAAAAGAAAATGCTAAGAAAATTTCTGCATAGTATGTAACTGATATACCTCTGAGTTACTTAATATGCCACAAGTGATTTCACTTCATACACAAATAAAAAGGGAGCACATTTATCACTGTGCAGAGATCAGAAAAGTTCATTTTAATATGCATATTCTGGTACTGAAATTAGTTTATAATAATAAACTTGGCTGTTCAGCTTCCTCCTCCTACCCTCACTTTTGCTTTAACCCATTGCTTTTAAATCTGTTCCTGCCCCTTGCTAAATTTCACTTGCATATTTTTTCACAGTGCTCAGAGGTAAAGTGTATTACAGGTGTTCTCATAGATACAATGTAGGGGTGGGTAAAAAGAGAGTTCTTTTACACTGGAAAGATCAAAGGAGTCATCTTTTCACTCCCAAACCTAAAATATATTCACAATAGAAAAAAAAAATCAGGCATTAATTACAGTCTGCTGAGGAACTCAATATCCGCGAAGGGATTATTCTTTAGAAATATGTATAACTAGTTTGATATTCACCATAGTAATGAAGAGTATTTGCAAGACCATGAAATGAGAAAAACAGAACCAAAGTAGGTAAAGGGATGTGTGATTTAAATAAAAATGTTCAAGGGAGCCCACTGCAGCCTGGAGCATGCAGGTGCAACTCACAGGGAATCCTGTGCATGATATAAATGCACTGTCCATTACACAGGGGAACAAACGGGCCAGAAAATAGATGTGAGAGGCAAATTTGTGTAACTCAAACCAGTCGCACACGGCATGTGCAGGCAAAAGGGATGTTTCAGAGTTCCTGAGTGCATGGAAAGTTGGATGAGGTATGAAAATCAAATAGCAGGAAGGCACAAAATAAAAGAACTTCCCTCCTTTAACACTTGCCCACACCTTCAGAGTACTCTGGTAGCTAACACCCTCTGAGTTAATGCTGAGCCTAAAGAGGCTTGTACTTTTCCTGCATTTGTTTTCCATTGAAAGCACAATGAGGCTTGATTTTTTGTACACATGTGAGGATGACAGAGGAATGGAAAGTATATTATTTTGCTGATTTCAACCACTTCCTTTCTGTGTTGACCTCAGGACACTTCAAAATCCTTCTTCTGATTCAACGATCCATAGTGATTCAACAAGTTCTTTCTTTCGTGTTTTTCCTCTCTCTTTTCCCCTCACTAAGTTGTTTCTTTCTCAAATCCACCACTGTCTGTTTGGAATTGAAAATGGTAAAGTGAAGGGACAAGACAATGGTTCTCTGGTCTCTGTTGGGTAGGGAGCTTAACTGTACATACAGTTTACATTTTAATTTTTTCCTGTTCGGAATCACTGAGCTCATTCTGACTATTGTAATATCAAGGAGGGACTATAGTCCATCCATTCATGTTATGTCCTGTTTTTCAGTGATTGTGAGGAAGGAAGGTGGTTGTGTCTTTTCTTTAAGGACCATGATAAGTCAAACACAACAGACAGCCTATTTGGACTTGCTGATTATTGTACACAGAGCAACTAGGAGCAGTAATATTTGTATTTAGGAAAGCTACTGTTCTGTTTACATTTTGTATTGGATGCCAGCTTCAAGGGTTTTTAATTCCAGTTAAAAAAAAAAAAATCTTAAACCCTGGAATCCATGAAAGAGCCATGATTTACACAACAAAGGCTGGAAAACTGCATCTGAAACATAAGTACTATTAGCTATATGGGCAGGTACTCAAATATAAATGATATGTTCATCTGTAAATTCAGACATTTTCTTTAACTCATACAAGTAAAATCCTGCTTTAATGTAACATTTGAAGCATAATGAAAGATAATGAAACATGAAGAAAACAAAAAAAGCGCCAAAATGTCAGACATTATACTGCTGGAAGCAAATATCTCTCTTTCCTCCTGCATGCATTTACTATTACATAAAGTCTTCATACACCTTGCATGTTGTGTACATGTGATGTGGCCAGGGGATAGAGGCTGCAGTTATGCAAACTAATTTTGTATCTCACAAGGATATATATGAACAGGAAAGATGGAAGAACACGTGGATATGGAGCCAATATAGAAAAGTCACAGTCTTAATCATCACCATTATATTTTTGAACAGACCATGCCTATTGCAATGCACTTCCCTTGAGGGTCTGAAGATACCAAACGCTTTTTATATTCTTAGCAAACCACCCCTCTTTACAACTATTTGAGCATCATCATTCTTTATATTTTCTGCAAGTGAGTCACAGAGGTGTAGGATAGATGGCTGTCCTGTTGAAGGGAGATCTCGACAACCTCCCTTCGACAGGGAGAAAAACAAGCAATACATCATCTAACAGAACAGAGGGAGTCTAATCTTTCTAATGCTGAGGTTTTGATTCAATAAGGTACTGATTTCTAGCTTACATGAAAATGCTCATGTCTTAAAAAAATTCCAACAGATAAATCTCCACTGATGTAATTGGCCAAAGACACTGAGTAAAGAACACGATGGTAAAAAGTAGGAGTACACCAACTTCTCTTACCATTTTCCCAATCATCATAACATATGGTCCCAAATACTTGTTTACGCCGAAGATGTCTAACAACCGTATATACCAGTAAATGATATTAACACAGTATATTACTCGGCCATCACTCCGGAGTGGCAGATCTTGCAGACGGAGCACCATCCCGACGGAGAACAGGAGGATAGCTATCAGATCAGTAACATTCCAGTACTCCTGGAGCCAAACTTTTACTTTCTGTAGCAGTTTCCCAGGCTCTGACATGACTATCTGAAGGACAGAGGATATGGAGAGGAAAGGAGCTGAGCTGTCTTAATTTAAGCTTGAAGAAATCTATAGTAAAGAGATACATGCCACACAGGCAAAAAGCAAAGCTGATAAAATCCTATCACATGAACATCTTACGTACTCTCTAATTTTTTAAAAGAAAACTTCAATTTCAGCCATTCTTAGCCTGCATTTATGTGCAAGATACTTAAATAAGACAAAGACTCATTTGCTCATTCATTCCCCATGAAATCAGAAGAAATATATCTATATCTTTTTGTTTTTCAAATTTATAGACTCTAGGGTCTTGGAGTAAAGGCAGAAATATAGAAAGATATTTCAGCAGAAAAAAACACATTTAAAGAGGCTGCAGGTTTAAAGAAATTATTCTAAAATGTGTATCAAACTGTCAAGAAATAATTAATAACCATAAAGATCTAGATTTAGCATTTCATACAGAGAGATACTAGCTGCTACTTGGAATTGTTTTGGAAATTAAGTTCTACATCTGGGAATATCATTCACAAAAATAATTAATCTTACCTTATGAATTTATCGTCATTCTATTTGCAAGATCATTTGAGAGACCCGATTGTTTTCACAATTTACTTTTGAAATTATTCCTTAAGTGATTTCTATGCATAATTCCTAGCTTTTAGTGAGTTAACAAGCTGTTTGCTTTAATTTTCTATATTTAGCCTGAGAGCAGTTGTGTAGACTCACACAGTTCGTTAAGAAGTTAGAATGCTTTTCATATAATCAATTTTCAGAATGAATTTTAGGCTCGTCTTCTGTGAACAACCTCAATCATCTGCTTAGAAAGCCATTCTCACAAATGTTCTTAACAAACTTTTGTGGAAACTACAATTTGGGGTGAATGATTAGACAAAAATAGCACACATGATTCCTGCCAGCAGTCTCCCACCTACTGAGCCAATCTCCACCAGTGTCGCGGAATCCATGTGTTGCTACTGCCACTGATTTCCTTTAGCTTTTGGTTATTGAAGTATAGGCATACTGAAGTATACTCATTATAGGCGACACAAACGGTGAATTTTCACCTGCTCTTTTTGTTTGTAATGCAGAGTTTACTGTACAGTGTTTGAAATCTATCTTTGAAGTCTAAGTGGCGGTTGCAAGACCATTTTATCTAGTCCTCAAAAGCCTTTACTGCAGAAAATACAAGTGTAGATGGTAAGAAATTCAGTCCAGAGGAACCAATGTGCTGTTTCAGCTGAGGACAAAGGGGCTTGCACCCACTCACATCAGGGCTGAATTTGGCCTCTGGTGTCAATGTGGAATACATGTGAATTTGGCCATGTGAAAAGGGCACAGTGGTAGCCGCAAGTATGAGAGACCATCTCCCTATAGAATGGGTGCCCTCTCAACTGTCCTGTCCCTGTTTTCTGTGTTAGCATCTTTAGGGAGATGCATGCTACTTCTTAACATAATTAGCAAAAATTTTGGAAATTAAAAGGGGGAATTCTATTAGAATTCTATTAGAAATATGCTGCAATATTCGATGTGGATCTAAATTTTTCTCCAGTTATGGCTGGTTTTATTTAAAGTCTTTCCATAGAAAGACTTTGCACTCTTCGACAGACAGAACAGCTGTACATTTTGAGTGGACTACACCTGAGTGGATATTCAAACATGGGCTTTTCAGTTTTCATGCTATCCCCTTGTCTCTGTGTCCATCCTGTTACAGCACATATTCTTTTCTCTCCTTGAAACATACTTCAGTTTCTGGGCCACATTTCAAGAAATATACCTGAGCTGTATGTCAGAAGACAGCTCTATTCTTGTGAATGCTATTAAATGTACATCACGCAAAAATCTGATCAGTGAAATTCCACGCAAGAAACAAAAAAGAGATTCTTGATTTTAAAATAGAGAAAAATAGATTTTTAGTGCTGTATTTTTAATAGTCCATTTGCTTTTCTCCAAAAAAGGAGAAATATCTTTTTTAGTCCATCTTTTTCAGTGAGGGTGATTTTACCTCTCTCATCTTCTCTATTCCCAGAGTGAAAATGTATGAGATGACAATCCATTCCTGTGTGGATGGCCAGCGATCCATCTTCACTAACACTATATAATTGAACAGCATCAAGTAGCCTATATAAGCCAGCTGTAAAGAAACAAAATGAACATCAATAGTCACTATATTTATACTACTGAGTCAGTTTCTTTAGTATGATTTGATATTCCTAGTTGAACTATAACCAGAGTTAGACAAAAAAACCCAGTCACACAGTGTTCTGGGGTTATCTGAAAAAGCTCACATTAAATCATATACAGTGGAGAATCTGCAAAATACATGCACAAATGTCCTCTCCTCCAGCTACATCTGCCTCCTCAGCAAAACTGTACTAATGCAGTCCCTCTGGATCAACCCACAGTGACAGGAACACTGATAGCACCATGCCAAATACCAAACTATGTTACCTATGTGAAGATTTCTTCCTCACCTGCTTCTAATATCCTTAAATTTAAGGCCAGGCTGGACAGAGCTCTGAGCAATCTGACATAGTGGGAGGTGTCCCTGCCCATGGCAGGGAGGTTGGAACTAGATGATGTTAAAGGTCCCTTCCAACCCTGAAAATTCTATGATTCCTTTATCACTCCTCCTCTGTTTGCCTTTCAGTATTCAGGACCTCACAGACAAGGATTTATTGTCCTGTTGTATTTGTTAAAAAACATAATTTATGCTCTGTGTAAAAGCCACAGGGTTCTGGATTTTCTTCCAATTGCTGGTTTGAAGGACAACTGAGTGAATTCTTTACATTGACCGTACCTATAAGTACAGAGGAGACAGTTAAAAACCTGCTTCTTGTGGACATTAAGCAGGAGAGGAAATGATCTCATTTGTCTTTTAGTTTGTGAATTATGATGGCTTCCAACGTTCTGGTCTAGAGCTAGGTCTTCCCTTAGCATTCCTAAAAGTAATGGGGATCAAGACGGACTAGGGTCAACATCTAAAATGTCAGCTGAGTCACAAGAAATTATCTGGTCAGGTACAACTGGACACACAGCTCACTAGCTGAAAGAATCCCTTCTGCTACTGTGCAAAAAGCCCGATGATACTGTGACCTAACAACCCTCCTCTTAGATCTTGTTGATTATTAATAGTCATCAAATCTTATGAATTTGGTTTGAATCAATAGCCTTTGGTGAGTGTTTGTAGTTAACATGGCAACATAATGGGGACATTAAAGTTACAAAGGTGATAGAAACCACAAGATCCTCAGTGTAAGTAGAGGCTTTTTGAGTCTCCCTGTTTTTCTTTCGAGTTGTTGAAGTTCTCTGTTTGGGTTTGAGGTTTTTTTGTCAATCAGAATTTACTGAAAAGTGAAGAATAAAGTGATACTGAATCTGTACCACTTTAACCCAAGAAACAAGCCCTTCAGATGGTGAATGACACCCTTTTTCTACCTCTGCAGACCTTTAACTTTTTTCCGCCTTCCAGGAGGATGTCCTGATCCCAATTGTGGTCAAACCTCCATACAGTTGGCCATGCTGGTATTCAAGATGCTTTGAAAGTGTTCTTGAAAGAATCTTTGAAAGGTTCTTCTACCACACAAGTAGCTCAACCCTCTTTTTTGTACTTTTACATAGATTGACAAAGAGCTAGGGGCTGCCACTTTCAGCCTTGAAAGCAGTACGTGAAGAAACTAAGGAAAAGGCTGTTTGTTAAGTTTTTAGCATGGGTTGCTCCCTGCCCTTCTATGGATGGTGTCCCATTCTATACAAAATACTCTAATACTCATTATTGTAAGGGACAAACCTGGAAATTGTACCATCCAGAGAGTGCTTCAAGAGGGAGATTACCTCCCCATTTCTCACTGATTGCAATAATCAAACTATAATAAAGTAAAGCGGTCCCAAAATGTAAAGCTTCAGGCACAGTAGTTTTGATGTTTAGAATTTGACCTTTGCTCAAGGTTCAATTCGATCTACAGCTATTCCCCCTCAGAAGGGATAAAAAATTTAGCCTCTTCACATCTTGTTAGCATTTCAGCCTAAAGCTGGTAGTTAAAAGGGGAAGTATTATCTTCTCAAGCAATCTGTGACACAAAACTTTTCAGTTATAATTTTGTATGCAATAGCCACAAAACAGAAGATAGCAGTTGACTTTTGAAACTACTGTATGACCAGAGAGAAAGGATAAAATTCTGTTTTTTTTTTTTTTGTTTGTTTAATTTTTTTTTTTTTTTTTTTTGGCTAATCTGCTAAGCCAAAATGTTACTGACTCAACTATCCCTCCATTTAACCAATTCACATGTGTTTTAGGAATGAATGTGCACATAGTTATAGGGTAATAGTAAATAGACACAAAATAACAAATTATTTTAAAAAGCACACAATGGCCATAAGTATAGTCACTTTTCTTGCATTTTGGACTGTGGCATGTAAAATCTGGAGGATTTCTTTTGAAATCTATGATTAATACTTCTGCCTGTATGCTCATAAAAAAATGTGATAGCTTTTGAAATTTCAACCCTCATTTGAAAGTTGTTTTGCTTTTAGTCTCCAGGTGTATGGAGACTGCTCAAACACTGCAGCCAGATTCCACCTTAATTTGCTCTTGAAGTTCAGTGCAGCCAAGATCCAGCTTTAGCAAGTGACCTTGACTGAAATCTGCCTCATGACATAAAACTGTAGCAATGGAAATGCAATATCGATCTTTTTCTCCCATTTCAGAATAGAACTATCAGGGAGAGCCAGAATTCTTCCTGTATACAATGTGTAGCTATTTCCGGTTATTGCAGCTGATAATGAGATGAGGCTGCAGACTGATTAATGTGCAATGGCCACATATTTGAGCAAGTACTTACTACAAGTGGCCAAACTGGAGATGCTTGGTAGCATAAGCTCTCCACTGCAGTTTAGTCTCCCTGTCTTTAGTCTCATGTAGTTTGTCCTATTATCTGTAGACATATTGCTTGGGTGCCAGAAAGGCATTTTTTCTTTTAAGAAGTCATCTACAGAAAGATGAATTCTTTGTGATTTGCTATGCAAATCATCAGAATGAGGGAAAAAATAACTGGGAAGTACCACCTGAAATAATTTGGCCAGTTCCATCATGCTGAGGCAGGATTAATTACAGAATACTATATCAGACACATGTTTTGGTAAAACAGACTAAGAAATCACTAATAATGGAAAATCTGCCATCTCCTTAAACAGCTGATGACAGTGCTTCTCAGAGTGGTTAAGAACTCTTTCCTAACACCTTCTTGTCCTATCAACAAGGATTTGAAGATTATTCCATTTTGTTCCTCTCTGCAACTCCTTACACATTTGAAGACTATCATACTCCTTCTGCAGGCTTCTTTTTTTCCAGACAAAACAACCTCACTTTGTTCAGTCTTTCCCTTAAGTCATGTTTTACAGACCTCTGGAATTATTTTTTTTTCTTTGTCCTACAAACCAGTCCATATTTGTCACATGATACAGAAGCTGAATTGGGATAGAACATTCCAGACAAGGAGACTGAAAGGATTATTTTCTGTGTCTATTTTACTTTTGGTCTCATTCTTGTACATTCTAGTGCAATTTGCAAATTTAAGAACTAATCTCTACTCAACCATACAAGTTCTGAATGAAAATATCAGATAGCACCTGATGTAGGAGAGATTAGTGCAATTCTTTCCAATCTCTGCTTCCAGCTAATTACCAAAAAGATTTGAGTCCATGTAGGACTTTAGTATTATTAGTGATTATTAGTTATTAATCTGTGAGAATACGCTGCAAAGTTTTCTGATAGTGTCTTACTTCAGTCAAAATATAAGTTTTTTCCTGCTTCATCTGCAAGGTCTGTTTCTTTATAACACAGGGAGATTATACTTATTTGACAAAATTTGTCCCTGAAAAATGTAATTGGATGCCATTGTTATCTTGTGGGTACCTACACAAACATTTCCTCTGTGATACATCTGCAGACAATCAAAAAAGAACCAAGAAAAAAATGTTCCTCGAAAAGATGTGCTCTATCTGCTTCTTTTTTTCATAAATTATGCAATTCGATATCCTGATTTAGCCCAGCCTCCCATTTGGCTCAGTATTGGGATCTCCCCTATTGGGAATTCTCCTGTCCCTTGGGAACACTGACTGCAGCAAACTGTCAGTTATTGTTACATTTGAAGAAAAACATCCACAGTCATTCAAATTTTAACTATTAACTTCCTGAATGAAACAGTAGTTTTAAAAAATTTTAGGTTTCCCAGCACTAGCTGACCTCCACAAAAGATTTTGGTTGAACTATTTATGGCTAAACCCTCCCATGCATGCAGATGCAGACTTTTGATGAAACACACAGATTGTCTTAATCCAATTTTAGTGTTTGTGCAAACAGTAATACAGCAGCAAAGATTTCTTACTGTGTAAAACCAAAATTTAACGATGGGAGCATTGTAGAACTCATAGATCTTCCTTCCAAGAGGGATCAGTCTGTGCCTACTCTGAACTTCCTCTTCCTCTTTCTTTCTTGAGGACTCCCCATTCCCTCGTCCCAGCATGGCCTGTAAAAGAGGACATATTTGTGTGTTTTTTTGTGAAAGACAATATTATTTTCTAAAATTTCGAAAGAAAATTATTAAAAGCTTTTCTGTTTTCTTAATCTTTAAACAAAACCAACTGACCGCAGCTAGTTTGGTGTTGTTGTTTTTGTTTTTGTTTTGTTTTGTTTTGTTTTTTTTGTTTTTTGTTTTTTTTTGTTTTTTTATTTTTTTTTTTTTTTTTTCAGAAAAGCTGCTCTTTAGTACTTTTAAACCATAAAAAGCAATGATTTGGCAGCAACTGTCAGCACCAATGTGAAATCCCTGACTGGTGAACAAAAAGTGTGGAGAACACTTCTTTTTGGTTTATGGACAAGAAAATTTTTACCTGATAACAGCTTTTTGTGGTGTACTTTTATAAAATAAACAGATGCACACAGAAAACAGATCAATTTTGGTTTTAAACAAAGTGATATTCATAAGGCTGAGACTGAGAGAGAACAACAGGGGAAAAGATGAGCTGGAAGCTTTTGGACTGGAAGCAATGAAGCAGTGGCTCTTTGCCTTGATCTCTGGATATGTTAGGTGATGACCCCACAGTGAATTTCACATGGATGCAGAAGACTGACCACTGCCTTGGATAGAAAGATCCTTCCATGCGAGTGAGGCTTCTTCCACAATGAAGTTCCAGACTACTCATGGGCTGCCTCTGCTACGCATCCTCTGGAGTCACTGTTGGAGTCACTGTTACCATTACAATTCAGACCTGCTGAAGAGCTACTCTGAGCACCAGAAATGCATACTTTAGAAGTCCTCAACTATAAGTGCAAATGTAACAGGCAAAAGATGGTGATATTTTCTTTACTCTTAACTTCATGGTCAATGTCAGAGAGAGGGAAGGAGTCACTAAATTATGCACCCACTGAAGTTTATGCTGAAATGAAGATGTTTCTGTATATTTAGAAGGTGATCTATTAAATGTTCTTTCTGAAACAATTCTTTGGTGAACAGAAGAGTGGATTTTAGGCCCTTAGCAAGTTCTTAGTATTCAGTTTGTGGTAGCACCTGTAGATGGTAGCATTTCTGCACGTGAAAACAGTTGCAAGAATTGTGATCCAGCTCTCCTATCTAAATATTCGGGGATTCCATGATGATGCCTTTATTTAAATGCTTCTATGTTTCTCTAACAGCAGACCAAAGCACTTTTGTACTTTTACTATAACTGAAGTAAACTTTCACCATCCCTGAAGATAACATTGTTTTCACCTGCAACTTGAAAACACGGGAAACTAAGCCACTAAACAGTATGCCAGACATACTGTTTCTGATAAAGAGAGGACATTTCTGTCTGTGTTTTTGTTCTTGATTCAACAGGGGTGTTCATTATATATTTAATTAGCTTCAGGTGAGCTATTTGAACAGATTCTAGTGCCCTGACGGAAAAGGAGATGAAATCTTCAAGTATTTAAAAGTAAGAATCAACACTTTGTGTTTTTTCCTTTTTCTAGGCCTCATATAGAGCTATTCATATGGGTCATTGGTCCTGTAAAATAGTAATTGTAAGCTTAACAATAAACTTATGACTACATTTTTTTTTTCTTTTTCAATGTAGATTTTTGTAACATTATTAGGACCATAGATGGCTCCTGCCTAATATTTCTCTTTCATTTAATTTATTCAGTAAGTTTTTTCCTATGGTATTATTACTTCCCAGTTGGTTCCTTATGTTCTTGAATTTGACTACACATAGATGTTGCCCTGCACATTTTTAATTAAATAGAACAGATTCAGGACACAAATATACTTCACTGAAACTGGCCTGATGAGGTTCTCTCAAAATTATGCCCTTTTGATTAAGATATCTATTTCCTTTACATTTCTATGCTTTCAGATTTCTAAGTTCATTGTCATGTCTATACATAAAACAATGCCTAATAAGAAAATTAAATATACGTCTGGCTGATTCTTACAGAGTACATAGAAACCCCTAGAAGCCCATGAAGACTTTCATGAAATGAAGAAGATGAAGTGGCTGTTAAGCCGAAAAGACGGGTTCTTATTAAATAAGCATACAGTCTGTCAGAACATGAGACTGAATTAAGGGACTTACTGAAGCAGAGATTATGCAACCTTAACAGAGTCCCAGGTATCATTACTTGGCTTTACAAACCCAAAGTGATTCCCTGTCTATATAAGAGATGGTTTATTTGGGGTAAAAAAAGAAAGAGAAAAAAAATCTGAATGCTTTGGGAAAATTATAGGCCAAGACAGCGCTTATTTGTTTGCTTCTCTTTACCTCCTGACACTGCTTGAGAGGAAGCTGCCATCTGGTGCTACATTTTTCTGCAGCTTTTCCCAAGGCTTTGTCTCTGCTGTCCTCTGGTGCTCAAGATTTTTGCAGCAGAATGAAAATTAATTCTGTCAGTTTCAAGGGAGCACTGCCTTTCTTTAGTGAAAGAGACTGTTCATCAGAGTTTAAATCTTTCACAATTTTATAGATTTATTAATTCTGAGACACCCTTAGATCTCACTGGAATCAGTGGGTTGTGGATTTTTTTAGGAAAATTTTTTTTAGTACTTGGATTTCTGCAATAGCTCGTGGATACTGATTTCCTGTTTGCTATTGTTTTCTTGTTGTTGCTGCTGCTGTGATTCTATCTGGTTATCATTATTTTTTAATTAATTGTATAATATAATACCCTCTTTCCTCCCCATGCTACAGATGGGAAATTGCTCTGAGATGGATGAGGATTAGATTTGACCTCATGTCCCCAACTGTTAATTGTCACATTATTAACAAATGGGAAAGCCTTCCCATTAGAAATACAGGAAATAGCCCAAGTGTCTGTTTTAACAGAATAGCTGCAATACCAAATGTGAACAAAAATGTTTTCACTTGGAGGGGGAAGCCATATGGTGAGAATAACTCAAGACACTTCTGTATGGGTGGCATCTCTTTCTCTACTACAAAATTTTGTCCATTATTCATCATGAGTCATACAAGGTAAGACCAACATCAGCTCAAACATGTTAAAGTACAGTACAACTGCATTATTTTAGCCTGAGGGGATTGATGTGAGCATAGTTTTTACATGGAGATTTTTCTAATCAGGATTCTGGTGGTTCAGAGGTTTTTTTTTTTTGGACAGATTTTGTATTGTGTAATTGAGGTCATTCACTGACAGGGAACCAGAACAATTTTGAGTAGTGCATTTTAGCATTAATACATGTTTATGATCTTATAATACATTTATCCATTTTACAATTAAATAACAAGAATTTCAGTCCTTCTAGAATGCTCATAGGACCTTCAAATTTTATCCTCAGTGAAACCTAAATGCTACCTATAGATTTAGCCCATGCTCATACAGATATGTGGAAATGGTATATATTGGGTGGCTGCACTATACTCTCTCTGCACATCCCATTGTATCCTATGCTATGAATGGAAATGCTGCCTCCATGGTAGTTGTTCTAGTATTACTATTTGCTGCCTTGAAATACTGGTAGGAAAAAAGGCTTAATACCTTAGAGTTACACATTTGTAAAACTGTTCTTTAAGGTGACTACTTAGGAGAAGGGCTAAAGTACAGGGAGTTCAGTCACCCTGGCTGCTGAGCATGGAGAAGCCATGAAGAGTGCCAGGGCAGCTTTGTTGTGGTTTCTCTTTGTTGAGAGTTTCCAAAACTCTCAAAGAAATGGAGGGAAATCCCAGCTAGCAGAGAGGGCCAGAAATTCTGTTTCATGACTTCAGGCAGTGTTTACCACTGCCATTTTCCAGGAGAGATGAATGGATGCCTTGCTGTTGGCATGTGAGAATCTGCAAGCACTGTCCTCCAGTGGGGTGGGTTAGATGCACTGGGGGCATGAGGATGCTAGTCTTCAACCTTTCCTATGAGCTGAGAGGACAGCACAACTAGCTTTGTTGTTGTGGTATATATTCTCTTTTTGCACTCTTTGCAACTCTTAATGTTGCTCATGGAAGTCCAAACTTTCTGTTTGATGTAGAAAATTAGGACAAAATGAGGGAAACAACAACTGAAACATATTATAAAGGACTTTATGCTGTATTCTGAAATATGGCCGTTTAATGAGGAACTCTAATACCCAAACAATATGGCACTGAATAGGACTAAGGATGCTCATAGTTATGGCTTCCAGAATCCATGTTATTTTAGGAGGTGGGTAGACTGTTAAAAATCAGTTTTAACAGAAAACATGGCACAAATATGAAATGTCAAATAAAAAATGTCCTGGACAGGACTCTGTACAAATACAAAATATCACTGGGATTTAGATTCTAGTGTCCTACTCTTCTATGTCTAATATTCAGTCTTAATGACTGGCAGCTCTGGCAGCTCCGTGAATAAATTGTGGTAAATTCCTTGGTGCTGCAGAAGAAGTGATGAAAACAGTATTCAGGCATGTTTTTGTCAGCAGCTGCTACAAAGAAAGTCTGTTGCCTAGCATCTAGGTGTTAAAAAAATTTGTGCTCAGCATTCTCATATATCTGTTGTAAAGTTAAAAGCAGGTGTGAGTAAAATTAGTTTACAGTGAATAAACACTCCATCTTTATAATATACCCAAATATTCATCTACTCACCAGATCCTTTGAGAGGAGCATAAAGCAAATACATACTTGCATGCAGATGCACCCATGTGGAGATTTACTTCACTGTCGCTGTAGTCTGTGTGATCAAATTATTCTGTGTGAATGAGGTGTAAAATAGTGCAAAAATCACTGTAGCCCTGGACCTTGTCCACTCTGCACAAGGGCAGTACAGAGGAAGAAAACAAGTCTTTTGGCCTGTCAGGAGTTAGCTGGGCTTAGCAGTGAAGGACACGTAAGACTTCATAAGAAACCAATGAACAGACCTTGACTAGTTTTGTTCTCTTTTTCTTGACAGTTTTCTTGATGCTTTTATAAAAATACATATTGGTGTAATATGAGAAAGGAGAGACTTGAGAAGTATTAATTGGGAATGACTAGAAACAGAGCTAGGTAGATTGTATGGATCATACGTTATCTGCCAGAAATGGCCTTTTGAGAACACCAAAATAATTTTTAGTTCATTAGGTTTCTTTTTTGTTTGGTTGGGTTTTGTTTGTTTGTTTGTTTTGTCTGTGTTTTTGTTTTTGTTTGTTTTTTTTGTTTTTTTTTTTTTTTTTTTGTTTTAAGCTGAACAAAATAAAGGAACTCAAGCTATGGAAAGATTTTGAAAATATTTTGAACATTTACATGCCAATTAAGTAAACAAAATAAAAAAGAACCCTTTAGTAATCACACGCAAACAAATCTATTTATTCATCCTGACAGGAAAAAACATGGAGAAAAATATGCAGGTCGTTTTGAACACAATAAGCACAAGCTATGATTAGCATGAGTGACCTATTGAGCCAGAATTCAGCAACTGACCCTAAAATGGTGACTGAAGGTGCTGAAATATAACTGCCTATGGCATTTAACCCCAGAAATGTATGCAAAAGTCTCTTTGATAGTCAATCCCCTCTAACCAATAAAAGGCACCTGCATGAAGAAGGTGTGTTACAAGTCAGCAGAAACTGAGTCAGCAGTAGTGTAGAAAAATTGTTTCTAAACTTGATGGACTTCACAGTAACAGTCATTATTTTATAAAAAAAGGATGTAAGTGGCTGAAATTTTTCTAGAATGATGCATCAGATTTGAAGATATTGAGGGCAGAGTCATTGCCAGGTAAGAAATAGGACTATCAGAACATGAAATGGAGAAGGGAGAGAATATCTAATACTTGTCTGGAAAAACAAATCCAGTTCTCACATCACTTCTTGTAGCAGGAGACAGAAGGTACAGAGGAAGCACAGTATTGTAGACAAGAAACCAGGAGCTGGGATAACTGCAGAAAGATGAAAATGACTTCCTCCCCAAATTTCTCCCCATTGCCAAGAAAACGGCGGCTAGTAAAGTGCTTATTTGATTTGAATAGGCACTTCATAAATGGATCAGAAGCCAGGGATAGGAAATTGCAATTAATAGCTAATGAGCATAGAATGGCCCATTGCTGCTATTCTGGCTCCTGGTCCTTCCCAACAGCCAGGTTCTTGCCTGCAAACGGGTCCTGTAGGTGAGTCTGCTGGGCTGCTCCTTCGGCTTGCCTGCATATTGGCTCCTGTAGGCAGGTCCTTCTGCCTGCCTGCAGACGGGGTCCTGTGGGCTGGTCCTGCTGTTTGCCTGTGGGAAACAGTCTGGTTTTTGTGGTTTTTTTGTTTTTTTTGTTTGTTCGTTGTTTTTGTTTTTGTTTTTTAGTTTTTAAACTAACCAGGAAAATCTTTTACTTCTATGTTTCTATCTTGACCTTGACCAACTGGTATTGATTTTTAAGCCTTTCAAAGACACCACAATCAAACCCAAGCCAAAGCAAATCCAACCAACCTAAGGCAGGTCTGACAGCTCATATGGTAATTTACCAAATTGAAAAGTGTCCAATTCTGAGAACATGAGACTGGAAGGGGGTCACTAGTAGAGTTTTCAGAGGTTTAGCTATTTGATTACTTTTGTGATTCCAAGTTTTCCTTAAGGCTGTGTTACTAATAGAGACAAGTCCATACACAATTCTGCTGGGTTGCAGAAGCTCTTAGTAAGGATTGAGATGTCTAAGGATTGAGTGCTAATGTCTTCACTGGATTAAAAACTGCGTGCTTGTATATGTGAGCATCAATGAGCTCAATTTCATAAAGAATTAAAAAAATATTTTAATAATTTTTCTTGCCTGTATGCATATCTACTTGCCCTCTAACGAAGTTAACCAAAAGAAAAAAAATATTTCTAGCTCTGTGAATATTAGGGCACTCCCGCCTAATGGAAGACTTAGAGAGCTTATTTTCTACCAGAGAGATGGACTCGTCTATGTTGGCTAAGTGAGTTCTGTTCTGAAATCTCATAAACTTATCTCAGACACAGAATCAAATTGAATAAAAATATGAAGCTATTACATCAAAACATAGTGCTTCAGCGTCACTATACACTGCTGTAACACTGACACACATGGATGCCAGCTTTTTTGGACTGAGTCCTACCAAGGAAAAGGGAGTGTTAAGAGTTGTATCCTGTAATCTGCTAAATTTAACCATCAAATAGCCTACAACTATTCACAGAGGTGGGAACTGACACCACTGAGGCTGGTGATTTATTGTTGGCACTTACGGTGAGTTCCATGTCTTCCTCCTCCTTTTCTTTTACTGGCTTCTCTGGTTCCTCTGGCTCCTTCTCCTGAAGATGGATCTCACTGGCCTGGGACATGTAAGGCATATCATCTTTGTTCTTAAACTCCAAGCTGAGAATTGAAGGAGGAAGTAGAATTCCTAGAATTACCTAAAGCAATAATAATGATAACAAAAATCATCACCGTAAAAAGATTACAGTCCCGATAGTTACTTAATATCAAGTGGAGAAAACCCTTAGGACATTTAGGAAAACAAAGATATGTGTGCCTGTGAGTTTCTTTGACAGTAGAATATTTGTAACTTGGGATAATATTTTCAGAGCTCTGTAGTAAAACAAAACATGTAACATCTATCAGCACTGCTGTGAGTGCTATGGCTAATTGACTCTCTTGAATATTGTATCTGCTCATTCATCAGAGAAGTTCTGTTATATTCCAGAATATATTTACAAAATATTACTTAAGGTCAATGGCAGGTGGGATCATTGGACCTGCAAATTTCTGTATTCTACATAACAGACAATATCAATGGAAATGTCACACAAGCTGTATTAATTTCTACAGATAGAGTTAGTAGGTCTCAAGCAACCAGATAGTAATGCATACTGATAGTCAAGGCCTAAATGTGTGTGGACATGAGGAGATAAGGCAAAGCCAGCAACAGCAAATGCTGATATGCTTAGCTTTGCAGTTCCTTTAGATTTTGCTTCAGCAACCGGGCAGCCATGCAATGCTCATGTCAGCTCTCTTTTCCTGCCTTCCCTTTCTTATGATGTGGAAGTGCCCAAACCATTAAAAATACTGTGTATAGGTACACTCAGTGAACTTGGGGTTAAATCAGCAGTATAACAAGAGATATCATAACAATGAAAAAGTAGCGGCCTGTGTGTATTTACAAGCACAATAGCTTTTTCTGGTTTTGCTGTAATCTCTTGGAAAATGATTTTGTTATAAAGCCCTCCCTAAACAGGAATGAAAACAGAAGACTATCTGGGGGTTTGACTACTTGCACTCTTCATATTGAGACATCATGTGTGTTGCTGAACTCACCCACAGTCCCACAGCTAGGACCAGTTACCAGAAATAAATGCTGTGCCCAGCCTTGGAAGGGCTGAGCACCAGGGTATTCCACTCAGCTTGTTGCAAAAGGATGTGTCCAGGGAGAGGGGGTTACAGGCAGACCCGCCTTCCCAGGGAGGATATTTTGAACAACAGGCAGGATTAACAACTGCCTCTCCCCCTCCCATTGGTGCTATACATCCCCAGCAATACTAAAGAACTACATTCAGCCTGCTTGCCATTTGCCAGTTTTGATGGAAGAAAAATTCTCATGGGGAATAAGTCATGACTCGTGCTTGATAACGTATTTCTTTGCCATGCAGCCTCATGTTCATGTAGTCTGTAGTTTTCTTTAGCTTTAAACAGGCTCTGCTAACAATCTGGTTAAATAAAACACAGACTAGACACTGAGTTAAGGATTCTTGTGAAGCCCTGAAGAAGCTGAAAGGAAACAGTGTGTTACCCTCAGTTATTCATTGTGAAAGAAAGGACTATTTTATAGCTTAAGAGATGCATGTTGCTAAGAAGAAAGCACGCAGAGGGAAATGAGTTGCCACACTGACCACATCTACCCAGGCTGAATATCCGCAAGGTCAAGGAGAGAACAAGGCAGCAGTTCCTCTAAAGGGAAATGGGACTGTGAGGCAGGTCAGAAAAATAGGTAGTAAAGATGTCTCCAAACATGAAAAATCCTCCTCTCAGTCACAAGAACAATACTGATGCACAGCTCCCATAAGAGGATGATGAGAATGCCATCAGCTAGTTATTTATCTCTGTTACTGCATTAGAGTCCTTACGATAACAATGCAGGTATTCATAAGCATTCTTACCATTACAGAGCTCCTTTTCATATAGCAAAATAGTTGAGCAATGACCACTTTTCACATATACTGCTAATGTAGGAGACAGAACCCCTTCACTGAAAATAGCTCTCAGTCATTTGGGAGGAAGAGGGAATTCCTGGTTATGTATTGACTGATGAGTGGTGAAGGTAAAAATGCCATCCCATGGACACAAGTTAACCTCTCATAATTCACCTTGGTCTACTAGCAGTTTCACTAACTGTGTAAGTAAAGAGTAGAGAGCTTTGAAAATTGAATTATCGTCTAGATTCTCCAAGGCAGTACCTTCAGGTCAGTCATCAGAAAGATTGGCAGGGGCGTGCAAAAAAAAAAATTGTAATGCTTGCTTTGGCCTTTTCTGGGGAAGAATGTTGGATCAACACCTTTCACAAGCAGTTAATTCACTTGCATGTCCTTTTTCTGTATTTATCATTAAAACCCCTGCCTAACTCCTCAAGTATCCAGGCAGGGTGACATATTAACCTCCTGGCTCAATTCTTATTCTTTTATCCTTTTATCCTGACAACTCTCACTGATGGTGGGGGGATCTTTGAGAAAGGTGATAAAAAAATTAATTAATGTGCTTAGAACCTGGGTTTGTGATAAGCTCCCTGCTTAAATAAATGTATAGAGGAAGAACTAATCCTGCTTAACATCACTGCAAATAAGCAGTGAATGCTTATTTGCGCATTAATGCGCACTTAATGTGAAATGTGATTGAGCCAATCACTACGGACTTGCTATGAGGCTTGTCATCGTGTTAGAATTCCTCTGATAACTGGATTTTAAAACAGTGCTGACCTTCAGGCCAGAATTTTTACGCATCCGGAGACGACCCATCCACATGTCAGTGAGCAGCATTTGGCTGCAAGTGTGTGCAATGAAGTCCCTGTGCTTGGCTGCCACCGCGAGCTGCAGGCATGTGGCGTTGCTCCAGTTCTTCAGCTCGTAGGTCAGCAGTTTCATTGCCAGTTGCTCATCCTGCTTGTATGACTGGTCCAACAGCTCCACTGCCAACTGCCCGAAGTCCCTGCAATAGAGGGGCATTTATTCATTCCCATTAGCCCAAGCATCCTGCTGCAGAAATCAACTCTTCGCAACTGACAGCCTCTGCAAGAAGGGTATCACCCTTCATCGTGCAAATCGTGACTCTATGCATGGAAACCCACATTTTCAAATGTGAGTGGCTAATGGTAGGAATATAAATAAGTGCCCTGACTTCATGGTGATGAGCTCCCACACTTACCAGCTGTCTGCTCCCACCTGCCTGCCCACCTCGCTGACATTTTCTAGCTGAAATCCTCTGGTTATCTGCAGCTTAAAGGACTGTTTCTGTGCTGCTTGCCCATGGCTTCATGGTTAAGTCTGTATCTCAGACTTTTAACATGAGAAAAGATTATTATGGAATCTGGTATCTTGGTTTGCTCATTCACATAAGAATGAGCTCTTGGTTCATTAACACTTCTTCCCAAATATTGTGTTCATAAGGATTTTAACAATTGTTCTTCTTGGGATGAACAGAGTGTCTTGAAAAAGCACAGAGAAATGTTGCAGCCTGATTCTTGGGGCCTCAGGAAGAACATGTACACAATGCCAGGTGTTTAATTTTCTTCTTGACACCTTCTCATTTCAGAAGTTATAATGCTAACAGCTCTGCTTCTCTGATGGCCAAATTCTTTAAAAGCTATTTAAACTTTCTCTAAAGGGTCTTTATTTTCCCTACAAGTTAGATATGAAAACAAGGTACAGATAAGCAAATTTCAGGCAGGTTCACAAGCTCTCCCTTCTTTGTTTGTTAAAATTTCTTAAACCCAGGACAGTGTGTATGAAAGAGTACTCACCTGGAATTATGGTTCAGCTCTTGTGGTATGTCATCCACCATGTCATTTTCTGATGCTTCATGTGCCATGGCTTTGCAGAGCTTACAGGCCACCAGTGCTTTAGCCATAGCCTCTTCCCCATGTTGCCAAAAGAAGAGAGCCATTTTCTGACGTTTCATCAGCACAGCCCACACCATCAGCTCATGGAACGGGAAGGGGAAATGATTGATCTCAGGATCATCCAAATCAATATCAACTTCTTCTTCTCTTTTTTTTGTTGTTTTCCTCCCTCGGCGCAAAGGGACATCATCCTGTGAGAATTGTAGAGAATTGTTTTTTCACTCCTGAAGGAACTGAATCAGTTCACATAATGCATTAGGGTCAGTACCTGAGATACCAAAAAATTCCCCGCAGGCCAGCCCTCTCAGGTTTTTTGGACAAAATATTTAACATGGGAAAAAGATGAATGAAGTATTGGTCCATTCACTGCAATTAAGAATTCAGTAACCCCATACCTAAATACACGGAAAAGGAACCTTGAACTATGACACACAATATCCACAAGAACCGTTCTGGAAAAGCCACCATTAAAATAAAGCTGAGTTCGCTCCAAATATAGCAACTGTTGAATTGCATCCACCTCTTTCCACTTCCAGAAAGTACCTATCCAGGGAACTTTCTGGTCTGCTGAAGACTCCCTCTCTGCTTATTCTTGTGTTTTCTCCCTTTATCTTCTCAGCAGAGTAGGAACCTCCTTTCTTCACTCCCACTCTGCCTTCATATCCCATGTTTGTTTCTTCTTTCTCCAGCTCTTCGTTTTCTATACTTATTGCCTTTAGTTTATTTTCCAATTTTAGCCTACTGTTTTTATCAGATGAACTGACTTATTCTGTCCAGCATCTGTGGACAGCTGATGAAAGTTATATAAAATAAACAAAAAAGAAAACACTATTATCTCCTTGAAGCATTGGTATGGACAAGAGTTGTGCCAACAAAACTGAGAGAAATTTGGCCCATGTAAAAATTTATTCATTATTCTCTGCAATAGTTTCATTTGTCTCAACATGCTTTAAAGTTATATAGTTATTGAACTGAAATTCTACATGGCCTGACAGACTGAAACTTTTTATTTAATCTTAATGAGAAGAAAAATGATGCAAAGAGGTGGTAGATCCTTCTCTTGTATACCTGCTGAAGTTTTATTATGAAGTGTTTCTTAACTTGGTCCTTGCCTAAACAAGTTATCTGGTTTCAAGTCGCGATTTTTATGGCACACCTCACACAAAACTTAAAAACAACTGTTGGTGCCTTCATTGCAGTGAATTTATATACATCATGATAGAGTACGTATTTGTCAAATAAAAAAAAGACATGAAGATTTATGACAGATCACCTACCTCCATTCCCAACAGTTTCAGGGCTTTTGGCTGTACAAAAAAGTTAGAAAAATGTTATTTCTCCCAGAAGGGTGATAAAAAATTACAACTATATGTGTATATATTCATACATAAATGAGTGTGTATCATGTGATATATGATAGAGAACATATAACATAGAGCATATAGTAGTAAATATAGAATAGAATAGATAATATGAATAATGCAATGCAATATAATATGCATATACACATCAATCAAATAATTAGACATATATTTAATACAACCTTGAGTTTGACCCTATTTCACCACAACACACAACAGGAGACATACATTTGGATTCAGCTACAAACTACAGCTGGTTTAGGGCTGTGGAAAAGAGATATGAATTACTGCTGAGGCATGAATGGATTTCTCAGGAGTACATCAGTATTCTGACCACTCCCCTGTCACACTTCCATTGACTGATGTGGAGCTCTCTGTATGCTGGTTCAGTATCTGTGAAATCACTTCTCAAATGCTTTTCTTGATGGAGTCACTACAGGAAGGAAGTGTCTCCCAGGAGCTACAATTATTACCTTTCTTCTCCATAGTGAGGAGTTAAAGTATAGAGAAAATAGCAAACCCATTTCAGGTGTTTGGCTGTAGCTGTTTGACAGAGCTGTTGCCCTTTATAGACACTTAGAACAATTCTCAATGGTGTTTACTGTTCAAAACTGAACTGAGACAGGAAATGAAAATGTGAGGTAAAAATTGGCAGAGAAAGAACTACAAATCTTATTGGGAGCAGCTAAGCAGATTTTTCTTTATGCTGGATGGGGTGGGTGTCATTATGGATGACAATAAATATCTCTTATGTTTTAGAAACATAGTAAACTTATTTTGGATTCACAGTATTGTAATCTATCAAACATGGAAATCACAAAAATACACTTGTGTTTTTGCCAGAAGCCCACTGATTCTGCTGGAGCCACATCAGCCAACAAAGCCAATTTTGAGTTAAAGATTTCTTTGCCCTGGTACCTTCAGGCCACAACCAAGAAGAAGAGCCATAATATAGGAAATGTGTCTATCAAAAAACATTTTTTTTTTAAAGTCTGTCTCAGGTGACTTATGGTATCATTGCTACAGGAGGAAAAAAAGAGTTATCTTTTAAGTGGATACTCATAATTGCAGATTTTAGAACCAGAGGATATTATTTTATGTCTTGAACTCATCAGGACAACAGAACACAATAATATTTTATTAAATTCATAAACAATTTAGCTTGTGTCAGTGGCTGGCTTGTGGTGCATAATGGTAAAACAGCTGCTATGTACAGAATGGAAATGACTCTGTAGAGCGAAGAGTGTGTGCATGTGGATCCTCCCAGCCTGGAAATAATTAAGAAGCTATGGTAATCGCTGTCAATACATGCAGTCATACAGATGGCAAATAACTTGCACCTTACCCTCTTGGGCCCAAATAAGTTGTGGTAGAGTGTTCTGAACCGCTTTCGGGTGTAATTGCAGCGATATGCCCCTCCCATCAGGTATTCTATCACCAAACCAATATCAATCAGACTTATCCGATAATCAGGAGGCAAGTTTCCCTGCAATTAAAATAAGAAGGATGGTGGGGGAGGAAGAGATACTTATTACTGGCCTGGTTAAATATACTTCATAATGATGTTAGAATAAAGCAAATCACATAGTTAAAAACAGAAATGTATTATTATGCTGGTTAATTAATTCACCTTAAAATAGATCCAACCGAAACCTGGATATTCTCGCTTGGAAAGAAGACATAAGTTAAATAAGAAGGTGAAGAACTTGTTGGAAGTAACAGAAGATAATGTCAGCACACATACTCATATTCTTCAGCTGGGGAAACAACGAACACAACTGCAGGACAAAAACATGAGGATCAGCACAGTTGTAAGGTCAAGCACAGTTTCTGGATGCTCATCCTGCAAGACAACACCTTTTCTGCACCATCTGTACCCTGCAGTTCTTGTCCTGGCATCTCATGTCTTTGCTGGCGTCTCTTTAGGCTGCCTCATCTGCACTATCAAGGCACAGTGAAGTGACATCATGCAAAAGCATTTGTTCACATGGAACCAGTTCCTCTGAATGATCTTCCCATCCTGCAGTGTTTCCTTCCCATGTTCCAGAAAAGGAAGGGCAGGGGAGAAAGAGCTATGGTATCTATTCTAGAGAGTATACACAGTGCATGGGTTATTATTGCTCGTTGCTAGAGGCAAGGATAGTCTGTTAGCATTTGATCTGAGGGTTACATATGAATAAACACGTATCTTTGCTTAAATTCCACACTTAGTATGAGAAATTAAAATTGCAAGAAAACATCGGTAGATAATTCTTTGGGGTTTTGTTCAAGAAGAAAGCTACAGGCCTATCAGTTTTCCTAGATGGTCCCTCCTTGAACCCCCATCATATTTTACTGAAAGCAGTTCTAAGCACAGTAATCTTTCTGCTTAATTTAAAACAGTGCCAGGCAGATTGTCTTACAAGAGGTGAACAGTGTTTGTGGTGAGGGTTAATAGCAGGACTTTGGAAAAGCTGTCTACATGCTCTTCAGTTTCTTTACCTTTGTTAACTTCTTTAAATATAAAGCATATACAATGTCTTCAGTATGCACCTTATATTTTGAAGGAAAAAGAATGATAAATATGCCCATGCCTTACTGCCCTCTCTCTGTGAGCATCCTTGTGCATATCTTCTCTTTACTGTGATGTCTGAAAACAGCAACACTAAGGCTGTGAGTTCTCCACTATGTATGTCTCACAAAGTTGTGCAGTTAAGATTTCAGTTGCAGATTGTCTCTTACTGCATATGAACCTGAGTTTGCCTTTTGAGTTAACTAGTTATTTCTGTTCTCCAGTAGCAATAAGCCTGGTACAACACTTGCAGGCTAGAGCAATTTCAGGGTGAGGTCATCTCAGAGCTCGGGATACTCTTGGTGATCTCTGATAATGGAAGAACAAAACCACAGTGTGGGCACATTTGTTTGTTATCCCCTGGGAACTCCATAAGGAAAACTCCAGTCCCTTACAGGAGAAAAGGGCTAATGGGAAGAGAATTCCCACAGTGTAAGTGCACCTCCTTCTCTAAATCACTGCCTCCAAATTGTTCAGACAACAGTTTATGGTTCCCTGAGAAGTTCCCTACTGAAAAGAAGGTATAGTTCAGCAAATGGTGAATAAGTTGCCCACATCTGTAAAGCTCATTATGAAGTGTGCAAAACTCCAGAACCTTCTCTGTCTTGCATGTCATTGTGCAAAAGATGTGACTACAAACCAAGGGTGGGAAGCGAGGCAAATTATCCTTCTGTGAACATCAGCCTTGGAAAAAGTTACTTTAGAAAAAATTAAATTGTATAGTCAACATTGCAGAAAGACCAGGAAATAGTAATTGTTAGCTTCAAACTTTTGCAGTGCATTGCAACAAAATAATCAAATTTTCTGTATTATATACAGCACAGACTACAGTTAGCCCATAGCTCTTCTTATGTCGTCATCAAAAGAAGATTATTAATTTGCAGGGAGTAACATTCTGACAGCCATATCTTGCTGGAAATATTTGTACATCTGCAGATGTCTGCCTGGCTTCTCAACAGAAGTGTTTATTAGATTCAGAGGACAGAAACACTTATGAAGAGCAGATGACAACTGGTTCTGAGAAGAGATGAAATGTGTGCCAAGATCCTCCTTCTTTTTCTATTTCAGCCTGGAAGAGCAATGCTTATTTCCCTCTCTTTTCACCGTGGTGCAAACAGCATGCTGAAAGGTTGAGGAAAGAGAGAGTGAGGTGGTGCTGTGGCATACCATGCTGACCAATGCCCTCGGATTCCAAGGGTCAGAGGATCAAATGAATTTAGTGGCAAAAGGTGTACTATCCACTATGTCTCAGTAACATTCCTTTGCATATGCTTTTGACCCTTCCCACTCTTAACTGATACGGTGGGCAGGGAAGTCACTATGGTTTGCAGGAAAGTGTATTGGTTTATTTTTTTTGAATGCATTAATTTTTATTCCGAACTGTCTGAAGAAAAATAAGAAAAAAAACTGTTTGTATTTTTTTTTCCTCCAAAACATTTATCTCCCACCAGAATGCTTAAGGCAATGACATCTTTACTAGAACAAGGATGAAGGCACTGACAGAAGTGGGAGTTGTAGCTTCAAGACAGAGTTTAGTTCTTCAACAGAGCCCTGATATCTTAAGGTAAAAGACACTAAAAATGAATCCTTTGATATTATTAAGTGGTAAAAAATACTTAAGCAATTAAGATATCACAATAGGCATTAGGATACTGCATGTGTTAAAAAGTGTGAGTTACTTGATATAGTTTTTCTGATTTCCAAAACTTCATAAAGATATTTAGATAAAAAAATTGCCAAGAAAGTAACTTTAAAAAAAGATGCATCTAAACTTCCTAGGTAACGTTGAAACTCTTTACTAAAAAACCCTCACAAATTCATAGCAGAAATACACATTTTACACACATACAGATATGTATTTCTCCATGCTAACTCACTGTTACTTTTCCAAAGTGAGGACCCCTAGAAAAGCCAACTGGATCACCCCTGTGAGAGAGTTATGCACATGGAAAAGTATTTGTAGTCCCAAATAAAGAACTTCAAAAACTTGCATTGCCCTAGTTTCAGATTAAAATATATTGATTATATACAATTTATAAAGAAAAAAAATCATCTGCTAATTTCTACTGATTCTTATTAGTTTGGTGAAATAGGGAAGGATTTTTAAAAAATAACCTGTAGCTGGCCACCTCCATTTACAGGCAGAGTGTCAAGCACAGCCACTGTTTCTTCCTGCAGTCTGGATGGATTGGTCTGTACAGCCCAGGGAGTGAAGTCAGCCCTTTCTGTTAAATTCTGGACCCTTGACAGGAGGTATCAAAAAAACTATGATGCAAATGATGCAGGCAGATTTGTCTCCGTATGCAGTTATGGAATTGGCAGGGTTGAAAAGAGAGATGAGTGCAGTCATCCCTAAAGCAGAGTCATTAAGAAGTACTTCGTTTTGCTAATATATGTGAAATTTAAGCATAGTCTGATTATTGTAAATTCTTTAAGATTGTGTCTCCAGGCTTTCACAATATGCTAGTGAAGCTAACATTCTGGAAATTCAAAGACAAAATGAATGATTGTCTTGTACTTTTGATCATGTGTGTCCATGCATGCACATGTGTGTCTGAAAACTGATACAGACAGGATGTGTTAATGTGATGACTTATGTTCAAATACTTTGCTTTATTAAGAAGTCAGAGTGATCTCTGAAGCAAAAGAACTCCTCCTAGTGATTTACGCAGATATATAATACAACAGTAGTAAATCAAATTATGCTTCTGTGATTTGTAAGCAGAGCACGCAGTATGCATATACTTTAAGTGTTGCCTGAAGGTCACATACCGCATTTTTTGTGTTTATATTTTCTGATACTGTAATTAAATCTGATAGACTGGGTACCTAGCATCAAAACATATATAAACTCAGAAAACTAACATCAGCAATGTGGTCCGGTTTTCTGCATGACAGACCACTTAAATATCAAATAGTGATGTCCATTAAGAAGTTATTTCCAAGGAGGTGTTTTCATTTGAACTGTTGTCATGTCTGCTGACTGATTTACAGCTTGGTTGACTGATAAGGGATATGCTCAGAAGACAGGGCTATTGCAAAACTTCCCCTTTTCTCCAAGTGAACCACAGATACTTCTTGTCACTAACAAAATGAGAAAGAAAGTCCCAGAGGTTCAGTTTTCTGATGAAGGCATTATAGGATGCACCAGGAAGTTTTCAAATCCCTCAACTCTATACTAATAAGAGTACATGTTGATTTCATGCAGTGGGAACAACTGGGGATTTTAGATATGGACAGAAAGAAAATTAAATTTACCAAAAAGAAGACCATCACCTAACACTGTGGAACAAAGAATGTCATTAAAAACAGTGCAAGTGTATTTAATGTCAGTGTCTATCAATATATACCTATGAGTAATGATTGTCTGTGTCCATTTGATGTCTTTTTTACCAAGAGCTCCTTTAAAACACATCTTCTGTTAGGGACTCAGAAAATTATATTGATCTTATTTAATTACTCAAAATACAAGTTGCTATGCCTTCAAATCAGGACTTGGAAAAATGGTGCTGGGTGGGAGGAGTATGAAAATGAGTATATTTTAAAGTAAGAAGACAGATGATGCTTGTTTCAAACTCTTATTGGCACATAAATTACTGCATATTTACTAAAACATATTCTGGTAATTTGAGTTTCAAGAGAAGTAACCAATCTAAATGGATTCTAGCTTTATTTAATCCATCCAAGGGGATTTGTACATAAGAACATTCTTCTAAAGCAATTTCACAGTTCCCAATGATCCCAATATAATAGATGTACACATGTAACAGACTAACCAAAGAAAATGATCAGAATCTCCCTAAATGTAACTAGTCGTTATTCTGTAGAATTGTTGAACAGAAAGAAGAGGTAGGAATCACTGCCACTCCCCTTGTCTAGTTGCCTTCAGTTCTGCTTAGCTGTCAGTGACAAAAGAAATCACCAAAACCTGTGTTCTTATAAAAAAATATTGATTCCTTATTCAGTTTTCTCTCTAGTGCCACATACAGTGGTCTCTCCTTTCTCAAGTATGCTACCTTTGAGGTCAGATTTATGTAATGTGCAAGGCTGTAATCTGCACATGCTTTGGGATAATGTTCAACCTGATGAGATCAATTGCAGGCTCAGTCTCCTTTCCTGATCCATATGTTTCAAGGCTAAGAGATTTTAATTCACTGCTGCTGCTGTAACACTTTTAATCTTGAACACATTGCTAAAGGTATTTGGTATTGCTTGCCTGTGACTATACCTTTCTGTGCTTCTGTCCTGCTCTCCTAAAGGCAGCCTGTAATTCATGATGCATGAAATTAACTTGATAAGTGAGCAAGAAAAAGTTTCACTAATTCTCTTTGCATATTTCTGCTGCATATACCATACAACACAGAACGAGGAACTGTTTCAACAACCTATACTCCAGCACGAGGATAAGGGCTGCTTAACAGGCTTGGAAGTAAACTAACAACATGGAAATTAGCTTTGACAATAGTTGCAGGTATGGAAAGATACAGAAAGCAGAATAAATCCACACAGTAGGAAAGAGCCTATGATTATGCTAGCAGAAGCACTATTACCCAAGCATGTAAAACCACAGAGAAAGCAAGCCAAATAACTTGTTGATTGCGCTTTGTATGCAGTAAGTCCATATTTGGTACATACAAACAGGACATTCTGTAATGGCAGGGGAAGGAGAAGGCTCTGAATAAAAGCTCATGCAAAACAGAGATTGTATCTAGATACAAAAAGCAGTCATAGCATTCTGTCCAACCTACCGTCAACTGGACTCTTACCTTTTTGACATCCCTCACTAGATGATACAGAGTGTTAGATGGTCCATGTCTCTGTGAAGGAAAAATAAAGAAGCATAAAATAGCATTGCATTCTTCAAAAACCTGCAAGATGTAAATGACGAAATGATATTTTTACCTTAGTAGTTTAACAATGGGTAACTGGGAGCACTTATATTGTAAAGGGTTAAAAAACCAACAAGAGAACATCAATGACAAGAGCATTATTTCACCTGATTTCTCTTCTTAACAAAGCCCTTCAGTGAGAAAATGGCATGAACTACCCTTCTGGGTGAAAGGTTCTATATCACGGATTAGGGTCCTGGTTTAGGCAAAGCAGGAGCCCAGCACAACATGCACAGCCCCTGGGAGAGAGTGGAAAGAAAACCAGATGCTCATGTGTCAGCCTCCCTGCACTCAGGATCTCCACATCCACTGCTGGAGGCTCACAGGGCCCCTGAGCATGGCATTGCATCTGGGCTGTCTTGCCTGAGAGTCACTAACAGCATGCACAGTCTGTGAATTTGTCCAGTCTTCTTTAGATTCCATCTGATATGCCCAAGATTCTGCAGCAGATTTTTTTTTTTTTTTTTTTTTTTTTTTTTTTTTTTTTTTTTTTTTTTTTTTTTTTACTGTTGCTGATATCTAAGACATTTACGGGGGATCTCCTTGGCTGCTGCTGACAATAGATGAGACCACTGCATACATGCAGTGTTTCCACATGTACAGTACTCTGCACCTGCCAGCACTTCATTTTATGTAACCCCATAACAGATGATGATGAGACTTTCCAGTGATTCTTCATATGCTACTTCCAATTCACATACCTGGAATGATCCTAAACCACCTGCAAACATTGTCCTTCAGTAGTTAATGTTTTTCAGATCATCTCTAAACAGGCTCAACAGCAGTGGTCCCAGAACAGGATCTTGGATGACCCTGGTTATAATGTCATTTTGTGGTGAGAACATATCACTCTTTATTTTCTACCCTTCCAGTAGTTCTTAAACCACAAGTGCTGCTTATCTTCCATGATATAATAACTAAGTTTCTTCAATAACCTTTGAAGTTTTCAAACACTGTCAAACAGGTTTTGCAAAAACAGGTGGACCAAGTGCAATATCCTTATCCTCTTGCATGTTGACTTGAGGAATGGTAATGGATTTCTCAAGCTTAATATTTTCCTACAGAAGCTGAAAATCTTTGTTAACATAAGATGGATGCCCTGGTCTATTAGTTCTATTCTTTATAATATTTTTACAAAATTGCCATAGCAGAAATCAGATTCATTGATTTGCAGTTTCCAAGGTCATTCTTAGGCATCATGTTGAAATCCGGTAATTTTTAGCTGGCCTTGTAACAAGTAGTTTAGCCTTTTCATGTCCTGGGTCTTTTGGCACTCTTGCATGAATAACTTATGCTGATTTCTGTAGCTCACAAAAAATTTCTACAGAAGGGTTTTATTTTAGTTGTAGAACTAAAAACTTCCTTCAAACTTAGTGCCTGTAAAAACTAGAACTATAATTGCTTACCTCTGTAACAAGAAACCTCATAGGTCTTCTGCACTTAATACACAGATGCTAGTTGACAGAGATAGTCTAAGCCAATCTAAGATCATATGGAAATCTGTCTCAAGGATGGCAAAGATATAGGTGATCTTATATTTATTTAATGAATCCTTTCCATTTCTGGTATTTTGTAAAGATTGACTTCTGGTCACCATCAGTATGAAACATCTCTGGATAACATCTCTGACGAGCCTCATGAAGCCTGACTTTCACCAGTCACCTTTCAAAGTCCATTAGTAAAATGTTTCTCAGATTGCTCTTTACTATTGTTTGGAATGTCTTACTCTCTGTTTTAGAAATCAATATGGGCTGTGTTGCACAGCACAAAACAGTCCAGACAGCAGCAAGATGATCATAGTGACTGGTACATGAGTTTGTGAAAATCTCACTTGAGTAATAGCATAAAAATGGAGGGCAAGAACCTTCCAGCCCTTGCTTAGATGAGTAATCCTTCATCAGGTAAGTACATGTAATTTAGGGGCTTTAAAATCTCACTTGTTTCTTTTTTTGAAAGCAGCTATTAAATGACCTTACAATATATTTTGGAGGGAGCCAATCTAAACAGTGTGTTTGGAAGGCCAGGGTTTATAATGCAGCGTAGCCACAGCATATCTATTGTAAGACAATAATTTAGGAGTGTAAGTGTAACAAGTAATGGCTTAGAAAGGTCTAGTGTCCTGCTAAATTTCAGATTAAAGCCCCTACTGCTGCCCAGTAGCTGAGCCTAAGCTCTACCAGTGGAGGCTGGAAGGAATCCCACATGATTCCCAGGATGACAGCTTATGAAGGCAGAGCTTTGAAAAGTACTGGCAGAAAACAAAAAACCTTATTGAAAAGGACCATGCACCATATCACAAAATCCCTCCAATGACAGCACTACTAATCCTAAGAACTAGACAATGCTTTAAGATTTTTTCCATATTACTTAAAAATTTGAACTTACTGGTTTCTCTAATCTCTCAGCACTAATGTTGTTAATGCTGGAATCTGTTTTGCAGTTGTGAACTCAGAAGCAATTGAAACTGTACAGTTTTATGTTCATTTTAAGGGGAAAGATACAAATCTTGCCAAAAGTCTTCTAAAAGTAAAAAGTACCATTTGTCGAACATATGGTGAAGACAGGGGAAGTCCTTCACTGTAACCTGAAATAATCAGATTTCACCTTTAAGTTCAGAATATCATCCCGAGAAGTTTGTTTCTATTTGTTTTCTAGCGATTGAGCCTGTTTAACTGTTGCAAGATTTTTCTCAAACCATTAGGACTTAAGCTGTCAGGAGCCATATAACACCATCCTACAGCTCCTAACTTGCCAGGTTACTTTCTTCCAAGCAGTGCACTCTGCCTAAAGCTCAGGTCTGTCACATTGGAATCACGGTAACCATAAATCAGCTGGTACTATGTGAGGGTTAACCTGTTTTACAAATATTCATATAGCAGATTAGGGGGGCAAGGCAAAGAGTACTTCATTGTATGAGAGAGAAAGCTAAGAGACAATGTTGACTTCTAACATAGAAAAGTTCTGCAGCAGCTGTTGGCTGCCTTGTGCATCATCACGTCACTGTAATATGAGTGGGAACTAAGAACAATGAATACAGAGAGAGAAAATTTGTCTTAGGTTGGCCCTACCGTATTGTACAATTCTTCTAGCCGGGAGATGGTGAGAAAACGATGCATGCTTACTCCATTTTCTATAAGCAATTTCACAAAATCCACTCTGTCCAACACCAGTGCATCCAGCATTGCTTGCTCAAGGGAGCCCACCTGAAAAGTAAGCAATTAATTCAGGCTGTTCCTGGGGGTCACAGGCTGTTCAGTCACTTGGGAACAAGCCCCTGCTCTTCCTGACAAAATTCTGAGTATTGCTTTGCTAAGCTTAAAAGGGAATAATCACAATTTTAATCTCTATTGGTTCCTCTGATTCAGGGCAGCATTTCAAAAACAAATGTCAGTGTTAGGATTAACATACTCTAGGATATCCGCATTAGGACCCAGGAAAATTATGTTCACACCTCATTGCTAATTAGCTTCTCATCTTTATTTCTCCCATTTCTGACAAACATTGTAATTATACTGGATATTTTTGTTATGTGCACACACAGTTGCTTTAATTCTGTCTTTACTAGCTTTTTCCTTTCATGGTATGGCAACTTTGGCACCCAAGAAGCAGAAATAACTTCAAAATTAGAATTCCATAAATGGGTGAAATACAAGAGGTCTTCTTATTCCAAACCTCTCCTTTTCTATCTCTTGCATGTTGGAGGAACCTAGAAGGATGATGAATAATCTTATACTGCTAGCTTTTAGCTTTCAGAATGATTTCAGCTTGCAGCATTTATGCAAATTTTTTGCTGCAGAGCTGTGACAGAGAGATAATAAGGACAGTTTAGTACCATTGAAATCCCTATACGTTTTGATACATGCTTATGCCCAGAATTGAAGACAAGTTAAATTGCTCCATTCACTCCATAACAGGAAAAGCCAGGATTTTTGAAACTGCTTTAAAGGACTGCAAGCCCTAGAAGCTACCTTTAAAGCAAGATATAACAAACAGAAGCTTTTCTGTTTCTTATAATTTTTTCTTGAGGCATTTTAAATGGTCATGTAATGACATCATATGAATTTTTGTGACTGAACAAATGTGACAACAATGAATATTGTGATCCATTTACATCTTCCAAATGAAGATATGGTGGCCTTTAAGGAGCTACAGGTAGAGACAGTCCTTGTGTTCTTTTCTGAGTGACTTCAACCAATGTAAAAACAGCAGCACAAGCTGTAAGCTGACTATTCCTCCTCTGCACTACAAAGAGTGCAGTAATCCCTCTATTCACAGCCCTTCCACTCCTGCAGAGAAGCTCTGCCCACCCTGTCCCCACAGCAGGCAGCTAGGGCATAGGATGGGGTAGACATGAAGCAGGGAGATTGATACAGAGGACACAAAACTAACACCAGCTCAGGTGTGGAGCCACAGCATTTCTGAGGTAACATTGCTGATCAGCTCTCTTGGTCCATTTGATGACCTCCAACATTTGTGCAGCATATTGTTGACATCCAACCATTGTCAAATACAGTATTTGTATATAAAGGCATATTGCTTAAAGAGCAAAAAGTTTTGCCTTTTCTTTAATTTATAACCTAACATTGTAATATGGCTATAAACAGCTAGATGTCACCATTTCCTTGAACAAGGAACATAACATCTTTCAACCCTGCCTGCCTTCAGCTAGCTGCACACAGGAACGTAGTGTTTGGATGGGAGGATGACTCAGTATATTTTAAACTGCATTTAAAGCACCACAGACGACAGAATGGATTCAATGTTGTGTAGGGTTTGAATTGTTTTCAGTAGAAGATGCTGTTTATATACTGTACCGGCCACTGCTGCCCATAAATAAAGATCTGACTGCGGGCGATGTCTACTCTGTTCCATGCTAATGCGAGGCTCAGCTGGTCGGGAGCAGAGGCGTTAGCTCCTGTGTACACAGACAGCGATGCAGGGAGAAGGAGAAAGAGAAATAAGATATACTTCAGACTCATTCCTTGAAACCTCCCATTTTATCCCTGTAATAATATACTTGTTACCCAATCTGAGTCAACGGTTCTCAGGTTGTCTTAAAAACAATTATTTCCCCAGTTTCCCCTTGAAAAATACGGTAGGGACACATGATATCTGCAGATGCAGCTTGCTGAGAAGTGAACTGGTTTTTGTCCTCAGGGACAGGAGGCTAGAGCAGAAGCCAGGAGGGATACTGATCCAGTTGCAGGAACATGCATGCAGGCAGACGTATGCATACTAGCGCAAGCACACACACAGACATGCCTCTGGCTATTATAAGCAGGTTCAGCTCACACAGACCCCACTAATTTCAATAGTCATGCATTTTATCCACGTCTTTTATGCAGTCCCACCTGATAAGGTGGAGATAATGTAAAAGCATAGGAATTTCTGTTTGTACTGAGGGGGTCTTAGTGGGATAAATTTCCCCTTCACTCATGTAATATTCATTTATGAAAGCCTGTTATAAAGCTGATGTCATGGCACATTACATCCAAATTAAATAAGAAAATCTGCAGATGATAAAGTGGGCTTGGAGGTATTTGTTTCTTGGAAGGGATGGTGTGCTTTTCCTTGTAGTCTTAATGGATGCTGTAGGACATTCCTGCTCTGCTGTGCTTTTAAAATATATCACTAAGGATTTTGTGGTTACCAGTTTGTTACAATGAAACAGTATTTGTGCTTCCATGTCACAAGGAGAACAGGCCCAGATGAACTGATCAAATACATAGCTGCTTTCAGAGATGAAATGATTGGAAAAAGGCTTATCTTTGAAGACTTAGTACAAATGATTGTAAAAAGACTACTTTTTTAAAGGTCTCATATCTTCACTGTTTTCTTGTCTGTATTAATTCTTATACTGATATTGTGGAGTAAGGGCAAACAGGAGCTTCTCATTACCTCAAAACATTCCTGTCCTCATTTCAGTACTACTCAAAATCATGCACTGCTCCAACTGAAAGTGGACTCTGAAACTAGAGGCACAGGAAATATAAAGCATAACACTTTGGCTGTTGAAATTCTGTTTGAAGGATCAGATCATCAGACTTTCAGGAGGATTAGCCTGAAGTTTAGTTTTACAATTCTCAACTTTGCAATCAGTTCACTGCCATGAACTTCATCAAATACTTGGCTATATATACATCAGTTATTTGGGACGTTGTGAATTGTGATCATCCAGATCACTTTCATTTTATTACAGAAATAAACTCTGCTAAAAAGGTAGATGATGAAGAAGGAGAATGCTAGAAATGAAGAAAAGGGGAAAAAACAGTGAAACCAGTAGACCTTTCTGTGTCTAAGAAGTAACAGGAACACTCCTTTGTGTAAAACACAGCCTCTCATTTTTACATGCTATGACACAGACAAAAGCTCTCACAAGAGATCTGATGAGGTTGCCAATAACATCTGAACCTTTCTGAGTTTCTTACACAAACAATACTCAGCATTAAAGAACAGAAAATATTTACCTTTAGGAAGGGACAAAATGTCTATGCAGTTTTATTTATAAAAACAGAAAGAAACCTAACTACAGTGTGTATGGTAATATAAATTAAGCAGAGAGAGCAAATAGTGTTCTTCCCTTCCTAAAGCAAACAACCGATCCTCTCAAAATGTCACTGGATCTGCTCTTTCTCATCCCTGTGCCTGCAGGAGAAGAGAGTGCTTCAGCGGATGCTCAGGAAAACTGTGTTGTGATCAGTGGAAGGAATCCATGGGTGAACTCCAAAACCCAGGGGCAGGTTATCAGAACTGGATTGGTTTTGAGCATGCTTATGGCTCCAAATAATGAATAGTAGGAAAAGCAAGCCATGGGCCAACCTCTGTTGCCACCTCCCTCCATGGTGTATAAGGCTGCCAGCACTGCATAAGTTTTCCCGTGGGTGCGTGTGCAGTCCTAGAAATTATGATCTTCTCAGTGCTTGTTCATTTCACTTCCTTGGACAGCAGTCTAGACATTTGATAATTGAAGGAATTATATGGTTTCTCAAGGGGTTTCTGTACTTCAGGTCCAAACTAGTCCATCAGCTAGGGTAGACTGGGTAGTACAGGTTGGCATGCAAGGTTTCTGACGTGTGTGGCGGGATGACTACTTCCAGAGTGATGTTAGTTGCTGGGCCTATGTGATTTTCAGGTGAATGTGGATTACACTCTTGTTATATAAGAGGAAAAGGAAAATAAAAACTATAAAAGTTTGTAGAGAGCAGCATATGGGCTGTGGATGTTGTTTAATTGATTTTACTCCAGGACGAACTTACAACTTTTGACTCAAATGCAAAAGACTCAAATGCAAATACTGTTCAGGCTATTTCAGGTGGAATTTTATCCAGTATTAAGAAGAATAATTCCACTAATATAAGAAAAAATCCCTAGAAAAAATGTGAGGAGGGCCAAAAAGGCCAATACTATCCTGGATGTATTAAAAGGAGTCTGATTAGAAGGTCAAGAGAGGCACTCCTGCTCCTCTACTCTGCCCTGGTGAGGCTGTGTCTGCAATATTGTGTCCAGTTCTCGGCTGCTCAGTTCAAGAAGAACAGGCAACTGCTTGAAAGAGTCCAGTGCAGAGAGACCAAGATGATTAAGGGAGTGGGATATTTCCCTTATGAGGAAAGTCTGAGGGAGCTGAGTCTCTTCAGCTTGGAGGAGACTGAGAGGTGACTTCATTAATGTTTATAAGTATGTAAAGGGCAAGTGCCAGGAGGATGGAGCAAGGCTCTTCTCAGTGATGTCCAACACCCAGACAAGAAGAAATGGGTACAAGTTGGAGCGCAGGAGTTTCCTTTTAAACAAAAGGAAAAGATTGTCACTGTGCGAGTGACAGAGCACAGGAGCAGGCTGCCCATTGAGGTTGTGGAGTCTCCTTCCCTGGAGGTATCTGAAGCTTGCCTGGGTGCATTTCTGTGTGCCCCACTTTAGGTGATCCTGCTCTGGCAGGTGGGTTAGACTCCATGATCCTTTGAGGTCCCTTCCAACCCCTAACTTTCTGTGATTCTGTGACTCTTAAGATACTGCCTTCTTTCAATAATTTTTGATTGCATTCAGTGCCAGAGAACATGGATTTGAGCCAGAAAAAAGAATCACTTTCTAAGGACTCATCTTGCTCATTATCATCACTAGCAGGTACACAAATCAAAACATAAGGTAGAGTCAATAACTCAGTGCTCTCACTGACTCAGTATGTAGATCACAATGGAACCACTTTTTAGGCCCTTAATATTGTCAATGGTGAGGAATTAGCATTTCCTCTGCATACATTTCTTTTTCATCCTGTCTCATGCAAAGACTCTCTGCTCAGCTGCGTGGTATTATTTTAACTACTGTAGTATAATTACTTTAAGTAGTGTTTTAAGCAATATGACTAAATGTCTATGTAATATTTGCTCAGTATCCTGGTGTCACACTGAGCAACAAGAAATTTTGTTCCTCAAAAGAATGTTTTAAGGTAATATGAGTAATGTCTACAGTGAGATTCTTCCATCACTTCACTTTATCCTAGATGAAAACTTGCATTTGAGATGCAATGCATTTGTTTGACAATATATTATTTCAGTCTATGGTTTTCTGGATATAGACAAGGCAAGGATCATGTGAAATTGGATGAACAAGATTTCAGATAGCAGTTAGTTTCTGCTCATGTTAATTTTATGCTCTTCTGCAGACATCCAGGAGAGCTTGAATATCTTGCATAGATTATTCTGCTAAAAAGTCAGATGGTCTGCCCAAGATATTGCACCAGAACCAATACTCCTTGATGATAAACCCTGGGGCTATAAAGCTGACTCTGCATGATCGGTGAGCCAGGGTAACATGTCAGACAATCAGATTACTGAAGAGATAGATTACAGTCTTTTATACATTGACTAAAGTTTACTGTGATCAATGTAAAGCTCAAAAGGATTCCCCTGGTATAGTCTATAAAATTTAATGCTCAGGAATATGGAAAATTGAAAATACACAAAACTTCTCTACCTAGACAGAAATGGCTGTTGGAGAATAATGCTTTTAAGCATGCCAGCGTCCTCTTTCAATCATCATAAAGAAGACAGCTAGGTTAGGGAAAACAGCAACCCAAATTAATTTTCTTACATTATCTTCTGTTTCAGCAGCTCTTTGTTAAAAAATCTGTTTTGCCACTGCATTTTCTACAAGCATCTTACTGGCATTCAGCAAATCAATCGACACTAACAAAGCTGATAGGAACAACAACTATAAGGCAGTAACTAAATGTCTGTCCTAACTCTGATATCCTTCTGTGTCAGTGATTTTGTAGTCGGCCACCATCGTGATATCTTCCAGGACCATGTGACACCATGTGACAGCTGTTCAGCAAGCATGAGTCATGATTTACTCACAGGCTGGAAAGTATGCAGGCACATTAGAACTTCATTAGCCCAACATGGCTTACCTTAGAAGGCAACATGGTAGTAATACTTCAATATGTGTATGGCACACAGCACCCTTTTCTGAATACTAGCAATTGTGCTAGCAAGGCTTCTGAGGCACCAGCTGAAACATGGCTGGTGCTGCTAGTATGCTGCAGACACTGCAACAGCTTTGTGAACTCTGATAACACTCAGAAAAAGTTGTACTTTAGAACACCTCCATATGCTGCCTTTAACTTTGCTGTCATATGCCTTTTGCTCAATTAGCAGCTGCAAAAGCACAAAATCCATTACTGTTTGAGTTCCCAACTGTTCAAGTTAAGAGAACACAGTTAAACTGTATCAATGAATTTACTTGCTACAACTTCAAGAAATTGCAAATTTACTTCCCACATTTGCATGTCTTTTGAAATTAAAAAAAAAAGCCATATGCTGTTGTGACATCCATGCAGTGTAAAGTGATAACCAGTTTGGATGCCATTCTCTAGTTTATTGGAGATCACTTCCAAGAAAGATAGATCTTCCGACAAGATTAAACAAGTCCCTCATGAAAACAAAGCAGGAAATAATCTCTCATATTCAGTGCAGGGTTTGGACATTGTGGAATATCCTGATTTGAAGAATTCCTGCATTGGCTGTGTGCCTGATCTGTACTGCAAAAAGAGACTAGCTAATTGCAGATCTTACACACCAAGCAGGAAATCATACTTCAGGTTTCCCAATACTGTCCTCCTCCTACTATTAAATCACTCACACCAGGCTGGGATTGGTAATCAGCTGGTGTACACCTTGAATATTGGCTAGTAAGAGCTGCAAAATCCTCATCGGTGAGACTGAGAAAAGTAATCAATAATCACTCACCAGTTTCATGCTTTTCTATTACTGCTATTCACACAGTGCTTAGGAGGTGAAAGAGGTTCATTCCTGCAACCTAAACTTAGAAATGTCAAGATATTTTGGGTCCAGTCTTCATATCTATGTACTAGTAAATGAGTATAAAAGGGGGCTCAGCATTGCTACCTTCAAATTCTTGATTTTAAGAGACCCAACTATCCATCAGCCTGATGAAGCACCTTTACAGAAAGGCAGCATTTCTTTCAGGGTGCACTGGAACCTATGTACAAAGACAGAGAATGATAAGGACAACTATCTTGTCTCAGACAAGAGATTTCATATTTGTTCACATTGATTAAAAAGTTACATGGGGTTTCATTTCTTTTGACCAGAAAGCTCAGAATCGCAAGACACGTTTGATAAATTTAATCTTCTTCTGAGTACCTGTTTAATTAGAAAGTGTTGATGAGCAGGCAAGATGAGGTTTTAGTTCCTCTGGCTCTTGAGCAAGACCCAAGTGCTGCTGGCACCAGCAGATTATGAAATCAAGATCGTCAGGCAAGCGTGGAAGCAGATGTCAAAAATACTTAGACAGATCCAGGCACATGCTAAACTAATGGAAGTTCACGCTAATGTCTTGAACTACTACTAGGAAGAGGGAAGGTAATTTTATTTTACTCAGGATCAATTGGACACTTACCAAATATGTATTCTGGATCAGAGTCAACTACTCATGTATATGGACTGCAACCATAGTACAGTTGCTCATGTAAATACTGCAATAGAGCTTTTCAAACAGAAAACAATCCCTTCAAGACCTATGATTTATTTTCTTCTGCTTCCAAAAGGTGGCTTTCACGGTGGTAAAAGACTCCAGGCATCTATGTTATGAGTTTTATGTTGGAAATAAACATGAGAAAAGCAGGATCGAAACTTTAAAACACACTGTATCTTGCTAATAGAAATCAAGAGCAGTAGTTTCAATGATTGTCTTAAGAAATAATGTGAAGAGAATACACTTCATACTGAGGATAACAAAGGTTTAAGTTATATCTAAGACACAAATGAAACCTGTAGTTAAAATATTTCTTAAGGAAAGAAAATAGGAATTTGGTGATGGATGCAATCCTTAACATTTGCTTTGAATTTATTTCTCTTTCATTTCTTCCCTTTGATTTATATGGTTTCTGTGTAAAGATATACCAAATCCCTTGAGATTTAATTATGTAGATGGCAAAACCTTGCTACATCAGTGTAGCAGCAAAATGGCCATGCCACCTGCAGGACAAACTACTGGCGTCTTGATTGAAATGAACAAAAAAGTGGATAGAATGCTACAATAAGCATAACAAAATAAAGGTACTGGAACAAAATAATTCCAACTTATTTCATTGGCTGGTAGCTATTAGCTTGGAATCACACTTTAGAAGTGGCCTGTACTTGTTTACTCTTCCTGTTCAGATTTTTGTTTTAAATGTTTGAAGTAACAGTTTTGAAATTCTATTAATTATTGTGTAAAAGATAAAATACAGTTTTGCTTGGCTATGTAAAAGTTACTCCAGTCACCAGTCACCTTTCAAAGTCCATTAACAAATGTTTCTCAGATTGCTCTTTACAGTCATTTGGAATGTCTTACTCTCTGTTTTAGAAATGAATATGGACTGTGTTACACAGCACAAATCAGTCCAGACAGCAGCAAGATGATCACAGTGATTGGTACATGAGTTTGTGAAAATCTCACTTGAGGTAATACCATAAAAATGGAGGGCAAGAATCTCCCAGCCCTTGCTTAGATGAGTAATCCTTCATCAGGTAAGTACATGTAATTTAGGGGCTTTAAAATCTCACTTGTTTCTTTATTTGAAAGCAGCTATTAAATGACCTTACAATATATTTTGGAGGGAGCCAATCTAAACAGTGTGTTTGGAAGGCCAGGGTTTATGATGCAGTGTAGCCACAGCATATCTATTGTAAGACATTTTGACATATTGTAAGACATTTAAGAGTGTAAGTGTAACAAATAATGGCTTAGAAAGGTCTAGTGTCCTGCTAAATTTCAGATTAAAACCTCTACTGCTGCCCAGTAGCTCAGCCTAAGCTCTACTAGTGGAGGCTGGAAGGAATCCCACCCAGTTCTCAGACCTTCCTAGGGTGATTACAGATAGCATTTTACTTTGACAACATTGCCAGTTTCATCTGAAGAGAGACAACCTCCTTCTGGAGGCTTCTCCTAACCACTATCACAGCCTATATCTGAGAAGCCCTTTGACTGTCTTGTGGGTACTCATCTTCTCAACAAACCAGTGTGGGTGGGTCACTACTGGTGTTCCTTGTGATGCATTCAGAAAGGAAAAGCAATAGCTATTTTAACATTAAAGAAAGCACTGGATTTGTATATGGCACTTAGAGCAATAAGTATACTTCAGTTTCAGAGTAAAATTTATCTCAGTACAGTAGATATTTTCAACAAATGCAGGTTTCAGCACAGGGAAGTCACAGAGTTATGTTGGATTGATACAGATTCACTGTGGAGTAAAACTCCATTACCTTTTAGTAGTGCTGTCAGGATAGCTAAATCAATATCCTGGTGTCCTTCTGACCCCATGCGAAATACTGTGATCTGAAATATTAAAATAAAATACCTTTATTGAAAGCAGGGTAATTTTTTAAAACCTAAATTAAATCAGGGCAGAATTATTTAGATCTCCCAATATCTTGACAGCTACGAGATGATAATACTTTATACATTTTATAAGAAGTTTATTAGGTAGGATTAACACACGCTATTCTTCATGACAAAATTTGATAAAGATAGAAATTGTATTTATTAGCATATGGAAGAAAAGTCTTCGGTGATACTAACAGGGTGAAATTAGAGACGAAGGAATTTCCTCGTATTAGATTAACATTAGATTAAGTTTTCTCAATTATGTTACTAGGAAAAATTAGGTGAATTATGGGTTGTAATTTATGTCATACAGCATTGAATATATATATTTCTGATCCAAAGTAGCACCCCAGTCAACCTCATTTTGTATAGCAGGAAGTTTGATAAATAATCTAAAAAGTAGTATTCTAGCAGGTCCAGCAAAGTCTTTAGCCAGGTATTGTCAGCGACACCCTAAGACACAAGCTTTGAGGCAGATGAAATACACAGTTAATAAAGAGTAAGAATTATTATTGTGGAGTTTTTATTCAAGCCAGTTTCACTCTTGGTTAAGACTGCACTGAAACATAAGAGTGTAAATCCCTTTGCTCTTCTTGTTTTCATGGCAATAGCTGTTCTTGGGAAGCAACCAAGAATGCAACTCTACATTAGTGCCTTTCCCTTACTAATAAAACTTATCATTTTTTTCTGAATACTTGTTTTTCTTTTGCCATTTGTCAGAATGGACTACCCTTTTTTTTTTTTTTTTAATTAGTTGGTACCTTTAATTAGGAATTGCATAAAGATACTTTACATTCATATTCAATAGCATATGTTGTGCCACCCCATTCTTAGATTCCTACTCATACAGCACCACTGAACAGCAGCACTATCTGGGTTGGAGGTCAGCAAACATCAGGCCACAAATAACAGTGGAAAGGAGATACACAAAGTGATCAAGGCTCAGATAACACTTCCGTAACAAGTTTCAGTTTGCCGACTGAAAGAGTCCTGAAGACTGGATCCAAAGAAATCCATTGTAGCCCTCTTGTAGCACCTATTTTCCTTCTACTTGACCGTAGAGCTCTAAAGGTGTTGCAGACAATCCTTTCCTGTACCACAGTGTTTTGAGGTCCAGTAGGTGTTCTTGCCAAGGTGCAAGAACAGCACTCAGAAAGTTGCCCTTAGAATCAGTTAAGTCTATCTCAGTGCTAACGCTCTGGAGTCAACTATCCTCTTCCTCATGCTGATAAGGAGTGACCCCTGCTCTCTCCTGGAAGCCCACCTTTTATTGGTCCCCCAGTTCTGCTCATGCGCAGTTGGGCCCAGCCCTAATTGGGCACAGGTGGGCTTAACAGGAGCTCATGCCTTTCTCCTCCTGACTGGCAACACCTGAGTGTCTTCACCTGGTTGCCTCTACATAAAGGGTTCAAAGAGAGTTAAGAGACTTGGACATCAGTGACAGTAGTACAGCATGGTAGAAACTGAAAAGGCAAACTGGATGAAGTAATAGGAAGCTGGCTTAGCTCCATTAGTCAATTGATTTAGATGATTAAAACAATAAATGTGAGAAAGCATTTTTGGGGGGAGTTTTTGTCCCCAGTTAAAATAGACTGTTTTCAATTTAGGCATAGTTTGACCCTTCTAAGTGTTTCTGAGATAAAACATAAATACTTAAAATTATACTTTAATGATCCATTTTATCTCTCCCCTCGGAATCTACAGTTGTTTCTGGCAAACTGTTTGATGTCTATCCTCATACCACAATTTTCTTGAATAAATAGAACATAATAGAACAGAATAGAAGAGTTCCAGTTGGAAAGGATCTACAACAATCTCCTAGTCAAACTGTCTGACCACTTTAACCGTGACCAAAACTTAAAGCATGTTATTAAAAGCATAATACAAAGCCTCTTAAACACTGACAAGTGTGGGGAATCAACCACCTCTCTAGGAGACTTGTTCCAGGGTTTGACCATCCTCTCTGTGAAGAAATGTTTCCTGATGTTTTCCTGATGTTTTGCCAAGTGGTTTTCTTATCTGCTCAATGGCTGGCAGGGAAGCTTTCACTGCAGTGCAGCTAGTCTGCTCCTCTGACCTGTAGAGCACAGGTAACGTGGGTAGAAATACACATTTCTATGCGTGTCTCATCTCAAAGCACAATAAAAATGTGAGCTGATGAGATCAGTTCCTCTACTGTACATGTTCATGATGTGCTTCATGTGCCACAGATGACGAACTGTGCCACAGGGGTTAGCAGCCAGGCAGGTAGGTCAGAAGGCAGAAGGAAGAGAAAGCCTTCCTCCCTTACCCAGCAGGAAAGAGGAAAATCTAGGCAGATGTCCTGGCAGCTCTGGAAGGTGACGGCGGTATGTGAGTGAATACTAACATCCTTGCAACACTTTGCCATTTCCTACGCAATTTTTGCAGCAACAGGCATCCTGGTAGCACGGAAGGGAAGTGCCACAGCCTGGAAAGCTGAGCAGCTAATGCTGGGAATGTCTAGTTTTCATCACTGCACTTGGCACTACAACAACAAAATGCCCTTCTCCTTCTTTAAGGCCAAAGGTGAAGCAGCCTGCACATCAGGGACTGAAAATACTGAACAATATGAATTCAGAGGAGTTAAAAAGTACATCTCAAATGAAAAACACAGTCACTGAACTCCCAGCTTAATAAGGCACCACCTAAATTGCAAGCACTGCAAGCTTATCTCCAAAGGAAAACTAGGGGAATCACTTCGTATGTGTTGTAGGACCACATATAATCCTGAATTTCCAACTGCTCTTTCATTCATCTTCCTTGCATAATTGACAAAAAGAAACCTACTATAGTAAAATGAATTGCTGCTCTCTTAAAAATAAAGTAAACCATGTAACTTGTTTACTTTAGAATAAGAAGACTTTCCACAGTAACTGTCTAGAGAAATTTAAGTAGAAATATACCTATCTATCTATCTATCTATCTATACACAGAAAATCTTTTAGGTCAGTAAACAGACATGTTCATCTTCCTGTAATGGTTTAGATTGACTGCAACTATTCAAAGCTGCTTTGTCCACTTTCATGTCCTGAAGATGGTTTTGGACAACATTCAACACCTTACTGCTCTTGCTCATGCAGTTTTTAAAAGAAACTTGTTACAGATAGTCATCCATTGAACTCTTGCCTTCTAAACTAGTGAAACAGCTTTGTTTCAGTGTGGACTTCTTCGGCAGGTCTTTTCACAGTCATAGTTTCCCATAGTTTTGGAAAGACTGGTTGTTTTTCCTTTCCACTGTTGCCCTAAATCTTGACCAATGTTTTTGTTCATTCACAAAGTGGAGGATATAAAATAGGATTGCACAGCAATTATGCGAGGAGCCAACATTGTCTCGCTGTTAATAAAATCTTTATGTCTCTTGACAGAATGTTAGTTCTGATCTGCAGCATTCTTCAGGTGTAACTTGTTTGCCTTTTATCTTTGCTGGATGTGTTGGCTGCTCTCACTATTGGGTATCAGACATATTTGACTACAGCAACATTTTAAATGGCTAAAGGTAAATTCTTCAGCACTCGCAACTATGCATAATGCATTTTGGAAGATGAGGCTTAAAACTGCATTATGCTGGCTGCTGAACCACTTGTACCACCATCACTTTTACTTTAAAAGGCAAGGCTAGATCACTATCAAACCATGTAGCTGCAGCGCTTGTTCTCCTTCAGTAACTATTTATGATCCAGGGACAAGGCAGTGGGACTGGAGGAATATGGCTGCTATCTTTTCATTGCCAGACAAGCTGCTTGTGAGGAATTCTGTGTATCTCAAGCACACCTGTATTGCTTGTCCAATGCAGCTTTATGTCAGGCTGCTGTTATGCTTGAATGATTCATTAGTGAAGTGGGCTGCACACTCCCTCTGCCTTTTCTCACAACCTCTATTGGAAACACGTTGCCAAATGCTTCCCCTTTGCTATTTTTCCCATCACATTTAAATGTGGATAAAACCCTCAAAACTAGCAAGCTTTGGAAAACACTGAGAGAAGCAGAAAACCACCATTACATATTTGTTGCTGGATGAGATCCTGATGCGTTGTGCTAAAATCCCCTGTGACCTCTGCTGGAGGAAAGCATGAATTTTGTTTATGCATTTTATGAATACTGTTATAAAAAGACAGAATTCATTCCTAAAATGTGGATTTACTGCTCTACTTATACAGACATTGTAGTTTTTCCAGCATCTTTTAATTTTTGTAGTCAGAGGCATGAAGAAATAGGGACACATCCTAAAGTATTTATGGGGACTTTACACTTAAAAATGTTCAGTGTCTCTAGTTCTCAAGCAACCTGTTTGTCTGTCTTACTGTAGACACGTTCTCCTGGTGATTTGTTTTCCTCCAGTTAACAGGTACAAAATTTATAGTAGAAATATACTTAACTAGGTTCAGGAGTCATTAATGTATCTGACACCTTGCTAGTGGCCACTTATGGGTACTCAGATAGACAAATTACTGCAGTGAATTGAGAAACCACCCACTGATGCTCTTAGATAGGACATTGACTAGAGCCCTGTTAGAATGGGCTACAGAGGCTAGAGCAGTAATGTATATAAAACTGCTGTGCTAAAGGAAAATATCTGGGTCAGTAAACTCTATTCCCATGATCAATGGAAATAAGATAAGATCAGTGCTGATCTTATTCAAACTGCATCTATAAAATGATTTCCTGCTTTTCTGAGCATAATGAAATTGTATTAGGGAGAAAAAAAAAATTGTCCCCCTGGGATTTGGCCCATGTTATTACTTCCATGTAGCTGGCAGTTTCAACTGTTAAACTCAATTATTTTAAAAGAACACTTTTCTGTTACTCTGCCACCACTTTGGGTATTTTGGGTTTGGTCTTTTTTTGACTTCCTCCTTTCTTTCCTCAGTGCTCGCACTACTGGGGCTTGAAATGACTTTTTCAGGTAATTGCCTGAGGCATCTCAGTGGAGAACTGTGACTTGAAACAGTAAGCTTTTTTTTAAAATATATTTTTCTTCTCTCCTTTACAAATATAATAGAAATTGATTTTAAAACCCCTTACTGAAGAAAAAGTAAAAGCTTCAGATGAAAAACACAGATGAAACAAACAAGCAAAAATGCCTCTGTCACCAATAAAGGCTGCACCAACAAGCTGCAAAATGAGTGTTAATATGCATCCAGATTCTTGCTAAACGTAACTCTAATATCTGGACTCCTTTGGATATAAACATAATGATCTACTTGCAAAGTACAGTAGATAGATAGCAGTTATTTCCAGTTCTGGGGGAAACTGTGCGAGGGCCACAGGATCTCTTGGTCTCCTTTCAGGAGGATGTGATTGGGATCCACCAGTCAAACCCTTGCACCACAAGACTACCTTTCATTTGCCTCCACAAAACTGGTCTAAGTGAAAATCATGTGGCTTGCCCTTGAAAGCCAGGAAAGACAAAAATTCATCCCCAAGACTGGAAAGTGTATCTCAATGCAGATTTCAGTGGAGTATCTTAGTATGAACAGTATTAGCTTCCAGGGAAAAAATGACGTTAGCTGTGTTTTAATTCTTCCTAAATGTGCTAGGAAATCACTGAACCAAAACAGACCTTCTTGGGAAGCACAATCATTGCAGCACACTGTGATACTTGACAGCAATAATTACAGTCCAGCAGGATAGAAACCTGATTTTCAGGCAAGGCAGGTAGAAAGAAAGTAAAAAAAGAAATGGAGAAAGAAATTGCAGCAGCTTAGAAAGCAAGGCAGGGTGAGTGGTGAGGTTAGTGTGTAGGGGGAGCAGGAAGAAGAGATTATCTGACCTAAGATTCTATCAAAAGCATTAATTTTAAAATAGCTCTGCTTTCTATTTAGGACTTGTTCTATTCTTGTATGGTAAATTATTTTTTCCCTTCCTTTCCCTTTCCTCTACAGAGTTTATGGCTCAACAGGGTCAGTTTAACCCAATATGATGCATTCTGCTGTTACCCTGCCTTCCCACTGATAACACGTTGTGCTTCTATAGGCCAACCCATGCAACACTGTCTCACCTGAGAGCAGTGAATATCAGAGATTTTTATAATCACAGATTGAGAGATACAGATACTACACTTCCATTTAGGGCTTCCCAGATTCTGTATACATGGAAATGCAGGGTTACCTTAGAAATACACATCATAAATATCCATAAACAAATGTGTGCATTTGGTCTCCTTAATAACAGCTGCCAAATCAAAGGACCAGCTACGCAGAGAATATGTCAGCTAGATGCTGAGAAGGGAAGATGTGGTCAAAGAGAAAGCAAATGTTTTCATGGGTGAGGTGATGCCTGAAGTGGCAGCTGAGATACTTAGGAGGACAGGGAGCATGTTGCAGTACATTGTTATAGGTTTTAACTGTGAAATTTCTAAATTTTTACAACTTGGTCCCCTGTCTGGTTCCTCAGTAGCTGTTCACATTTCTAATCTGGAAGAAGCAGACCTATGATGTGGCAATGGCAGGACATGCACAGAAGACAGGCAGAAGTATTTTCTAGTGTCCTGATGAGCGACTCATCTAGATGTATAGTATGTTCCTTAACACAAAATTTTGTTTGTTTTGTTTGTAGAATCCTCTTTAAGCCAGCAGATCTGTGTCAGTTTTCTATTCAGGCCTATCTGGATATATAAACGATTAACCTTCATCACTATGAGCTGCTATTCTGAAAAAAGATTTGTACAATACACCAAAGACATTGATTTTTCCCCTAGAATGACAAGCAATAGGTACAGACAGCAGCCACAATCATTAACTGTGACTTTCCCAGGTCATAGAATGGGAATCAATGTAAAAAAGTTGATCTGAAATAGCTTAAAACAGCATTTTTAAAAACTAATCACAGCACATTAGAAGTACTCTCAGCTATAAGCATATTCTGTTCCTCTATTAATGCCTTTCCAACAAAAAAGTGAGTCCTTCCCGCCCCCCAGCACCGCGTTTTTTCCAGGACTTACTCTGAAAAATTCACAGAGATGGAAGAGCTTCTTTTGTTAAGGCCAGTATAAGGGCACAGGATTTAATTAAAAAAGCTGTGTGGCACCAGGCTGTACTTAAAATTTCTAAAATATTCTATTACACAGGAAAGTTTTTTAGAAAGAGGAAATACATCCAAATCACCCAGGATAATGTAGTTCACACTTGGCCAGAAAGACATTTTACCCTCTGTCATGAAGGAGATGAGAGGTGATGAAATCATTCTCTACACCTCAGATTGACAGTGCCTCCTGACTAGACAATGGATAGCTGAAAACAGAGGAAAAAAACAGGGTAGCATTGATGAGAGCACAGAAAGCAGCTAAGAGTGCTCTCTTTACATATTGTATTCGTAGCGTCTTAATAATGCAGGAGATTATTCATGCTTTTAGAGATGGAGTTTCACAATGACACCAGGAGAAAATATATGGTGATTTAAAATTCATTCAAAGCAGTTTTTGTTTTTTTCTGCTATATACAGAAATTTTTTTTATGTCTTCAGATCTCTCCTCTGACAAACACAAAGATGGTTTGCATGCATCTTGATTATGTAATTCAGAAAAAAACATATCACTTTCCTACAAAAAAACCCCACAGAGGCAATTTTGAAAACAATCTGAAACTCTTCTGTTTGAAAGCATGGGCTGGTTCAGCAAAATAGGTAATGCCTTCAAGAGTACATGTTAGCATATATAATTTAGCTAGGCCTACCTGAATATTTCAGAGGAAAATTACCCTGAAAAGAAAAATGAGAGCTTGATAAAATGAAACATTAAAGGAGGTCAGTTATACAAAGAGTCAAAATGGTTCAGATGAGAGGGGAAAACATTTTTTTTTCTTGTGATGAATAATCCTGTTTAACTCAGGGGAAAAGCTTCTTGATGTGGAGTAATAAAAAAGATCAAAGTGAGCAAGTGAGACAGTGGATAATGCTGCAGAAGTCAGAGGATGGCCAAATAAGAGGAATTTCAGGAACAGAAATACAAGAGGCAATTGCATTTAGGGAGCAGCTAATTTAAGTGGTCTGCTAATCTAAGGAGTAAGAAGGAATTCAAAATGAAGAAGTAAGGGAGAAGATACAATGGGAGAAGTTTGACAGCTGGTTGTAAAGTTTTAAAATTTTACATTCTCCTCTTGTGTTGTGGCAGCACTGCAACACTTCACATTTTTGATCCAGTAATTTGTCACAGACTCATTGTATGGTAAGAAGCAGGGAAAAAAAAACACCACAGTCCCCCAAAAATCAGTGCTTATGAGAAAGGCAGAAATCCTGTAATTGAGGAGCCATATAGGAGAACAGAAAATAATTAGAAAGATATTAGTGGAAATGTCTGGCTTCCTCCATAGTTTGCAGCTTTTGTTCCGGAGTGAGAGAGCCCTGTGTGTCAGCCCCCTAATGACTGAATAGAACAGGCTATGGAAATCTCACAGCTCTGATCCATGTAAAAAAAAGGTTTATATATCATAATGTGCACAAACTTTAAAATCTGTACAGCACTGTCAACATTTTGGAATGTAATATGTATATTTTCCATTGAAATAAATAACCAAAAAAAAAAAAAGTTTTGGCAGTAAAAAAATTGAAAACTTGTTGCATCTTAAACCTTAATTTCTCTTTTTGCTTTGCAACATATTTTCAAATAGGATGACAGTACCTGGATTCCCAGGATGCTTTGCTATGGATGATGCAGGTGCATGCTTATTCTGTATTTATGATGAAAAAAATGTGATGGTAACAAACAGAAAATAAACAACAAAAATAGCCAAAAATCATTAGGTTCCTAGCTGACTTGCTGTTGAGACTAAGTAGGTAATACTTGGCAAGGATATCTTACTGTAAGTTATTCCTATAGGGCAATCAGTTTCCAGTTACTGTTGCATCCACACAGACTCTGAATCTCATATCATGAACTCCTCTGCTATGACTAAGATATTACAGAAGTAATGAATGGGTCTCCGTGCCCTTTGAAGCCACAGAAAGAGTAATTATATTTTCTAAGAAAGGCAAATGAAATTACCGCTCCCCAGACACAACAGAGCCAGGAGCAAGGAAAGTTTCTGAACAGTATTCTGGAGTTCATAAACTGCAGTGAACCCTTCTAATTTCTGAAATTTATGTTTTCTTTCTTGCTACAGTCACTGCTGAAGAATGGCACCTTTATTTGGATGAAATGGAGTAATTAGCATCACCACACTTCGTGCTGGAGATGCTACAGTGTTTCCATGGGAGAGACATGAATTTTTTCAGCAGGCTGGTAGTTACACAATAGTTTCCTGCTCCAGACCTCTATTGCCAAATCACATAGCATTTGAATCAGCTATACTTCTGCAGGAACTTCAGTTGATTTTCACTATTTGGAAAGTCACCAAGCCTTTTTCTGCCTTCCCTATAAAGACATTCCATCAGCATAAAAAAATCTTATCTAAAATAATTTGTTTTAGAAGATAAGTTTCTATCAAAAATGGATCTGAATGAACTTTCAAACTTTGTGAAGGGCCAAAAAGTGACAATATGCTGGTAAATTTTTTAAAAGTTCATTTGATCTAGCTAATATTTAATTCAGAACATTATCAGCATACATGCGTATGCTGATAAACAGCTGCAGCCAGTGTTTAATTAGTGTACACATTCACTGAGCCTGCATATCTAGCTGAAAAGCACCAGGTTTTTTGCAGCCAGTGTATGAAGTCAAGCTCTTGCCAGTATAGTTTTACAGTAACACAGACTGGTTTACCCCAGGCTTTTCAGCAAAACCAAACCAAACCCCTCAAAGATAAACAGGTGTTACAAACCTATATTGTAGACCTTATAGTAAACATAGAAAAGAAACGGCTAAATTGCTCAACAGCTTCTCAGTACTTTGGGTAAATAACCAGAAAACTGAGTCAGAGCCCTGCATTGGTAAGGTAATACTGGAATACCAATGTTAGTGCTTGCTCATGCCCTGTGCATTTATGAACAATTTGAATCCATCTCTGTCTGAAATAAAACCACAGCAAGTAGCAAGCATCCTAATGACATAGGCTGTCCCGATCTCAGCTCAATGTACCCATCTATTTCAGCATGACACTTGCTTTGTTCAATCTGACAGCACCAGAATCCCAAGTTAGTCATGAAGTCACTTGGAATCACCTATCACTGTACACATATACTCAGCAGAAGTATGGTTTATGCTATCCCTACAGCCATATGTTTGTCATAATGACCATACACTGAGGTACAGGAATAACAGAGAAAAGGAGAGGCACGTAAAAAAATATCCATTACTTGCTGACATGAGCAGAAATGGGATTTTATCATTTATTTTTTAGCAAGAAACTAATTATATTGTGTGTGTTGCCTGTATATACAAATGAGTTTCAAGGATTCATGTACACGGACCTATGACCACCATCCATGTGCTCGTAGTTTTGCAAGCCCTTATTGTAATGCAGTGGTAAGCAAAGACAATATCAATGTGCTTCATTTAGTAACTGAAACTTCAACTATTTATGGAAACAAATAGAGCAGAAAACTGTAATGGCAGTGATAAAAAACCCCCCACAACAACCGAGTAAGTGGTACACAGTCTTTAGACCTGATGTTAGTATGCCATGTTTTCCTTACTAAGATGCAAAATTAAGTACTCCTGTAAGAGTGGAATAGTGGAATAGCCTGTATTTGTCATAGAACACCAGAATTACTCTCTTGAAGGGAAAATAATAAGGCTAATTTATTTAATAAGACAGAAATAAACACACCTTTGAACTTCTGAACTATAGCCCAATCAAAAGCATTTTCAGGAACTATATGCAGTGACTCCTTTTTTTTCTTAAAGTCCTCTCCTCCTCTCTCTTTTTTTTTTTTTTTTTTTTTTTTTTTTTTGTGTGTATGTGTGTGTGTTGGTTCTTTTTTTTGTTTAAGTGACAGGCAAGGTAACATCAAATGGGCTGTTTTAGCTTCTCCGTAAAGATCAGTTTAGAAAGGCATCCTTTTTTTAAATACTTCTGAACTGGTTTTCCCCATTCTGCTCAGAGCTATTAATTACTGTATGCCATATTTTCAACTAAAATTAAAAGACACTGTAGAGGATGAAATCACAAAGGACTCAGTTTCAGAAAATGAAGCTTCTGTAAAACAACTGAGTCAGTCTCTCCTCTTGAGTGTTGCAGGCTATCATTAGCATGGAATTCCAGTAAGCTGCAATGTGAATGAAAACCCAAGCTTCCAAGAAAGATTAAGTTACAAAACTGAAATCTGTCTGTTCAGACATGTAAGAAGTACAAGCTCTGGAGTAGGACCCCAAGTTTTTACAATATGATTCTGCTTTAGAAAGTGTATCTACAAAAGTGGCGATGTGGAGCTCCCAGAAATTGTTGAAAGATTTTGTGTTCTTCAAGAAATTATAAGTAAGCATGTTTTAAAAAGATAAATTTGCCACTGCAGAACAGGAGCCATGGGACAAACTGTTTTCTTTTGTTTTTTTTTTTTTTCTTTTTTTCACACACATTTCTGTAATAAAAAGATAGCCTTAGTGATACTTGTGATGTGACAGCATCTTTAAAATATAATTCCAGTGACAGATAAACAATTATGATTCCTTATGAGGTATTCTGTAGTTGAAGGAGGTAGTAATTTAACCTGAGGCTGACTGAAAAGTAATAATATCTATTACTAGCTGGATTTTGTCCTTTCAAAGGAAATTTAGAGGAATTCAAAGATGGAACAAATATGTTGGATTAATCACTTTAAATTAGAAAATATAGATTAAAGCAAAGTCTTCATGATATAATATTTTAGAATTTGGGTCACAGTAATCAGACTGGTGAAATCCTTCAAGAGGAAAGGCTTCTGACCTGAATGACTTGATCAGAACAATGCTTTGAGCTCTCTTTTTGCCTTTAAGGAAAGTGTGAACATACCAGCTCCTTCTTCTTCATGCATTCCATGAGGATGATGAAGAGGTGCTGTGCTTGGGTTCGGGTATACGTGAAAGTCTTCTGTATGGTAACTAGTAATTGGTCCCTCAAAGACTCGTTGATAAGTCTGAAATTCAAAAAGAAAGAATGAAGTATAAAAACAGACATGAAGGAACATTATGACTTCAGCCATGGGTCAAACAAATACGAGTTAAAAACCAAACCACTGCAGGTTGAGTTGGGTAGGTTTGAAGGACAGGAATGGCAGAAACCATCAGAGACAAATTTGAAAATGTTGTTTTAGAGAAACATGTTGATCATGTTGAGTTGTCTCATTTCCAAAGTTTTTACTATGGTTCCCATGTATGGTAGGGCAGAAGGTCATTCAAACGATCAGCTTGGGGATTTCCTAACAAAATCCAGACTCATACTGACAGTTGGGATTTGAGGAAGACCAACACCTCTAGGTGAACTCAAAACTCCTTTCTATCAGTGATTCAGGAGAGTTCTACAATAGTTCATTTTATTTGGAGCACTAGTGTTGTGGGTGGTTTTGATATTAGCAAGGATGTCCCAAAAATTTTAACTCACCTTATTGATCCTACACAACACCAGCTGTGAAAACACAATAAAAATCTCTGTTCCCCAGTACACTCTAAGAAATATTTTTGATTTCTTTTCATGCTGATCTTCTATGACTTTAAGGGAACTAATTTTTATGTTCCTCCTCAGTGCCAATATTTGTACTTGCAATAGGTTGTCCAGCAGCAGATATAAATATTGACATTACATGGAATATTAGTGTTTGAACCCTTCCCCCAGATATTAAAAAAGGCTATTCCTCAAGACTGTGGTAAGTAACATATTGCTGTTTTTCATGTCTTGCATCATAGCATTTTTTTCCCTTAAAAATTATAACTTTCAAATTAGCTGAATAAGAATGTTTTACTAGATAAGTAATTGTTGATCATCTAGACGAATGAAAATCAGAGAATCTTCATAATTCATGTTTTCTGACAGAGAATAAACAAAGTCTTAGCCCTGCAGTAACTGCGAAGAATTACCAAAAGCAGCACAGTACCTAAAAGTCACTGTTATTTTATGGGAGCTGCTCTGGGACACCAATGACCAAACTCCTGTTTATTTCATACAACATTAGTAAAAGTTGCTTGTACTTCTTTGCAGCAAGTAAGCCCAAATGAAACTGCAGGATATTCACTACACAATTGAATTTCATATATGATTTAACCATCTAGAATTTATACCTTCAGTAAACATGTTGTTAGAAGTGACAATGAGTAGGAATGGGAAAGAGGTATGGGATTCCATAGCAAAATATAGTAGGCAAGGCTTATGGGGTGCATACAGTCTCTGTAAATTTGACTTTGACGATAAATATCCCTGTTGCATAAGACTTCTACCTCACAAAAGAGCCTGTAAGATACATATCAATATGTTTGGATTAAAATGAGTTTAGAAGGGATTTTAGAAGGGCTCCTCTTCAATGGGGAGTATACTTCTGCACTTCTTTTCACTGAGGAGAAGTACAGCCCCAGATGTGCTTTTTTCCCTGGGATACTGGAGTGGCAACAAAAATGCATTTACTGCTCACTCACTATGCAAGCACTCCTTCCTCATAATATGACCAGCTTTCTTCCCCAAAAGGCATTTTATGATGAGTTAACACCTCCACCCCTCTTGGTAGTGACAATAGATGAGTTTCTGTGGGGTAGTTGTAAGAAAAGTAAACTGAAGTCCTGTATAGAAGCAAGGAAGTTGCAAGAATATAGCAACACAAATCAAAATAACAGAGCAAAGGTAAAAGTGTGGATTCGCTCCATGTTAATGAGAATCAGCTTGGAAAGGATGACATCCTGAAAAGCTCTAAGAGATTGGTAAGTCACACACCTTATAAATTCTGAAGCCCTTTTTTAGGCTTTAAAAAAAAAAAAAGAAAAAGAGAAAAAGAAAAGAAGTTGGCAATTTGCTTTCATCAAGAAGGCTGTTCTTAAAAATGGTGCTGCCTCTGTAAATATTAGTGGTTCAGAGCGATGTGTTTTTCTATCCTTCAAACTAAGAAAGAAAAAGAAGGCTAATTACTGAGAACAAGTTTGTTAAAAACATTAACTGGAGAATCTAAAAAAATACTTAAATAGAGCTCTAACTTACTCTGGAAATGTTATGTGAAAATGAAGTACATGAGAAAGTAAATGAAGTATGTGAAATAAATACATTTAATTGAAATTAGAGAACTTCAGAAAAAAACTCCCCGGATCCCGGGATGAAACCCATTGTGTTTTCTCATAGTAATTTAATTTTCTTTAGAAGGTGGAGAATTCAAACATGAAATTTCATTTCAGAAATTAGCTCTCTCAGAGTCCTATACACATACAGAACACAGGAGAAATTTGCTTTCATGAGCATTGAGTGAAGTAAGAATTAAATTCGAAGGCTTCGAATTGAATTCGAAGGCTGAAGTGACAAAGTAAATAAACTGACAATGTATCTCTGTCAAAGATACACTGGAAGATTAAACTCCTTTCAGTGCTTTGGCCAATGCAGAAGAGACAGATGATAGATTTTTGGCATTTTCCCTCCTCAGAAAGAAGCTGTGCCTAATATTTGAAGAGTTATGACACATTGTACTCAATAACATTAGGGTTTTAAACTCACAGAGCATGATTTTTTAGTGAACACTGGAGAGAATTTGAAAAATCTGGTCTATAGCCAGCTCATAAATTTTTTAGTATTTTTCCTCTAGAGACTTTTGATACTGGAGTTGTACAATGAACTAGAGATTTAGAAAGATTATGCACTAGCCCAATTTCAAAATGCAACTTCATTACACACTTTAAAAAAGATTGTTGTTATAGAAGCGCTTTGAAATTCTCTAAATGAAACACTCCATTTAGTGAATGGCAGATAATCTGTTTCAAACTTTTTTTTTTTTTTTTTTTCTTCTTTTTTTAATACACTTTTTGTTCAGGGTAAAGAAAACGTATCTATAAAATATCAGTGTGATATGAAAATTATTCTCTGCTCTAGTTTCTGGGAAGCTTAGGGGATTTTCTCTTTTAATTTTGAATTGCACCTTAGAAAATTACACCATATGTAATAAACATGACTAGAGGATCTGCTGGTATTTTTTTTCCATTGGAATTACAAATAAGACACTCCGCTTCTTTGTGGAACTGACTGAATTTCTCATACATTTTAAATCCACAAATCTTGCATAGCATTGTTATGAGAAGAGACAGAAAATTAATATAATTATTCCTTCATTCTATTCAGACAAGGATGGTTTCTGGGTGCTTTTATGAAGAATACGCTTCACTCACAGGTCTTCATTGGTGATGGTTCTTCTACACCATTTGCCCCTGACTATATTAGATGGTTGCCCTTCACCAAAAGAGACATGATAGTATTTCAGCAAAGAAATTTCTTTATTCTATCCAGCTTTTGATGTGCAAAATTCTTTCTTACATGAGAAAAGTAATGATATCAAAAAATGCAATGTGAAAACAATCTTATAAAAGAATTCAGGTGGGGTAGGCATCATGGGAGGTAGAGAACCCCCACATCACACCTACATTATGATCTCTTTTTCTTAAAGTGAAAAATCGCTATATTTTCCCTATTAAAATAAGAAGAGATATTTAAGTAATACACTTTGATCATGAGGTCTAAAAAGTGGATGGAGAGACAGATCAATCCAAAGGCAACCTTTAGTGACTCTCATACGAGGCTGCTCATTTAAATCACAGATAATTCTTTATGTTTACTTGTGAATATTAGGCAAGTAGTGCATTTTTATGGCACTGAGTTGAATTCCTGAAGGGTCTTGTGCTTGCAGAAGCAGAACTGATGGAGTAGTCAATATGCCTTAAAATTAGCTTTAAGATTACAATTTAATGCTGTAAGTCATTTCCCAATGAAGGGTATTTTTCTGTAAGAAAATACGTATCTAAGAAGTGACATAATTTTAACTTCATGCTTAATTTTTCTAATTTAAAATTCAGCATTTAATTAAAAAAAAAAAAAGAAGCTGAGGATTAAAAACTACTCAATGATCCTATAAATAGTTGCACCTTGCAGTTGCTTTGCTTCCAGCTTGTGGTTTTATGTGAGAAAATGAAATGAGAAGGCATCCTTGATTACAGAGTCAAAAATACTTCAGCTTTATGTGGCAGAGAGCTGTTAACAACTACAGTATTCAGAGAGTTATTAATAACTAGGATATTCACTTAGAGCTTATTAGGAGCTAAATTTGGGTGTTTATGATCAATCTTGTGTTCTTACCCCTCAATGCTGTTGAAAAGTCTTCAACTTTTAAGTAAATGAGAAATGAGAAATGTTTCAGAACCTGGCAAACCTGACTTTTAAATTAGGGCCAATACTGATGATCAATGAAATAGCTCATTTCACCGCAAGGAGAAGCTTGCATTTAAGATAATTTAACTCATTTAGGTTATCTGCATACATAGCTTGCTTGTCAGTCAAATGTAAATGATACTGAGAATTTACTCAGCTTACTACCAAAAAACCTATTTGCTTGTAGCAAAATGTAGCCACCCTGTACATTCTTAATAACTTGCTCCATACTTTTCAGACCAAGGCACAATCCCTGATATCAAAGTTAGAGCAAATTTAAAAATCCCCACCTGTGCTAATTCTGCATATCTGATGCTCATAATGCTGAAACCTCAGCTCAGTGGGAAAAAGTGTATCTGCCTTGGCTTCCAGCTGGAACTTCAATGAGATATGAGATACTGAGGCCTCAAAACTGATTTACTTTCAAAGTAATTTTTACTTCAAAGTATGCTTCACAGTTCCTTCTGACCAGTTCTTGGTACATCACACAGCTGCATGCAACACTCCTGCAAGGCAACACAGGCACACAGCTCTCTCTGTTGTGCTGGCAGTCTGATTCAGCTGGAGCCCAGCAAATCCTTGCGTACAGTTAAAATACACACCCAAAGACCACCATAAATGAGTGAAATGTCTGTCTTTTCATGTGGAAAGCCTATAATCAGACCTTAAAATAAGGCAGATTCAAGCTCCTTGTCTCTTTGTCCTTTCAAGGATGCATCTACACTGACATTGCTAAGGGGTACTACACCTTAATAATATAAATTTTTGTTCCTTTTCCTGCCATGTTAAATCAATTAGGAAGGCTAAATAATGAGAAGGCAAGGCAGGCATATCATGATTCTGTGAAACACACTGCAAAACAACCTGTGGGCAGATATGCATTTGTCCAACACTTTCAAGACTCTCCCTGAGAGAGCAGATTGGCACCACACTGATCAAAACTCAAGAAGAGAGCTAAATGTTTTGCTCTCCTTCACCTCCAGAAGTAGTTTCTCACCCCCTGGAATGAACCAGGAAATAAACTGAGAAACTCACAGCAGTGCTTAATACACATATACACACATTTTCATATGTAGAAAATGAATCCATATTGGTCTACAATGGGTAAGAATTTAAGACCAGCATGATAATACCAACATGCAAGTGCTGAGTCTCTTGCTGCCATGAATGATGTGTTTCTTGAATGATCTATATCAGACATCCAGTGCATAGCAGCTGGAATATGCTGTGTCTTGGAGAAAACCCTGATTTGCAGCCAGAAATAAGAGATTTTTTTGCTTTATAATCTTATTGCACAGTGGACTGAAAAATGAAATTGTACATGCTATTTGGATGTGATACATTGTCTGAAAATTTTAGATTTATAGTTTTGTATAACTTACTTAGATTCCACCCAGAAGAAAAAGCTAGTAGCTGAACTTGGTTGATGTGCCACTTATTCAGTGTTCTCATATTGCTATGTGCTATTCAAAAATAGGTTACAGACAGGGGAAAAAGTATTCAATTTGTATCTGAAGTCTGATGTATATGGGTAAAATTTTTTTGACTATGAATATAAATAATACTGGTGTTTCACTGGTGCTCTTCTTAAAAATAGCATCCCATTCTAGACTAATGTCTTCTCCATCAGGGCAAACACACATATATTCCTACTAGATAGCTGTACAAACTTCATAGTTTTTGCATAGGGCTAAGTGAACAGAGAAGGAAACAAAAATGAAAAATTAAAAATAAGTTTTTGATAATATTGCAGGCACCACCTGCAATGTAACACCACAGAAAGAAGATACATATTAAGGGAGAATATTAGTTTTCACAAAGCCAGACTTGAACATCTCACATAGGAAATTACTTGCCTGTTCTGCCTCCAGCGATACTGTCACTTGCCTTTCTTACAGGCAGGAGTTTGAGATTATGAAATAGGAACATAGAATCATAGAATGGTTTGGTTTGGAAGAGACTTTAGAGATTATCTAGTTCCAACCCCCCCTGATAATAAACACCTCTCATCAGATCAGGTTGCTCAAAGCCCAGATCTGACCTTCAACACTTCCAAGGAGTAGGCATCCACAGCTTTCCTGAGTAACCTGTTCCAGTGTCTCACCACACTCAGACAAAATAATTTCTCCCTTATGCCTGCTTTAATGACATTCTCTTTCAATTTGAAATCATTGTCCTTTGTTCTGTTGCTGCAGACCCTTGAAAGAAGTCTCCGTCTTTCTTATAAACTCCCTTTATATACTGAAATAAATCACATTCGTTCTCTACTTGCTATATTCTTTTTCATTATGACATCAGAAGAGAGGAAAGGTAGATAGAAAGTGTATACGTATATAGCAAAAAAATGGATGGAACATGTTTGAGTAAGGTTATGTTAAATGTGTTAACAGTAAGGTCATTTAAATGAGAGAAACAACTCAGAGACTCAGAAGAAACCTAGCACATTCAGACCTATCCAAGATGCAGCATTGGACTTTGCATGAACCTGAATATAAAATTGATTTAAACATTTATGGAAAACTATCTTATTACCAATATAAGTTTTAGGTTCAGTAAATTCATGATCTCACTTATTAAAAAACCCAAACAAACAAAAAACACAATAGTGCTTCGTTTAGAGCTAAGTGTTTATGGGTTTATGTTTTATTATTTGAATAACTATTGTTGGTGTAAATACATATTGTCACATATTCTAACACATACAAAAATTAGCCCCTTCCCAGTGAATTCTGACTGGAATATTACTGCAGCTATTCAGACAAAAACTATGAAATAGCTCTGAGCTATAAGAATCTGTGGTGGTGTTGGTTCCACATTTATCTTTTATTCTCAAATTATTAAATCCTCCCTTACTTGTTATTTTCTACTCCCAGCAGCAGTTCTGAGAGCTTCTGGTGTGTTGCAGTTCAGGCCCAGCCGGTACCAACCAGGCCTCCGCTCACTCTCCCCCACAACCACTGTGGGACGAGGAGTAGAAAATCCATCTTTGCTGATGACACCAACCTGTGTGGTGTTGTCAACATGCTGGAAGGAAGGGATGCCATCCAGAGGGACCCTGACAGACTTGAGCCCTGAGGAAAATAAACTGGGGGTGTTGGTTGTTGAGAAGCTTAACATGAGCGGGTAATGTGCACTTGCAGCCCAGAAAGCCAACTGCATCCTCAGTTGTATCAAAAAAATAGTGGCCAGGAGGTCGAGAGAGGTGATTCTCCCCCTCTACTCCACTATCATGAGACCTCATCTGGTGTACTATGTCCAGCTCTAGAGCCCCAGCACAGGACAGACATGGAGCTTTTGGAGTCAGTCCAGAGGAGAATCGCAAAGATGATTCGAGGACTGAAGCACCTCTCCTGTGAAGGCAGAAAAGTTGGGATTGTTCGGTCTAGAAAAGAGAAAGCTCCAGGGAGCCCTCACAGCAGCCATTCAGTACCCAAAGAGGGACTACAGAAAAAATGGGGAGACTTTTTACAGAGGCATGTAGTGACAGGGCAAGGGGTAATGGCTTTTGAAGTGGAAGTAGAAATGGATAGATTTGAAACAAATTCTTCACTATGAAGGTAGTGACACCCTGGAACAGGTTACCCAGAAAAGCTGTGGCTGACTCCTTCCTGAAAGTGTTCAAGGCCAGGTTGGATGGGTTGGAGCAACATAGTCTAGAGGGAAGTGTCCCTGCTCACAGCAGGGGCTTGGAACCAGATGATTTTTAAGGTCCCTTCTAACCTGTAATGATTTAACATAGGGACTGCAATTAATCAAATGACAGATGCCATTAATGCCTTTCTCTTCCACTGTATGAAAAGAAGAGAGAATAAGGGACAGATACTTACAGGTTGGAAACTAAGCTACACAGCTTTAATAAATCAATAGTGACAAAAAGGAATATAATTAAATATATACAAATAGATACAAAGGCGATATCATATCTGTCCTCCTGCCACTTTCCCCACCCCCAATAATGCTCACGTCACCACCAAGGCTGCAGGACAGGTCCTGGAAAAGACCCAGGCTGGGCTCCTGGGGTCAGCAGCAGGCGGGAGCTGGACGCAGGAACATATGGATTCAGGAGGGCATTGATTAGGATCAAAGACAGACAAATGGATTGAGTCTTCTCAGGACACCAGCCCTGGCTGAAGAGAGCTTGACCTCAAATTAATAGCAAGTGTGATGCATATGGGATGGATTACTTCATTTAGTCAATTTGGGTCATCCGTCTGCTCCAGTCCTCTCTAAAGGAGAGCTTGCAGGTGTGACCCTTTACTCATCTTTTCCTTGTGGAGCATAATATCCTTTCTTAAAACTCAGCCGTGGCCTTGGTTCTGCATACCAATCTCAAGCCCAAACTATAAACATTGAGCAGTCCTAGAAGTCCTAGAAGCAGAAGAGACCTAGAAGTCCTAGAAGCAGACACTGAATGAGAAACTTGCTGTTAATATCAGCAAGTGCAGCTACTTAGAAAAGATTTAACAGAAAAGTAAAATTACTATAAAGAAAATTGATTCTATCCTGGTTCATACCAGGACATAACCCAAACCATTCTATGATTCTGATTCTGTGGTACCCTTGCCTTCTTTACCACACAAGATACCACACATTGTACTTGCTAATATGTTACATGTTATGGCAAATAAACGATATACTACAGTTTTTACACCTCTGTTTTGTTCTGTAGACTTTCCTTAGTGTTGTTTTAGTTTCTCTTTTTCTCTGGATAGCTTTACTATTTCATCTATACTCATGGTGGAAGCATCCATGTGAGTAGGGTATTGAATTTGCACTATATTGCTAATGATTTCCTGGGCTCTTTCTTACCATCAAATGGAGCCTGTGGATGGAGAAAGAACACACACTAGGAAATGACTTACCCTCCTTCTTCAGAGTATTTGTGACCAAAGGCAAGGATGTCAGATGCCCGACCACTGCCATCACATATCACCACAGGAACAGGAGGAGTGTCTCGCAGGTACTCCAGAACAATGGAGATCACATTGGGACCTCCTTCCACAATGAGGGCCACCACTGGAACTCCTTGGCCAATTCCTGGAGTGAAAGAAAAAAGCAAGCAAAAAAAAACCCAAACAAAAAAGAAAAGGAACAAAAAAATGGGAAGGCAGCAAACCAAACAAAATGTAACAGAAGACGGGAAAAAAAGAATAATAAAAAAAATCAGACTAAATTACTGCATTGTGAATGTACAGTGTTATGTTAGAGAAAATGACATCTGAAAATCATAGATTTTAAGAACAGAAGGGACCAGTTTAGACATCTTATTTTGCTATATAAAATAAGATCTTCTAGCATTAGCTTTTATTTTAAATACAATATTTATGGTTGAAATATACAGTGAATTTTATAAAACATCTAATATTGGTTTGAAAACTATCTCAATCCTTCCAACTATGTCATGATTTTGTAGTATGCTTGTAATCTAGAGTTTGTCCATTTCTAGTAACTGAGTCTTCCAGTAGCCTTGCTTGCTGCTTTCAAATACCCTCTACGAAATACTTTTTGCCATATTAGATACATTTTAAGGTTGCAGCTGGATAGCTCTTTAACTTCTCTTTGATACAATAAATGCATTCTATTACAACTCATTGCAATACTTGTTTTCCGATTCTAGTCATTCTCACAGTTTTCTCTCAGAAATTCTCTCAGAAGTCTCTCCGGGTTTTGGAGCATATTCTTTGATTTGCAGACCTCACACTGGGGACATTTCTCCACAGAGAGCTGAAAAGAGCACTGAGAGAATGCTCAATCGCAGGAGGCATACCATAATTTTCAGCACTTGTGGTGTAATTCAATGGGAGCCCCCTGCAAAAGTTGCCACACAGGAAAGTTTACCAGGAAAGTTTTAAGGATTTAGAGAAATCTGACAACAGGCTGGTGTTAACATGACAGAAAAGTCTTTTCTGGTTTTCACTTCTTATTAGTTGAGACTTTCAAAAGGACTAAAGCAGTAGAATGACTCAAACAGTTCCTATTAGCATTTTTTGTTAACAGAAAGCCTTTTTCCTTTAAAATTAGCTTTTCCAAAGAAAAACTGTATGCATTCTGCACAAAAATTTGACGTCTCAAAGAAAAATATAAAGTGCCCTCAACTTCAAGTATTTGCGTTGGGAAAAGTTACATGAGGCCTGGCAACAACAAAATTTATTCTGGCTGCCTCATGTTTCCATTTAGAGTTCAGTCCACAGAAGCAAAACCTATGAGACTGTCACTGTTTTTGACAGTCACATTTTTAAAAAAGAATTTCAATTGACATCAACAAGTGAACTGTTCTTTAGAAAGAAAAAAAAAACCCCAACAGTTCTTATATACAACAGAGGTACCTCCTGACTGCTTTACAGGTAAACACTTCTTCCTGAAGCTACTATCAGCATATTTTCTTATGTCTGTATATACTGTCAATTGTGGCTTTTTAAGTATATAAGAGCAGTGTCTTATGTTTATGTTAAGAAAACTATAAGCAGAATTATATAACTCAGGCTAATGAAAGAGAGTAAGACAGGTAGAATATAATTAGGTAGTCAGTAGAATGATTTTCACAGAGCTCGGTGGTTATTATCAAGAACAGCCCTGAATTGCAGCTCTACTTAATCATTGATTTCTTTTGGTGGTTAAGTCCTTTTTGAAGGTCTAAGTGGAAAAGCTTGGTTGAGGCACAGAGTTAAACAAGATAGAAAAATTAAGAACTTTGCTTAAGAAGAGTGAAGTATAAATCTGATGGCTCAACTTGTCCCATAGGTACTTCCAGCAACTGTTAAGGATTTAGGCTAAAGATTAATTTTGTTTGGCAAATTTACATTGTTTTAATCATGCTTACAATTATGTTCTTTATAAAAGCATATAGAGATTCACATCAAAATCCCTTTTTTTTTTTTTCCCCTGACAATCTTACAAATAATACAACTTTTTTCCCATATCAATACTGGTAATATGATATATCTGCTTGTAGTTGTGAATGCACTTTATGAGTATGCTCAGATTTTCCTTCACTACTAGGTAACAAAAGAAATGTTGTTTATAGTTACATCTAATATTTCCAATAAATTACTTCCAATAGAGTAGAACTGGTCCTGACATCTGCTAATCAGATAATATTGAGAAATATTCTCAGTAATGAGTCAGATGGAGTCTGCGTGACATTAAGGGTTGAGTTACAGAGCTAGAGAAAGTTCAAGATGCAAAGTCATTTACTCAGTGATTAATAAATTTTGCTGTAAACTGGGAACTCAGGAGAAAATACTGGAGAAAAGAAAGGAGTGGTCCAGCTGACCATGGAACTGAATCATTTGTACAGCAAGAGCTTGAAGAAGGCAGGTATAATCCTGGAATACACAGCAAAGCATTTTCAGTAGGAAATATGGGCACATCAGTGCTATTGCACAAGCCACTTGTGAAATTCCATGCTAAATACTGTCTGAATCTATGCTTGCCCAAGTTCAAAAAGGACAAACTGGAACAAATTGAGGAAAAATCCAAGCGGAGCATATGGAGAATCAAGACTCCATCTTATAAGACAAGATTAGATGGGTTTGGCTCATCTTTCTCAGCAAATTGAAGCATGAAAGACAATATGTCTGATTACCCCCATGACATACAGCACATTGGCCATTAACTCTTTTTGACTGAGTTCAGATTTCTGGTTATCGGAGGACTGAGGCACTCACAGCCTTCTAGTTAGACTAAAAAGCAAAAACTTTCTGAGGATGGAGTAATTCTCAATAATTATTATCATTGCAGACACTTTATGGGTCTCAGATTGTTGCTAAAACAGGTTCCTTCAGCCTGCTGGAACCCTGTTTAGTCTGGGTGTATTCTGCTGGATATTGATCAGCTACATAATTCTAATAATATAATGATGGTTAGCCTATGCAGTGGAACTATTTTTTTTTTTTTTTCCAGTAATTTGGCTATTTGAAAGCATTTCTAAAATTCTTCTTGCATTCTTTTCTCCTTTTTAAAGAATTTTAAAAAACACTGTTATAATCACAACAATTGCATGGCACGTAACAGTCCCCTGCAAACTGCAGTTGTGTTTCACTGGGTTTAATAATTCTTTAATGAAACTTCATAGATTTGAGTTTTAATAAAGGTCATGTGAATGTTAATTTATCGTATTTGATTCCATTCCAGATTGAAATGCAACACTTTCTATTATTCTGGAAGATTTCTTTGTGAAACAGAAAAGATTTAAAACATGAAGTTATAATGTTCCCAATCACAATTTAAATTATTTGTGATGTTATATTTGTTTTGGAATAAAAGCTTAGCTACTCACACTAAAGAAGTTTTCATCTCAATATGAGTCTGGCAAAACACAGAACAATTTGAGTTAAACTTTTATGTGGTTTCATACTAAAAATCTTGGATGCCCTTTGGTGCTAAATATTATGAATCTGTAAATGAATGCAGAGCGTCTGTAGAAAAATTGCAGTGGGTACAAAGACTTTGGCTGATTAGTTCTGATTAGGTATTTACACTGCATTTGTTAATGATTTTGCACTTGTGAAATTGAGAACTGACCATTCTTTGTTTTAGTGTAATACCAGGCCCATTTGAAATATGTTGGCGTGCAGTGGCAATAAGAAAGAACATCTAACTTTTGGAAAAATATAGCTGATGGACTTATCTTTAATTGGTAATCAAAATATATTTCCTTCTTGATCTCTGTATCTCTTTAGAAATGCAAGATTCAGGAATTCTCTGCACGAGCACTCTTTCAGCTTGTACATGCACACTATACAATATTCCAAGAAGAAGAGGCCAGAAGTGCCAGACATATCCACTGGGACACTCTTGTTTCTGCCACTTCACTCAGAAGAAGAACATCAGTCTGTGAGGCGAGATGCTAAATTGGAAGGTAAGATATCCCTTACAGTGACAAGTATATAATCTGTATAAAAAAGAGTTTCTTGCTCATGTTAAGGCTGTCAGAAAGGAGGCAATGCCAAAATAAAACCATCCTGGATGAAAAACTGAACTAATGTATAGGAGATGTGAAACACCTCACACACAAATACTATTTAAATACTTTCTAGATATTTTTTCATAAGTATTTTTTATTTAATAAGGTCTCCACCTCAAATCCTGAAGTCTTATCAATCCTGCTTAAATGTAAAAAGACAGGTAGTCTCGTGTGACTTAATAAATAGAAAACAGGCAAAACAGTGCTTTTCTTTTCATTTTATATAACAATTCATCTAAAAAGGACAAATACTCCCAAAGACCTGAGACTTAAAATCACTTCTATGAGGCTCATCACTGTCTTATTTTCTAAAACAATAATTTGTATTTGGAGCATTTCAGTAAGCAGAGATTTTTGCCGGGCAGACTAGATTGCCAAGTGTTTCACAGTGTCAGAGACTGTAGATGTTGTTGGTGCCATATTGTATGATTTATACAGTCAACCTAAATCTTCATTACAGTGCTATTGCCTTTTTGGCCTGCAACAGAGCCAATGAGAGACTTTTCAGTAACTGTGATTCCAGAAAGCTATATGCGCATCAAAACATTTGTCCTAATGTCCACAAGTGACAACTTGTAGGCCTTTATATTAATTTTCAGAAAAATAATCCCATTTTCCCCTTGACACAGCAACAGTGCATGAATATGTAATGGAAAACAACAAAACAGATGAAATGAATGAATCTGGAAATGAAAGCAAAGAAAAACTGCATAATGTCTGTGCTGTAAGAAGGGATTAAAAAAAAATCTACCAGGCTTTGCAGAAGCCCTACTTTTGTTTTCCCCGTTCTTGGAAGACCATGAATATTTTATACTGTGAGTGTATTTATAAATAATCTATAACTGTCTTATAAATTATTACAAATTCTTTTTATGAAGAGCTAAACATGAGTTACTCATTTTTCTGTAGACCAACAGGTAAATAAAATGCCTTATTTACTACAAAATGGATTTACTACTCATGTTTTTAAGTGTGCTTATATTAGTAACTGGGACATATCAGTATGTTGTGTACTGTTTCTAAGTTCACCCCTGAGATCACTGCAAACAAAACTTTTGAAGCTTGAGAAAGCTTGAGTTCACTGTCCCTGACCGGAAATGTTTCAAATTTTTCATCTTAACACAGTTTTGTGGTAGGTTCATCTGAGTTTATTTTCCGCTGGACACCTTTACTCCTTCATCAGATCAGATATGTTGGTGTGGGTTCCCCTACATTAATTTTCTTTTTCTACCTGGAAATTTTGTCTGGAGAATTTTTAATAATTTGGAACTTATTTAGGGGCCCATGGCTGTCCCACTGGAGAAGTTCCTGCACAGCTGTTGGCACAAGATTGGCATATAGCTGGAAATCTGTGTCACATCTCCCATCCAAAGTGCATCTGTAGGGCAAAGACTCCAGAAGGTGAACAGAACTGAATAGAGAAACTTAGGGCTTACAGCATTCACACGATAGTCATCATGGACATAGCCAGGGACTCTAAACTGTTCTCAGGTGTGGGTAGAATAAGCCTCCACGAATCTACACATAGTACAAGGGCAGTCAGTCTGACATCTCAAACTCTTTTCTTAGGAGGCACACACTGCTCATCTCCATAGTGTGCACACAGGAGTCTCAGCCTTCCTGGAAATCCTGAACCTACTGCAGGCATGTACAGGGATGTATAAGGTGACACTGAGCTGGAATGGCCCATGAGTTCTTCATGAAAGCAGGTGTATTTGCATGATCAAGGGGCCTCTACAGCTTTGCAGTGCACCACTCTCCGATCCTTAACAGGTTACTAAACTTTCCTGGGCCTAGATGTAGCACAGATGGTAGGGTACATAAATGAACAGGTTTCTCCACTGGCTGTCATGTCACAGGTTGTCATGTGCTTATTTGACATAGTAAAATAATGAAAATCGAAAGTTTCTATGGCAGGCTTTAGATTTGTTTCAGGCCTCTGAATTGTGTCTGTACTGAGAAAGCCCTACCATTTGTGGGCAACAGCTACCTTTCTAACTGCAAAATTCTTTTACAATGGGTTTCTTAGGGGATAAACTCAATGCTCTCTTAGTGGTTTACAAACAGAATCATAAAACAGAAGTCCAAAACTATAAATTAACAGATATGTACATATTACTGTGCCTGCAAGTGTTTGGAGATGGACAATGTGCTCAAAGGCATTCATATAGATCACTTTGCACAGGTTTTTTATCCCAAATGTCCCATTGTTTCCTGAAAGTCAAACATTTATATCCTTTCATTTGCAGAAGTAAAATTAATTCGCATGCAAAGCCAGAGAATTTTAATCTTTTCCTGTCACACAATTTTACATAAACAGAACCTCTGTTCCAGATTTGCCTCCATTCCCAGTCTACTTAATGGCAAAAACTTTTTAATTTTTTTTTTTTTTTTAGGTGTTGTTCCAGCTAAATGGAAATTCTTCCTTTATTATAAGGAATGGACCATGAGTTTTTCCCAAAGATATTAAGAAAAAAATTGCTCTGACCTTTGCTCTTTTAACTAAGTGCCTATTGATCTGGACCACAGCTTCCTCTGCATCTGTGACCTCAGGAATTTTGTGCTAGCCATACCTTTGGAATTAACCTCCAGGATTGTTTCACAAGCCCTGTGCTGGTGTCTCTCTCCTCTCTGACAAATTTCTGCTCTGCTAGCAGGCAAATAGTTGTGTGGCTCTGAGGCAGGACCCAATTGCACCCTCTGTTGCAGCCACATGTATCATTTAAGAGCAGAGCCTGTGATAGTTAGCTGGTTTAAGAATTACTCAAGTGTAACAATAAATGTGAAGACAAAAAGCCAGCATGGTAAACAATTAAGAACAGGTTTTATTTTAGCATATTGAAGATAAATATCCCTCCCTTTACAGATATGGTATCTCTCATATACATTCATACAGAACTGTATGGTATTATGGAAACTTCATAAATAGAAGTTTTTAAAATGGCAAAAAACTTCATAAATACATTCATTTTTATTTATTTATTTTTTTTTTAGCAACTTGGCCTTGTAAAACTTGGGTAACTTGGGTGTAGAGGTTTATTTAGTCTTAACACAAATGCACTCTGAACACAATTACTACAACCCTATAACCAATAGGTATCTTGACACTCACTTTAATTTGGTGAATTCTAACTAGTACATCTTGGTTTGGTTTTATCTGATTGTTACAAATGTTTTGGGTTTATAACAGCTGAAACAAAACTACACTGCATCTGAATACCATGCGGATGAATATTTACTAAATCAAAACAAAAAATAATTAAAAATTCATGATATTATGATCTCAGATTTAATGATGTTACTAGCTAGGAATAGAGACACCAAAACTACTCTGCACATGGAAACCTAATGCAGGTGCCAGAGTAAAAAATCCCTAACTGCATTATACAGATGATGTACTTCCTAGGTACAGGCTATTTATTCAACAGGTGAGGTTATAGTCCAGGAATTTTTGATGCAAGGATTGTTAATCAGGGGCATGTAATAGGAAATACCATTTCAATGCCAACAGAAGACTGATAAAGTGCTCTAAAGCTCAGAAAAAATAATCATGTGTTTACAAGCTTCTTGGCAGTTTTGAGTGACATTTTGATCAAATCTGATATTAGCTTTAAATGAAATGTGTGAGACAAACTGGAAATCAACTGGAGTGGATTCAACTAATGGAAATCAACTAATAAGCATTAACCTTGCATATTTGAAACTGGGAAAAATAGCATTTATTTCTGATATTTTTGCACAATTTGAGACTTATGTTGTTTTGAAACTCATTTGGATCTTGGTGCTCTTGGGAACTTAAAGAAAACAAGAGACAGTTCTTAGCTCAAGAAGTTTCTCTTAAAATTCCAACTTCCAGGCCATTGTTATATTTCATGGGACAGTAGGTTGTTGCATTAGCAAAGACTGAAAGAAATAAAACACATAAAAACTGTGGCTTTAAAAAGCAATTTGTTCCAATTGTTTGCATAGCACTTTGATATCCTAGTGAGAAGTAGTTACAGAGAATGAGTAAACAACTGAATATGCATTGGAATTTTAATAAAAAGAAGTCCACCCAGTGTGAGCTTAAAAGTTTGAGGAAAGTAATCTTCAATTTCTGAACTAATATTTGCCTTACAGTAGTAACACAGAGTCAACAGATAATGTACTTTGATTGTCTAGAGAGTGTTTCAAACCACAGGGTAAGTGCTGTTTAAACAGATTTAAAAAGGCATTGTATTTACATCAGTCTAAAATGTTTGCCCACACAGAAGTGTCTGCTTCACCTCTTGATATCTCTGTTGTACTGCCTATGGTCCTAACTGCCTCAGAAAGTCTAAGTCATAACAGAGAACATCCTGAAATAATCCAGATCCTTCCTGTTACTTTACATGGAAACAACATTTCCATATTTTTTTTTTTTTTTTTTCCAGGCTATTTTTTTCAGCATTCACAGCCTTTTGGAAACATCTCCAGATGTGTATGAAACAACTTTGACTAAAATATCAGTAGCAAATAGATAAGATCACCTGCATATAAAATATAGAAGTGTCCCCCAGCTCTGCAAATCACAGCTGCTGTATGCTTAGCACCAGAACCGTTACATTAACTACTAAGTGAATATGACTCAAAAAAAGGGAATGTAACATGCTTTCATGGGATGATGGAGAGCCATGCTGGGTCTTACTACCCAGCAAGACAAGAACGTTCCACAGACGCTACAGCCAGATCTCCAATTTTCTCACCTCTTATCTCCAGTATCTTACCCAGAGCATGAGCAGCACAAGACAGTTGTTTATTGTAAGCCTTGAAAGGTCTCGAAATCCTTGATGGAGCAGAGAAACTTATAGTTTTGGTTGTGTTTCTTTGTTTATAAAAAGAAAGAGCTGAAACTCTAGCCTCTTCTGAGCAACTTTTCTATTTTTATAAATTAGGTGGAACTTCCACTTCTTTGGAGGCTCATTACATGCCCTATGTCTACAGAAATCAAAGTAATGTGGTAATACTACAAATCTTAAGAATATTGTCTTCCTCAAATGCACAGAACTAAAGGATTATGTGTGACAGAATGACACAAAACCACTAATAATGAAGGAATGCTCATAACCATTTAACTTACTTTTGCTTTTCAATTTATTTTTTGGCTTTTCTTCTGCTGTGGGCTTATTGAATTACATTTGCTATAATTTACTTTTCCTTTTTTATGCTTCCCAACCACATATTAAAATTAGTATTATAAATTTTATTTTGTTCAACTTTATTGTTTCCCTTGTAGTTTGCATTATTTTTCCTTGTTCCCCTTGCTATGGTCACTTTCATTTTCCTCTTTCTAATTTCTTTTTTGGTATCTCAATCACACTTTCACTTTCCCTCCCCTTCTCTCTAATCCATAATCCTCTCTTATCCTCTCTATCTTAAATTCTCCTCTTTACGGAGACTACAACCACATTTCATTTGTCTCAGCCTGCTTTCCTTTCTCTTATGCCTCATCTATGTATTTTCACTCATTTTTATTTGTTCAGTGTTCCTTGCTCATCTGACTAAATCTATCTACTGATATATCCGCCATCTTACCAGAGGCAGCACTGACAGACAAATCTGTAGACCTCACACCTGGACAGTATCTTTCTTTGTTTAATATTAGACCAATCCTAAAAACCTTCAATGGACATAACCCTGGCATCAGTGACCCTTGCAAGCCAGGAATGACCCACTTGGTCACTTCCTGTATGATGAAGTGTATCAAAGATAAGCACACAAGAACCTTCACAGATTTCAGTCAAAAATCCTATCTGTCCTCACAGTCAATAGTTTATTAGGCTGGTAGCACAGGACCTAAATGGTTATGCTTTTCTAGGAAACTCATCGGTTGTAGATAAGCTAAAGGTGTAGAGTAACAACATCTTCAGTAATTTTCACATTCTGTCTTATCTTCCTTGGTGTTTTCCCGGGTTCCCTTTGGATGTGAGCAATACCATGTACTGTAGCTATCACTCAGAAAGCTATCACAATAACATAGCAAACTTTTACACCATCTCAAATTACACATTGATGACCTTTTTCTTGGTATATTTTGTGTATTTGTCAACGTATTGGACACTATGTAATCTCGGAAAATCATCCATCCTTTCTCACCTCTTCAAGGAAACTACAACAGGTGAGACACAGAGCAGCAGAAATTTTGCTAGAAAGGGTTCACCCTAAAATATTCTGTTTCTTAGTTTTATGGCTTTGTCTTAATTTTATAGTGAATGCAGTAAATTTAAAATGTCTAAAAATTATAAAGCTGAAATGGCCTGTGTTCTTTTGCTTGTATATCAATCATATGAAAACATTTTTTTTCACAGACTCATTTGTTGAAAGTAAAGTTCATGAGAGGAATTTATGGATCCATTTACACTTAATCAATTGTGTATTTATTTGCATTTCAAAAAAAAGTTTTAACCCAGCTGAGCCTTCTCATCCCTTTCTGTAATCTTTCTATCTCCAGTGCCCGATTCACCAACATCATGATGCTTTTGATTAAAAAGGCCCAAGCTTTTGGTCTCTTACAAAATCTGAAATGAGTCAAGGCTCAAGCAGTCTTGAGTTTTACTTCAGATTTCACAGAAGTCAAACTTGCACTAGGCTTTCTCTCTTAGAAAGAAGTCTGTACCTGTATCTTCCCAACTACATAGTTATGAAAATGCCTCAAAGGCTGCACAGAATATGAAGGAAAAATCTGAAAGAAATGAAAATTCTAATGCATTTGATGATGGTGCAATGGTCAGAGAAGATGCTAGTGATGACAGTTGAACGTCCCTTTGCCTTCCCAGCCCCCTTCATATATTCTCAGGCATAGGATGACAAAGGGAAGTCCACGGGTCACATGAACAGATACTGTTGACATATTATCCTGCCAAAATTGCTTTCTCTACTCAGTAAGCTCACCCAACTTAAATATCAGTTTCTTACTTAAAAGTAACCTTTTCTTATAGGCCTACCAAAACTCACCTACATTCACTAATTGTATAAAGAAAAATCAAAATCAGTCACCAAGGCCTGTGTTCTGTGTTTTCAAACACCTTAGTATAGACTCAGGACAAACCTTCAGCACCCAAAAACATGTTTAAAATAAGAAAAATTGCAGATTGATAATTAACAGTGTTCCGTATGAAGCCCCATGTAGTCCATCAAGGTGATAATTGTTCCAGAGATGTACTAATCAAAAGAAGAGCACAAATATCGCAAGGTGGACCTACACAATCTAAGAAATTTGTGTAGTAAACTTTCTAAGAAATACCAACATGCTCCAGTGATTAAAACTGACTGAGCAGTGCAGAGTGACTCTTGTGCAAAATACACACAAGTCTGTTTGGGATTTTCCTCCGTTTTTTGAGAGAAATAAAAACCAAAACACTGAGAACTCTACAGTTCCTTGGAAAGAGGACAAAGGACCAGCCTTTTTTTGCTATTTTCACACAGTGCAGAGAAGATGAAGAACAAGGCATATAAAGTTTTAGTGTTGCAGCAGGAGAGCAGGAGGTGAAAAGTAGTTCTGAGTAGTTCTCACTATACTCTGGTTGTGGTGACTTTCTCATAATTGGACGTTTAGCTTTAATGTAAATGTATACTTTGCTCTCCAAAACCTCGTGACACAATTTGCCTGTTCCAGAGAGGTGGCAGACTTCCTGCAGAGGTATTCCTTTTCATTTATAGCCCACATTTGGCTTTGAAGAATAAATAATTTTGTTAAATTTCTGGATCTGTAAGCTTCAAAAATTGCTTAAAGAGTGGATTTGTTGAAGAAATTTATAAAAGACATAAAATAAATTAAATACTCAAAACATCCTAATTTTTATAGAGAGTCTACTTGCAATAAAACATGCATTGCCTTTATGTTCTCTGGCTTAACAATCTGGTTTCAAATACTTTATTTTGAGAAAAAAAATTGTTAAAGATCTCAAAAAGGCTTCGTTTTTTCTGCTTAATTGTTTCTGAAGAAGGTGGTAGCTAGTTTCAGGGAGAATAAAGTGTTTTAATAAAGAAAAATGTCCTCCCTTCTTCTCAGGAAAGTCTGAAATCCCACTGTCTTGGTAACATTAGTATTCTTCTCATCTTTATTCCTCACAATAGTGAAGTTCTCAACACTACTGTCTCCTTCTCTGAAGTCATGTCTCATACTACGAAATGGCAGAAATCTAAGTAGTCCAAGCTGACAAGTAAACAAGACTCTCTTTAATTATTAGAGCACACATTAGATCTTTTTACTTTTGATTCATGATGGTAGCGGTCAATCCAATTAGAATACCATTTCCTCAGTGTTTGGAATTCACCTATTTAAAAAAAAAAATTTAAAGTATGTAAAATCTCTGTCTGATTGTTACAGAGAACAGAAAATTTTGGCTGTATTCTGACCAAGATTTAAATCTTTGGTTGTTGAAACTTTAAATGTAGGAAAGATGTCTGCATTTAAAAGAAACAAGGACATTTGTCAGATTTGCAAACATCCCATGGAAACTTATTCTAAGCATTTAACTGCTACTGGAAGCACATTGATTCCTTTTACCACATACCAAACATAAATTTTATTAGTGGTATGAACGTGTTGATAAATAAAAGACAAAGAAAATTATTATATGTTGCCCAAATACTTATGCACACAAAAGAATGAGCTATAAGGGTATGCTACACTATGCTATGCTGTGCTATACTACTCTACATGTTCTAAAGAAAAACGTACAATGTGCCTAGTTAATTTACAGCCTCTTTGATTTAATTAGAATTTTTATATCGGCTAGGGACAATCATCTTATATGTATGCATCCTTTGCATCCTTGTTGTTTTCCACTGCTCCACTAAGATCATTCAAATGAAGAAAAGTAGGGCATTTATAATGGCAGTCATACTGTCAAGCTCTTTAAGGACTTGAGAATATTTTGGTCAGTAGTGACAACTCAGTTAATTGTAACAATTCACCCACATGAAGGTCTTAACACAAACAGGAGGAACTAATTACTTATTATAAAAATGCAAACATGACTGCAGAGCCAAAAGAAGGAAACTTCTTTTGAAGATGATTTTTGAAGATTCTAAGAGTACTGGTAAAAGGGTTTTTTAGGTAATATAAACTAATTCTAGACCACACGTGTTAATGAGAGAGCATTGTTCTGGCTGATAACAAAATGGATGAAACCCACAACATGTCAGCCTATTGGAGTGACTGCCTGAGACTGACTGACAGTGCTCAGATTAGACCTATTAGCTGAGTTGCTATTTAGGCAATTATTCTAATCTAACCACCTGTACAGTGACAGGAATGAATATTTTATCACTTGTAATTTCCAATTACATTTTGTAGACTGATTTCTTTTGTGTTTCCAGTTGGAGGCAAGACTGATGTACCTATTGTGTTACTCAGCAATGTTCTGCAGAAGTGGAAATTATGTGCAGCTTAGCAAATGACTGGGCCACTCTAGCACACTTCACAGAAATGTTTTGCTAGTGTCTAGGAATGTCATAATGGCAGAATTTCCAGTAGGTCATCTTTAGTAACTTGATGCTTCATTTCTTCTCTTTCTCTGTTTATAGACTGCATCATCTGTTTGGTAATACGTTAAGTTCTCTTTCTGTGCTTGCCGCTTAGTACTTTCCCAGTCTGGGAAAGACTAGAGGCACTTTTGCCTTTTGTGGGATCACAAGATACTAACTGATTCCTAATCCTATGCCTGTACAGTCTTCTGTTGAAAAGTGGTCTACCTTATTTTAAACAGGTTCTTTTTAAACATTTTTGCACCATTTTGGCCCATTGGAAAAAAGGCATAAGTATACAGTTTTTGGGAAAAAAGCAGCTGCAAAGGAGGCAAAAAATCTACAGTGGGCAGAAGGCATCAGTGGTAATAGGAAGTGTAGTGTGTATGGGATTCCAGAAAAGAAAAGAAATTCAAAATTTTAGAGGATACATTGATCTCTATTACTTCTGCATAAAACTGAGTTTGAAACATAAGATTTTAGAGTGACTTTAATGAAGGAATACTGCAGTTGAGAGGAGCTGGTGGGATGTACAAGAATTTTAGAAAAACTGAGTGCTACATTAAGACTATCATGGCAGACTACCTCTTGAGGATAATGCCTGATGACTTTTAGTTATCCTTATAACTGGACCATAGTTTTTAAAATGGAAAGTTATTTCAGGGCTCAAAGACAACAAGGACTTGTGCGATTTTTGGGAAAATGAAATCTAAACCTGAAAAATCATGCATAAATTGCAATTTTAATGTCTTCATCCTTGGAAAAGGGTTCCAACAAGGTAAATTACTGAGTGTTCCAAGTTACAGGGTATGCCAATCTGAATGTGATCCAACAGCATGTCCTCAGTGCACATAAGGCAAACCATGCACTGGTGATACGTTAGACAATGTGTTTTGTATTTTAATCCCACCCTCACTGTGTTCATCACTAATGGGGCTCCACCTGAAGTACTGGAATCAGTTTTGGGTTGTCCACTTCAAGAAGGATGAGGAGAAACTGGAGAGCATGCAGAGAAAAGCTGCTAGGGCATATAGTGGATTGGATCATATGTCTGAAGAGGAGAGTTTGAGACAGCAGGACTTGTTAAACCTTTTGAAAAGAAGTCTAGGAAGTCACCTAATACCTGTCTACAACTCTCTGGAAAGGCATTAAAAATCTGTTAGATCCATATTCTTTTAGCTTTAGGACCAGGTCCTGTGAAAGGAAAATGGTAACAAACAGATGTTGAGGAGCTCCAGACAGATAGTGGGATGGAGAAAGTTTATAAATATCTTGCCAGATCCTATATAGGTGGTTGAATATCTATTACTGGAGGTTTTCAGACTTGTCTAAACAGAACAAAGGGAGAAACTTATCTATCATTGACAACAGTCCACTTTGAGAGGAGGCTCAGACTGGGGGCCTTCAGAGGTCTGTTCCAGCCCATATGAAAGCTGTCATTCTATGAAGAGTTGTGAACCCTCCTGCATTCAATGAAATGAGATGGTCTGCTATTATGAGCTCTTCGAGAAGTCAATCAGAAATCAGTAAGCTGGCAGCAGTGAATTACATCACCCTACCATCCTGCAGATGCCTGCATGCCCCAAAACTGTATAAGCACAGCATCACAGCTGGAAATACAGCTGCAGCATACTTAATGTACCCCTGAAAAAACACTCTTTTTGAGATGGGACACTTTATTGCATTTAAATTGTCTCTACATTTATCATTAAAACTTTATGCTAATTATTGCAATATTTCTGAAATAGGATGAACTAAAACTGTTTTAACTCCACATTTCAGTGTAAATTTTTTTACATGAGCTGTCAAATTAGCCATGCAATGCTGTACTAATAAGTCATGCTGTAGAGATGGTCACTAAGGTATTTTTCTTTCCTTTCAGAGCATATCTTCAGGTGATCTCTGTGCCCTAAATTCCTGTCAAGTCCAGCACTCAGATACTTGTGTGAATTGTAAACCAGAAACACTTCAAATCAGATCAGTTTCAACATTTCCTTTTGCTCTTGAAATAGTTTTAGAAAAGTTCGTCTTTCAGTTTTTCTTGCAACAAGATGATGCACTTCTTTGAAACTTTGAGACCGCTTGTGACTCACTCCCAGAAATGGTTGCTGGACTATGTTAAAATTATCTTCACTTATGAAAACAAGACCTGTCCTGAGCATTGAAGCACTGAACTGACCTCTAGCTAAATGGATAACTGAGTGACTGTCATGAACCTGATGACTCAGATTGACCCACAGATGCAACTGTACTCCCTTCTTTCCTGCATATTTGCTGTGGACAAAACAAGATTTTACCACAAAGAAGTAAAAAAGCTAAAAAGGAAGAGTGGTGGCAGTGTCTTCAATGAAAACTTTGCTCTGCTGTTCATAGGAGACATAATTCAAGCATTTCTATTATTATTATTTAAGAGTACACAAATTCAGGACATGAGATACTACTGAATGAGTGTGATGCAATATTAGGAATAAAACCAACCGAGTCTTTCAGAATTATGTGGCATACTTAATGATCTGATTTAATCCTAATTTTTGTAAAAGAGACTGCCACTCTTCTAATCTATTTGAAGGGAATGCGGTTTTCTGTATCTTTAATAGATGTGCATAAGCTTGAAGTTTCCCTTTGTGAATAGTGCATGATCCCAAACATCCAGGAGAGCTCTCTCTGCACTGCAGAAAGATACAATTGAAGCAAAGGAAAGTACATAAGAAGAAATGACAAGCCTAACATGTGAAAGTCAGGCAGGCTTAAAAATAAGAATAAAATCTGTCTTCAGCACTATTGTTCGGTAACAGGGTATAAAATAAGAACTTACCAATTGTTCCTAAATCTGTTCTGTTTTCTAGCCCTCACCTCTGTTGTTTGTCTATTAACTAAAATTTATACCTTTTCCTGACACTCCAGCAAATAAAATTCTGATGCTCTCCCTGTTTTTCACCACTCCACATGCTTACTATTGGAAAATGGCAAGTAAGTACATATATACATGGTTACACACACTCCTATTTGGATGAAGATCCGTTTGCAGCAGAGCCCCTGAATGCACAGGACCAAGGATGTTCATTGGTCTGATAGGAATGAGGGTAAGGAAAGGTGTCAGAAAATGCCCATCTGTTTGGCTGACCCAGCAGGGCAGGTGGTCCTTCTCTCATCCATATGGTCATCTTTCTATTAACTAGAGGCTGTACAGGACTCAGTCACCTTCCTTTGAAACAGAGGAAAAAAAAAAATGTGGTGGAAGCATTCTGAATGTCGCTGGACCAGGGAGTAAAAATCTTGCTATCAACCTGCACTCTTAACAGTTCTCTCAGGTTTCTGTTTTGAAGAAGTGTTGTGAGACCCAAGTGATTTGTATTTATAAAAGACAGATGTTTGGGAGGGAGGGGCTGTCACAGCGAAAAGGTAAGGGAAAAGACGGATACATAGTCATGGGGGTTGAAGGGAGGAAAATGTTTGTGTGTGTGTGTCTGTGTGCATAGGGGTGACAGAGAGAAAGCAGAGAAGGGAAATACTTTATTGTTTTGTAGGTGTTTCATGAGGTAAGGTAAGCATTTTACTTGAACCACTAAAGTTTGAAGGTTCATCCATTATCCACTTTTCAGCAGATGAGCCTCTTGTCCAAACCTGAATTAAGAGGTGAATTAACCTGATTTATTAATTAATAAATCTCTCGAAAGAGATTTAATTTTTAACATGAAGATATTTTCAACACAATGTCTGCAACACAATTTTGCTGTAAGTTACAGAAGCTCCCACTTTCCTTATAAATATCCTCAAAATAATTGTTATTTACAGTGCAGTTTTTTACAGCTTGAGTACATCATATACACCATTTTCAAATAGGAATTTTTGTTACTGGACAACATTTGATTAGATCACAGTATCTCCATCTTCTAATGGAATGCATATGAATGCATACTTTGCTTAGCGTGCACACTTATTTCTGCATATATATTGCTCTCTGAGAAAAAGCAATATTTGGTCTGATACTGCAAAAACAGAAAGCCTGTAGTGCGTGTAGTTCATGCTGTGGTTTTGAAAGGGGTAAGTGGCACGCCATTTTAATTTAAGTCCAGACTATTCTCATCACATGGAAAACTTAATCAAGTACAGCCAACATGCTACTTTATGTTCAACCCATCAGGTCTTCCTGCAATTCAGTATCATCTTCTGTTCAAGAGTTTCCTAGTCTCATCCTGGTTTCAAGTCACCAGATCACAAAAACCTTCACTGCTCCTGGCTTCGAAATTGCATGTTGAGAGAGACTTACCAAAAGAAAGTGCATATGATCACTTTTTAAAAACAAATTCTGTTTTCATTCCTAAAAGTAGTTTCTGCAAGTACAACAGTGTTTGTTTGTGAGACAAAAATTTCTAAAATAATTCTAAAAACTGGATGATTGTAAACAGAAGCAAAACAAATTAGAAAATTTGTAGGGATGAATCAACTCCCCATCTAAATCAAGCATTTGTACTCTACAGAAATAATAGTAAGAGTATTGAGATATCTTTTGTTTTATCCAAGAAAAAGTGCTTAGGTAACTAGTTATTTTTCATTTTATGAGGAAAATGGTGCATCATTATAAAAGAAAAAATATGTATTACTTTGAGAGAAAAACAGGGTTTTCAGTCTGGTCACGATGCAAAGTCAATCTTCATAGTAAAAGATGAGGTGAAAGGATCATGTAACTTCATATTTTGCCTCTGGCTATGGCTAATAGCATCTGCCTAGTTGACACAGAACTAACACTTTTATAGGGCACCCTCTGGGTCTCTAAATATCAACGGCTCTGGGACTGCTTAAGTTATTCAATTACGTTGCCTGAATCATGCAGGACTTTAAAAACTTCTTTTCACCTTAATAATCTCTCTTCCGACCTCCAAAGTCTTTATCACAGAAAGCTCTCCTTTACTTTTTGTCACCTTATTCTCTACGTATTTTTTTCCACTGTATTTTTAAAAAATCAACAGGGACTGGAACTGTGTACAGTTTTAAGGAGATGGGGGTACCAAAGACCTAAGTTGAACCTTGATGAGCCTTGACAAATATTGTTTGGAACTTATCAGAAACAAATTCAATTATTTGTGCTGTACCCTTATCCACAGTACTTTAAAATCATATATTGTTTTCTTTTTTTCAGCATTATTTGCTTTTATCAACTCATGCTAAACCTTTTGGGCAGTAGAATTACTCTCCAAAATATACAGATCTTATTGCCTGTTTAAACTCATAGTGTCTTTGATATAGTTTCAATTATAAAACAATACAAGGAAAATGTTACTCACTTGTATTTATCTTCTGAAGTGAAATGTGCTTTTCCAGCTGTCTACGAAGTTTCACCTCTGCTCCATATTTACCAGTAGTGCCATTGTCAGCCAAAATAAAATGAGAATGCATACTGTTGAGCACTGTCAACTTACTCATAGGATTGGACATCGTCTGGTATGGTCGCACCACCTGCATTTTAGAAACAGAGGGAAAAAGATGTACTAAACTGAAAAGACCCTCTGAACTAAATCAATTGTAAGATAGTAGCTGATAAAATGATACAGAAGAAATTCTACTCATTCACAGCCACCAGCACTGGAGGTCCTCTGCAGTCACACCAATACAGGTGAGTTTTACTCTTGGAGGGGTGTACACATGTTACACGACATTTTCAGTTTCCTTGGAACAAACTATTAGAACATTCTTAAACTATCACAAAGGCAGCTTCAGAAAAGTATACTACACTTCCTTCCTCACAGAATCACAGAATATTAGGGGCTGGAAGGGACCTCAAAAGATCATTGAGTCCAACACCCCGGAGAAAGCAGGATGACGTAGTGTAGGTGACACTAGAATGCATCAGGCAGCTTTTGAATGTCTACAGAGAAGGAGAGTCCACAACCTCACTGACAGAGCCAGTGCTCTGTCCACCCTCACAGTGAAAAAGCTTTTCATCACACTTATGTGGAACCTTCTATGCTCCAGCTTGCACCTGTTGCCTATTTGATTTTTTTTTTTTTTTTTTTTCATTAGGAGAAACTCTTCTGCAGACAGAGAATATTGTTGCAGATTTTTCCCCCTTCTAGTCTTCAGACAGACCAGATATTAGTACTGGGTCACATATGGCTGTTAGCTACTTCAGAGGGTCTCCAGCGACATAAGTCTGCAAAACAATTGGTGCTGTGTTGAGGGGTCCTGGCTGACCATTCAAAAACTTTTGCCAGAACTTTTTTTCCCTGTATTGTTTATGTATGTCATGTCTTCTGTCATGGAAGACAGAAGCAAAAATGTGTTAAATGAAGTCTTAGCTAAAGAAATGCCGAAGTGATTTTTTGCAAAACTCAGCCTATACTTCATCTGTATGAAATTTTCTTCACAGTTATGGTATTGTTCATTTTGCAAATCTAACAAAAGCTTGTGGGTTTTATTGTGTAAAAACGTACACTTGCATTTTGACAAAAATGATTGTAGACAGAAATATATCAACATATTAATCTCTTCATAAGCTTCTCTTCTTTTTTTTTGCTTTTCTAAAGATCTCTGCAGCTGAGACGTAATTCTTCATAAATGATATTTGTAGTAATTCTGTGGCCTGAGATCTCTCTCTCTTACTTGTGAATGCTTGCAACACTTTGGTCAGCTATTGGATGGCAAGTGGAAACTGACAGACTTCTTTTGCTGCTATCAACTGACACACAGAGGGGACTCTGTAAGCTATTTGGTATAAGGCAAAAGGTCTGAGAAGACCAAGGGGACAGGTGATCAACAGTAAGGCAGAACACTCCACTGTGAGAACAAGTGATAGCTTTGGCTCAAGTTATTTTTATACTGTTTCTTTTGGTGTTCTACTCATATAACATTTATTCTACAGATGCATATAGCTTAAGAAATATCAATATGCTACTGGAAAATGTTCATTAACTACTTTCTACAGACTCTGAAACCATGTCTTATGCCAGTCAGAAAGAAAAAGAAGGCTCTTTCTCAAATGCCTAAGAATGAAACAAAACCAAACTAAAGGAGTTTCTGATGTTTTTAAACTGATACCTGCCCCAAATCACAATATAGAGAAAACACAGACCAGCAAGATCTGATGGAAAAGGAATGATTTGAGTTGCCTGTTCATTGTATGATCACAAGCTACTGTTCTTGCAGTTCTTCTGACAGGTTGTGGTTAGTCCATGAGACCCTCAGTTCAGAACTTGGTAACAGTGAGGGCTTGATGTGTATTTCTAGAGTTGGAGCACCACAGGCTCCACATACTACCTTAGTATCTCTGCTAAATGGTGAATTAAATGGCTACTCTTTGGTTCTGTATCTGAATCTTATTAATAAATTTTATTGAAAGGAATGAGAAAAAAATTATTTTCAACTGAGTTGTTCGCAGTGTGCACAATTCAACATCTGAAATACTTTTTTTCTTCAATAACAAATTTTGCAATCCACACTATCAGTCTTTTTTCCTGCTTAAAGGACCAGAAAAGTCTTCAGGAAGGTGAGATAATCCTACCTTTGAGGCTATTGCTTTGAGGTGAATTGCTTTTCCACAATACTCAGAAGATTTTCAATTGCAAACTCTTGCAGTTCCCATTCCTTCGTTTTTTCAATACCTTACATTTTACAGGCAAATTAAAAGGTTGTGAAAACTTTGATTTTAATATCTTCTCACCCTCTTTCTGCACTGAGAACAGAGAATAATAGCCCCTGGCAAACTCTTTGCAGAGTTGATAGGAAGCATTTATTCCCAATATGACCCCCTCTAAACATAGGTTAATGAATGTGACAATGAATCCAAGCTGTGAAGCAGCACCCACATGACATTCTGTCATCAGGTGAGGAGCTGGGCTAACCCCAGCAGCTGCCATTACACCCTGCAGTGGCAGCGATGTAGAATTAAAAGCACTGTTACTTTCTGTTTACATTCCCTGTGGGCACATGACATTCAACATAGGGACAGCACCTGAAAAATCACCATGGACAACAAGCATGTATGTGTCATGCAATCCAGCACATGAACTTGAGTAGTCTAGGTGAAACCAAAAGAAATGACAACAAACTTAGGGTGTTTAGAGTAGTGTCAGCAGAAAAAAAAAAAAAAGGTAGCCATTGGTCAAATTAAGCCTTCTGTGCAGCCTCACTATTTAGGGCTATTTGTAATCTTCTTATCTCCAGCAATGCAATTTATTCTCAAAGAATGACATCTTTCAAGAAGGATAATTACCAAACATCTACCAAAACTGAGTTAAAATTGGTAACAACAAATCAAATAATAGTGAAGTAAACACTCAGTAAACACTTAGTAACACTTAGTAAACAGTAGTTAGTAAACACTTACTAACTAGTTGCCCAAAATCTGTAACTTTTATCACTATTAGGAAATTTTTAGAAAATAATCAGAGCAAACCATAATCTCACTGACACTCTGAAAAAAAAGAAATGTGAGAGACAGAAGGAAGCAGCCTATTGCTATAAGCTAACATTATTTGGAGCACTATGAAAGAACAAAACAGGAAATGTGTAGCAAATCTGGGCAGTCTGATGTATATACTACCTGACACACACATACAGAGCAAGTAATATGAACTCTGGCCTTTCTGACAAGATTCACCAGAACATGTTTTAGCAACTAAAGTTTCGAGTGATGATTTCTGGCTTGACAGTTATTTGGCTTTTTTCCATATACATGAGTGATAAAGAGACACTAATTCTAAGGCAATGACAGTTCTTAGGTGCACAATTTTTCTGGTTTGGAAAACCTTTGGTAATCCTTGGGGAGGTAGGCGATATTCTGAAAATGAAGGGGACTTGGTATGGGCAGAGTAAAGCCCTTTGCAATGAAGCATTCACTGATGGGATCAGAGAGAAGGGAGTGGACAGGACTTGGTGTGTTGATCAAAATAAGCCTTTCTCAGTACAGCTGTAATAGATAATAAACAATCCTATTTATGGAAGCTTTAAGCTTTAAGCTTTCCTCATTGGTCTTCTGCCTCTCCTGTTTGCTCTTATTTCCTTTGCTTTGTCTTCTAACTAAACATTGGCCTCATCCAAGGTAATATATCAGTCCTGTAACTAAATTCCGGTATAATACTCATCTTTGTGAAACAGCATTGAGTTATGATGTAATTGAGTTTTTAACTACTAATAATTACCTGATGAATCACTACAATATGGAAGATGCCCACTGTTTCTGAAGAAGTTGTCTAGTGTGTTATTGTCCAGGGACTTTGGGAAGTTCATGGTAGTACCTGCTTCATAACAGACTGACTTCTGACTTCTCCCTTGTGACCCTGCTGCTTATAGTGTGTGCAACCTTACAGCTTCTACATTTCCTCCCTATTCCACCATCCAAAACAATATTGGAAAAAGCTGAAGATACAACTAAGCAAGTGAGCAGGACCATAGAGTTCTGCTGCGAGCATCATTTGAGTGTGCCAGACAAAAATTTTCTGATTACATGTTCTTACTTTTTTTTGTAACAAAAGAAATATCCCAAACTGTTTGGATTAAATTTATGTTTACTCCAATATAAATTTATCAACTATGTAAAAAGGAATAATATTTCCTCCTTATTTTTATTATTTCAGCTGTGTAGGAGAGTAGGTTTCAAGCAGCAATATACTCATTGCTTGAATTTTATTACATTTACTTTTCCTGAGTATTATAGCAGTATACAAGAATGGCATCTGTTACCAATGCAGTCCATAAAGAGAATCTACAGCTTGCAATGATTTGGCTTCCAACATTTGAGTTCTAAAAAGTAAAAAATTAATTTATTTTGGAATATAGAGTGCATGAAAAAGGTTGAGAGATTATATATATAGTATATAAATAGTATATGTATATATAAAACATATAACATATGAAATACATATAAACATAAAGCAGTTTTCATAACACATATATGAAATGTATTTGTATAATAAATGTACATTTATTATGTAAGTTTGCTGAGAGAAAATAGTTTTCTTTCTGATTGCACTTTTGCTGTTATGTAGCATTTTATCTGTTTATACACAAGTGTACGAAGTAGACTTTTACTTTGGGTTGTGCATACTGATGCACTAAATGATAAAAGCCAGTTCCTATTTCTTCCTTTTCACTAGTTAACGACTTTGATAAAAACAATAAATATGAAATTTTTTCCAAAATTTTTGCTGAACTTCAGTTTTTCCATTCTCTAGTTGTTGAGTGTAGGTGAAAGACCAATGATGTAGTACAGAGAGTCAAACATACTATTATCTACAGTGGTAACCATATTATAAGGGAGACAAGTAAAACCTAAGAAATTTGGAGAGAATTTATGACTTTCTCCGTGTCAGCCTGCTGGATCCACGTATGGAAGTATTTTTACAGCAGGCATGGCAGAGTGGGTGCTATGGATTTTGAAGTGATTCAGCATATCAGCACAGAAGCTAAACTGTAGTTTCAGTTAATTCAGTAAGAAAATTTTTTTTTTCTTTTTTTCCTCAAAAAATTGATTAATTAAAAAAATACATTCTATTGAAGCTAGTCGTTTATATACTACAGCAACTTGACTGATCAACAACATGTCACACTATGCTGTAAATGGCATTTTCGCTGGGACACACAATAAAAGTGTATTTAGCAACAGGTCTCAAACACTGGCTTCTTTGGACTAAAATGAAACTTATTTGAATAATTTTATTAAGCAAAATGAAAGTACTAGAATCAGTGTTCTCTTTCTACTTCAGACACTGCTTCCACTGAATTAAACCCAAATGGGGACTGAACAGACTTCAAGGGAAAGACATGCATTCTGTGAAGACTAATGAAGTACACTCTTTTAAAAGGAAAAATGGCTCTGAATGTAGGGGAAACTTGTTTATAATCCAAGTTTTCTACAACATTGAGCAAGCTTTCTTACTTTCTCATGTCTTCTATGAGAAAATTGGGAATAAGGCCACTAACTACCTTTCCCTTGAGTCCATTGTTTTTAAATTAGAATCTAAGTGTGTTTAGAGTTGTACTATTATTTTGCCATATTGTTTTTACAGTACTGGATGAAGTGTCTTTAGGGATCTTTAACCATCTGAATACAACAAATAGCAAATAACAGTAATTGCCAAACCTGTCCAGTTCTCCACACAGTTCTGAGGAAAGTTCTTGGGATTCCCAAGAGATGACTGACTTGTATAGACTAGCAAATGTTATAAAACTCCTCAGCTATGTCTTCAAACAATCCAGGCAGGGGCTTGAAGCATCAAGAGAGACACAGATCTGGTGAGCATGCCTGACTTCCTGTGAAGCACAGGGAGGCAATATGCACTGGGGCATATGAAATGGCAATAACTTACCCCTCCTTGCTCTCCCTCCCCAAATCCCACGACTAAGACAATTTTCTGTATCTATCTGATGCTGGAAGGGTATGTTTTGACAACTCTTCAGTTCTGATTATAATTTAACTAGACGTAGTGCATATAGGCATAAAGCCTCATTGATGTCGGAGTTCGACAGGCCTGTCTCCCCCTACCTCCCCCTGCAAAATCCTTTGTGGCCTTTGTTTCTTGATTAATGATGATTCATTTTATGTGCTTGTGGTAGTATTTATATTTCCCCCTCTTGGTTCATTTCACAGCATTCACCTCTAATGAGACAGTCAATATAGTACACTTTGATTTTCAAAAGGTTTTCAAAAAGCTTCCTCACTAAATTCTTCTAAAGAAACTACAAGAGGGAAATTCCTCTGAGGGATTAGTGACTGCGGAAAGATGAGGGGAAGAGAGGGAAAACAGTAAGAAGGAAAAGAACATTTTTACAAAGATGGAGTGTTATTAAGAAAATCTAGTGACATACATGGCCTCCTTCAAGAAGGATAAGGTTCAGTTCAACCGAGTTGCAAGGGATTTGAGGTTAATAAGAGTGCAAAAGCTTACAGATGTTTCAGTGAACTATGAAGAATTAAAGCAAGTCTTCATAAAGAAGCCTGACTAGGCAATAAAATAAAGATGAAATTCAACATCACTAGGCATAAAGCGTGTTACATTTGCATTAGTGATGGATAAAACCAGCATTGCATCATGCCACTGTCCAACCATTATGAAATGACTGATCATGAAATGAAAGTATTAGGGGCCAGGAGGCTTGGAAGAAAAGTTTCAAATTTGTCTATCACAGAGGCATTTCAGAACTACTTTTATCCTCACTGCTGAACCTGTAATTGTAATGCTACCAATATAATTGCGGTTGCTTTATTGTAAGACTTTACCCTAACTTGTTATCTTTGCTGTTTCTTAAAGTTTTATCACCTTTTGTCTGATGATCAGACTAAGCATTAATGCTTTTGTTCTACCAGAAACTTTATTTTTATTTTTTATTTTATGTTTTTATTTTTAATTTTTTAAGCATACAATTTCTTGGTTTCCTGTTAAGTTGGAAGGTGTTTAAAGGAAAACATCTCTTAGAATCTTAGAATCATTAAGACTGGAAAAAACCTCTAAAATCACAGAGTGTTGTAAGGAAATTAGAAACATATGGTGCTGTTCCAGTTGGCTGAACAGCTGGGAGACCAAATTCTTTCTTCATCTCTTTCTGCAGAAGAAAGTTTCAGGGTCTCTACTACAGGTAATTACTATCTGAAAACAGAAGTAGGTAGTTTTCCAACAGGTAGTAGTAACTAATGCAGGAATAACAGTGTCCCAAAATTCACAGCTAATTTGATGTCCTTTTTTGCCTTCTTTCTTCTTGAAATGCTTTCAGAACTCCATGCATAGACAGTGAAGACTGGTTATTTGAAATGGGTATGTACATTATAGTCTAAAATGAAGCATCTCATCTCTGTCATTATCTGTTTCTGCTAGTTACTTTCTGCACTGGATCTCAGTAAAGCTCATTTGTGACTCAGAATTACTGATGCAGACTCACTCCCATCCTGATTGTTTATATATACTGGTAATCCTGCTATTCAAGCACTGGTGGTATTAGTGTAAAAAACCCCATGCTAATACAATTCTCCCTGATGGATATACTTTAATGGTGAAGTGCAATGAATTCCAGTTTGATCAGTTTCTTCATACTCATTGTAATTCCTTCTGACCTAACTGATAACTGAATCTTCTTTGCCTTTCCTTCTTGCTAATAGACAAATAAACAGAGAAGAATGGTTAAGAGTAGAGAAAAAAAACATGTGTCATGCAGAATGAAGACCATAGGGCTTCTCCAGTCAATGTCAGCCTCTGGTTCTAAGGCAGGCCAGAGAATGGTCTGGGAATGACTCAGAGGTGAGGAAAAAAGGGCTCAGAACAGCTTCAGGTAACATATAGCCAGTATAAGTAAACTATTTATTATTATTATTATTATTATTGTTATTATTATTATTATTATTATTACTATTATAATTGGGAGCTTAATCTTTCTTCATATCAGCATAGGTTGAAGAATAATGACTACAAGAAAAACCAACTGCCCTTCAGAGGTGAAAGAAGTAATGATTCTCTGACATCTGATATAAAACTCTTCACAACTGCAGTAATTAAAAATATAGAGGATGGAAAATATTATAAGGGGAACAGTGTGCAATTCTGAATTTAGCCATAGTTAAATGAATTTAATATAGCATAGTTTCAAAATAATCACACTTCAAGCTTTGCAAATGGTTTTAGGCACTTCTCAGAACTCATAGTGTCCTAAGGATGAAACTTCGATGTATTTTCAAGAATAGCATTTAATGAAATTTCTTTATAATTTCTCTTTAAAGAAGGGACAGTGTAGGAATTTTTATTGTTACCATATCAAAACTGCTATCACTGTAATCAAAAGCCAGTGTATGCATTGATTTTCTGCTGCAGACATTGATTTTGTGAGGAATCATTAAGTGAGGGATAGTGAGGAATAGAAAGTATAACTGAAAGATTTATATATATTAGAGGTGATCAATGCACACATAGGGCTTACATCTTTGCCAATCAGATCCTCCTGATTTTCCACAATCCCCCAGGGAGCTATACCGATAGTGCAGATCTTCCCTCGAGATTTTGAGGCATGATCTTTCAGTGCATCTCCAACATGCCGAATGACTCCTGAGGAATAAATAAAATAAAAAAAAAAGAAGAAAAAAAAAAAAAGAAAAGAATTTCATAAGAATGTAATGTGTATGCATTATCGTACACTTTTCATAGAGAATTCTGGTTTAGGAAACACTTGTGCATACACTCGCTAAAAAGTAAACCTATGAATATATTCCCTCCGATTATTATTACAGTAATACTGTAAGTCCATTTTATCAAATCCTTACATATAAGAATAAGAATCCTTACATATAAGAATACTTACACTTCACCTGTACAGTTTGAAAACTTAATCCTAAGGTAACTAACTGCATTGCTTCCAAAATAAAAAAAAACAGCTATGAGGGGTAACTGATGATGCAAAACTGCTTCTGGAAATATATGTTTTCAAAAGCAACTTGATCTTCATTGTTTTTTCTAGGAAACTTTTCAGTAGAGGAAAAAACAATAATCCTTTCCAACTGTGATTGTGTGGATTTTTATCATTCACTTGCTAAGTTTTTGTATTTGCAGCTACGATGATTTGGGGAACTGTATGAAGCAGCTGTGCGTTTGCCAACTGGATATGTTGTAATCAGTCATTTTTACAAAATTTCTGTAGTCTGATTTCTACAGTTCCTGAGATAATCTACTGCAAGAAGTGAACAGCATCTACAATTTTTTAGCATGTTTATGTATCTCTTTGCCATTGTCACTGCAAGAGTAACTGGCGACTAACATAACTATTCACCAGAGAGAATAGGTCAACATTTTCTTGCTTGTTTTGCAGAGATGTGGAGGATAGTACATACATTTGACTCTGTCTATCCATCTATCTAGCATTCCAGAAGCTATGCCTGTTCTTTGCTATATTTATATTGCTGCTGTGATAAAACTGAATATTGTTTATTTATTGATGCTCTCTGGACACTAAAAAGCCCAAAACTCGTATTAGCATTCATATTCAAATATGTTGGAGATGATACACAATACACTAAAATGCATGGTAAGAGGATATGCTCTGTGGGATTATGAAGGTAACAAATTATAGCTTTGTTACTGCAGCAAACAAGAATGACAAGTATATGTTCTACATCAAAACTTTTTGTATTTATCTCTAGCAAAACTCTCTGACTTTTCCCTGACTCTCACCTCCTTTCTGCCTCCTTGAGGGAGGGTAACTGGGAAGTCACTCCCAAATCTTTTTTATCTGCAACTATGTTTTGCAGCTTATTCCCAAAACCTACATGATGTTTCACAGGGGAAGCTGATATCTTGAGTAATTTAGACACCCATATGGTATGTTACAGATGTTCTTAATTTTGAATAGATATGGCAATGTTATTACTATTGCTGCAGGGGTAATACAAAAAAATTAGGTCAAGCTGTCTACAAGAAAAGAAAAAATGATACTTGTTCACAATGAAGTTTGCCACCATCTTGACAGAACTGAATCTTTTTTCCTTTCATACTTCAGATCATCTTAGAATACAAAATAAAGATCTTTTTCTAGATTAAAGTGGTTTGAATTTTATGTAACCTGTTTGATTTTTTTGGTTTCTGCTTAGCAGTCCCTCCCTGTTTATCTTGTAAAATCTTCACTGATAACATAGTAATATAACTGCCTCACAGACGGCTTTATTTTCAGCTCCCCAGTGTGCTTTTCATGCTTTAGCAAACCTTTTATTCCCTGGTAGCTGCCAGTCTGGCATGAACTTGGAATTTTCTTGTTTGCACATGCTGCAGAAAACACTGTTAAAATACAACATGTTAAAATACAACATTAAGAATGGCTTCTTACTCTCATCACTCCTAATGTTTTTCTGTGATGAAATTTCCTAATTGCCACTGTGCTTTCATTTCAATGTTGCTGTTACCTGTGTTCACTCCTCCAGTGAATATCCATGCTCCAGTTGTCATAGCAGCCTTGATGAGGCCTTTTCCAAACACTTGCTTGAGCTTTGGCTGAAGTTCAAAATTCTGAAGACCCCCATGCACAGAGATAAGAAGTTTAGGGAGCTCAAGCTGCCACTCTTTGGTCATCAGGTGCAGAAGAAGGTCAGGCTTTGTGTCAAAAGACACACGTACATACTGAAGAAACAAAGGCAGAAGTGGAGAAAAAAAAAAGATTGGCTATACTCCCTTGTTTTCTGATACATATGATCTATGCTCAAAAGAAAATGCATTCAAAAAAGACCACCTTTTTTGACAAAACCACTAAATGCTAACTTGAAGAATTTTCAAAAGTTAGAAAACTAGGAATAAGGGAACAGTTGCAATTCACAGGCTGAGCAAATTTCCTTTATTTGGGAAATCAAATCATTGTTAGTTTCATTATGCTTAGCAATGGCTGAAAGATAATCTGTTTTAACTCATGGATGCAATAATTAGAGCAAAAATTTAAGTCATTTGACAAAGATCACACAGGTAGTCAGAGTCACATCTGTGCATACACTTGTATCTTATTTTCAAATAAACAAGATGATACTTCTCATAAGGTATGAAATCACAGAAACTAGCTCGATTGTTCCAGCACACATAAATATAAACTAAGCAAGACTACTAAACAGGTACTTTTCAGATGAACAGATGCTAGTGTATGGTTTACAGACTGATTTTTATAGATTCATGAATTTACCTAACAAGGCACAAGACCCTAAAAGTGCTTTGAAACACATTTACACATTTCCAGTTCGTGGCTTTTCTGTGCCACATCTGCAGCATTTTGCCCCAAGGGAGATCATGCCCATCTGTGTGTGCTCAGAGATAAAAACTGCCTTCAAAATTTCTACAGCACTTCCATGTCTCACACATACCCGACTCTCCCGACAAGCCTTTATCTCTGGGCTATTTCTCCTGCTTTTTCTGCTGATGATGTATGAAGGGTTTCACAAAGCCTGTGACAGGGCAGACGATAATTTTGATTATGGCTGCATAGTAGAAAGGGGCCATTAAAGGATAGATTTCTTTCTAAATCTGGTTAAGACCCGGAAGAAGCCTCTTAACTGAATAAAATATGTTATAGAGAGTCACTCATCTATCAAAATTGTGATTGACCCAATACATATAGAGTTACTTCAGTAGTATTTTGCTTAATGGGTTGTCAGCACAGTCATCAGGTATATGACACAGGTACCTTTGCTTTCAAGCTGAAGAATGCCTAGTTCTAATGTACTGTAACATGCCAGGTAGTGTAATATCCACATTTCTTATGTAGACATTTTGTCCTTTTTTAACTCTCTTGCCAAAAGATTGTTCTTTTAAAATAAATTTTATGACAGTAAACCAAATTCCTTTCTAGCTGAGCAAGAATTAAGGGCTTGACTGTTCCCAGAAGCGTCTGCTAGTAGACAGATTTCTTTGCAAGAATGGGTTGTCACACAGTGAAAAACCATTCTCAACATTTCTGTAAGCAAATAGTTGCTGGGCAGCAAGGGAGGCAGAGCCAAATGGAAGGCTGAGCAAGAGGCTGAGAATTCATGGTCAGTAACATTCTCTGAAGCAGTCGGACAAATTCGTAAGAGTCAATTGACGAAGAATATACAATATGCATGTCTAGCAAGGGCGTTATGTACCCTTGAGTTTATATATATACAAGCTGCATCCTCAGTTTTACCCATTCTATTTTCTGCATGTTAGTTTAGAAAATCTTGCATAGAACTTGAACACATTGACCTAATAATTTTGATTAGGATTTGAAGGCTGTCAAAGTGATAACACACCAGAGGGGTTGTAAGGAGACTAATCTTTATACTCTTTGCTCTGTCCTTGGGGAGAACTGACATTGCAAAGAGCAATACCTTGTTAACACTGCAGGCATTAATAGGAAGATGACATTGCTAAGGGGGTCTACATGAAATGTCTGATGTTCAAACTATGGAGATTATGTTCTGGGTACACTGGTGTCTGCTCTGTTTTATGTGGCTGATTAAAAAAAAAACCTCACTAAAGTATAACATCTAGAGGAATTGAATATTAAAAAGTCTGTCTGAGAAACTGTTTATGTACAACATGTGATGTGTCTTTATGTGATGTTCTTTCATCTTTCCATGAACGGTAGGAAAGATTAAGCTTATGGGACTGAACTAAATTATATTTATTCTACAGCTACAAACTTATGTTAGCCTTTTTTTGGGTGCACTTTAGATGTATTATTTGAATGAATATTGAATGCATTATTGGGATGCATTCAATGAGGAGGAATGTATTTAATTTACTAAAGATTTTCAAACAGCCACTTTCCATCTAACCTTGAAAAATCATGAAAAAAGAAATTTCACTTTTGTGAGGACCAGTTCTTTAAAAAAGGCTGATATGAAATCCAGGCACACCAGCTAATGAAAAAATGGAAAGGCAGATATTAAGTTAAAAAGTTAATTTACTTTAATCCCCAGTTCAGGGCAAAATGCATCACAGCAAGGTTGTCTTAAGTGCTCCACTAATGACTAGAATCTATTTTGAAACTTTTCGGAATATTATTCATAACTGGAGTAATTAAACTACATAAACTACTTAAAGTCATTCATATATTTCATAAACTACAAAGAGCTGACTGATACAAGTAGATCACATTTTATTATTATTTTTAAACCAATATTTTGTAGAAAAAGCTGTTAATAAAGTTTATGTACCTCCACCCCCTCTCAAATCTTTTTACTGTTGCCAAAACAGAAAATCTGCTCTAGAAACAACAAAAATGTGAAAAGTGAAATTTTTAAATTTGTTTCTTCAGCATTAATGGGATGAGCCACTAGTAAAGAAAACAGATAGATAGAGATCTAAAGACAACTTTATTGGAGGATGCTCTATGGTTACGTGAATACTGAAAGAAAATCTCTCTTTATCTCGTCCACCAATGTTATCCAATCTTGACTATATGTTTCTATATAATTTACTCTACCTTCACCTGTTCACACTATTTATTTAAGCAGCTTAGTGCAGCCATGTTGAAGAAACTTTAACAACTCAGTGGCATTAATAAAATTCATGTTGTTTGAGAATTTTTGTTTTGTGGTTGTGGAAATTAAATTAATGGCACAGTCAGTTCTATTTGCAATATGTAAACCCACAGCATGCTGTCTGTTTTGTTCCAGGTCCATATGTTCTAACATTATTCCAGTGTAATTGTAATTTTTACAGCTAAAAATGCCATTGTTAATTTCTGGTGGTAACTGATATAGTATTGTATTTTGCAGCTTGCAAATATTACAAAGAATATATACATTTCTACCAAATTTCTGTAGATATATTACTAAAATCTAATTCTATTACTACCACTCTGCCAGTCTTACACACCCTAATCTGTTCCGTTAATTAACTATCAGTTTCTCAATTATAAATTTGAGGTTAGATTTTCCATTAATAAATCCCAACTCATTCCTCATAGCCTGATTCAGGAAAAAGTACCAATTTTGTGGGGTTTTTCCGTTCAGGCAGACATGTACTGAACAAGCTGCATTCAGGAATGTTTTGAAGAACTGATCTTGCAGGAAAGAATAACACCGGTACTGGCTTTGGAGAAAAACAAGATAACGACAGTAACGGCAATAACAACTATTTTAAAATCAGGACAGCCCTTTGTAGGCACGGACAATAGCCTTTAGCCAATTAGTTTATAAGTTAATATCAGGTTCGAACCGTGTTAACCAATAATGTAATGCCATGTTTGTAACACTGATAAGAGAAAAGTATATATTCTGCGCTATGCAGTTAATAAACGAGATTTTTCCATCAACCACATTGGTTGTGCATGGTTGTCTCCAAGCCCGTTCGCAACAAATTTGACAGTAAAGTCCAAGATAACACTAGTCAGTTCTTTGTTTCCCTTGCTTAATAATTGTCATGCGTGGGCATACATTTCAGGAAATAAGGTAAGGTAAAAGTTGTGCAATGTATGCCAAATTCCTTTCTTGATGCTGGTTAGCTTGCTAAATCTTGCTGCTTTATAGGGTTATTCTATTAGCCAATAGGCATGATAGTAACCTCCCATGATGGTCAGCAAAAGTCAGCTTCTATGCTGTAGTGGTATTTGATATCCAGTAGCTAGAAAATAACTAAGTGGCATATTTTCAGAAAATAAAAAATGTTAATTTATCATGTTTTCTCTATTCTCTTTCTATCCCCCTGTCCCTGTTAATGTTCCAGCTTCTACAACTTGGGGTTTAAAAAAATACTGTCCGAATGAGAATGCTTCCAAAGATTTTTTATATACTTATTCCCTTTTCCAAGCACTATTTGCCAAGATAATTTAAATCCTTTTTTCTCTCCCCTGCAAAACTAGTTGGTTGCTTTGACTAAGGAAACCCTTGGCTGTAAGAGAAAGCTTTAGACTATAAGTTTTATTTATTATGAGAAAGTCCTTGTATCTAGTAGATTCAGAGACATGAGTTTCATTATTTCTATTAATAAAACTACAATAACTAGCTAGGCAGCTCTTTGACTATAATCTACCCTAAAATAATGTTTGGAGCTGGAAATACGACCATAAGGATACCTTCCTACTCTTCTCAGTGACAAACATACTATACTATAATAAAGCTCTAAATTTTGTTTCCCTTTTCCAAAAATTGCAAACTTAATTATTAGGCAGACCTCCTTATTGCTCTTTTGGTCACATGAAAGATGCTTTTCTCACTGGTGGTAACCAAGGTAGGACACCCATCAAAAAGATATTTAATGAACTGTTAGTCAGATGAATGAATTTCTGAAGCTTTTATAAATTTATTTAGTTCATGAAGAATTTGATTGTTCCCACATTCCCGGTAAGGTTTAATAACTATGACTATAAGGCAGACATAATTATCTTCCTGATTCTAGAACTTTCAAAATGAACTCAGATTTTTTTTTCACCAATAAATCTTTTGTCTGTATTCATTCCTAAATTTTACCTTTTGATTTAGGTCTCTCAGATTTTCAATACCCTAATATTTTCTTTCCTTTTTTTTTTTTTTTTTTTCCTTTTCTTTTTTCCTTCCCCCCTCCGCCCCTCCCCTAAATTCTTTATGGTTTCATTCCTGTCTGAACTCTGTGAAATTTCTCTTTTCTTCAGGCTGACTTCTAATTTTTCTCCACTTTCATTTCAAGTATATTTGAAGACACAGCATATACCTTGAAGTATCTCCTGTTCTCTTGCAGCACTGTGACAGGACACCAAAATCTCAACAAAGGCCAAAAATCTTCTAGAGAAATTGGTATCAACAACTTCCCTAAACCCCTCACAATTTTTTGGCTACCTAAGACTACTTGGTCTGGGCAGCACAGTTTATTGCTGTATGATGGTCTTCTTTCAAAACGCTCTTTCTCATAAACACACGTTGAATGCAAAGTATCCATATATGGTTAATGGCATGATGGTTACTGTATCTCTGAAGGTTTCTCAGCTTTGGTGGAAAACATTCTGTTTTGTTCCCACTCCATGTGAAGATACCAATAGCACAGTTTGGTTCCTTTCAGTACTGAGAGAGGTGTAAATTTATTCACACTACACAAATGTTATTTCCTGAATCTGATTCTCTCACTAAAAAAAGGTCTTGCAGATTTTTGGGTTACTGGTTATCAACTGAACATAAGGTGTCTATGACAATCTCAGACAAATGACCTAATTTTCCCATCCACCAATGTGAACAGAATCAGTCACTAAAGTAATCATTCTATTTCCAGCACATATGTATCCACCTAGGCAAACTATCTCTTCCTATCATAGTACCTGAGCTCTTAATTACTGTGACAAATCTGAGACCTGTTGGGAAGAATTCAGGCAAAGAAGATGGTATTGGGTTTCTGGGCAGGCTATTCTGCAGAGTACCCAGAGATTCTGATTCTGCCCTCACTGCCCAAAGAAGTGTTGTGGCCATGATGTGTTAGGCACACACTCATCTTTCATTCCCAAGGTCCCAGTTATCACAGTTTAGATAGAGCAAGAGAGATTCTGCTTTGTATGTAATGAAACATAGAAAAAATACAGGCATGGGTTTGTGTGTGTGCTGGAAATATTTCTCCAGCTTAGTGAATCAATGCCTTCAGATTAATTTAGTTTGGTATTGTTTCATAGATTAGTATTATTCTAAAGTAACTTGCTGAGTGAAAGCTGTGGCAGAATAGGAATTTCCCAGTTAGAAAGAATAATTTGTCTAATTAGCTTAAACAATTACTAGGTCTTCTTTGCATTGAAACATGGACTAGCAAGTCTAGCTGCTTTGCCTCTGATATATATCTGGAGGAATATTAAAAGCATTTTGGTATATTTCAAATTTTTCAGCCTTGCAGACACACACAGAAATGGGAAACTACAGTTGAATCCTAAAGTTATTTGGTAAAAGAGGGATATAAAGCCTTTGGAAGGAAATCAAGGTATCAGCATATGAGCATGCCTTCAGTCTTCATGAAGGTAGCCCCTCTTATCATAGAATCATAGAATCATAGAATTGGCCGGGTTAGAAGGGACCTCAGAGATCATCAAGTCCAACCCTTGATCCACTACCGCTGCGGTTACCAGCCCATGGCACTGAGTGCCATATCCAGTCTTTTTTTAAATGTCTCCAGGGACGGAGAATCCACCACCTCACTGTGCAGCCCATTCCAATGCCTGATCACCCTCTCCATAAAGAAATTCTTTCTAATATCTAACCTAAATCTCCCCTGGCACAACTTAAGACTGTGTCCTCTTGTCTTGTTGAAAGTCGTCTGGGAAAAGAGACCAACTCCCAACTCGCTACAGCCTCCTTTCCAGCTTTTACTCTTAATTCTGTTTACCGATTCTTTGGAGCATGAAACACAAAATCATATCATACAGTCTTACACTAAATAATACTATAAAATGAAGATAAGAAAGAATGCTGTTTATTATTGGTGAATGGCATTTTTTGCCCGAGAATCATTATTTATCTAAGATAAAAACATCATTACCATGGCTTTATTGGAGTGGCCTCCTCCTTGGAACTCAATTGTTCCAAAAGCGTCCGTTGGGCTGAGCTGGGTGTGCTTGCTGATGGACCACTTCTCCGACTGGATGTCATTGCGAGTGAGCCTGCTTTCGTTTTTCTCATTCTGAATAACAGAGATGCTTGGAGTCAGTCCAACATGTTGACCTATTAGACGCCCACAGCAACACCTGTGACATTAAACAAAGGGAAAACTTGAGTCACGTGCATGAAATGAAACAATGTGCAAGGGAAACAAACTATCTTAAATGGCCTACAAATCTTCAAAAGATACCCCTTTTCAACTCTGCTAATCACTTTCCTGTTATCTGGGGCCTCTAATTGTAGAAGTGACATGATACACATGTTATCCTTTCTTTCTATCACCTTGTTTACTGCGGACTCATATTTTAAAAAAATCCCACTTTTGTTGTAAAGATGTACAAAATTAAGTTACAGAACATTTTCCACTGTCTTCAGATGATATCAGGCCAAAGAATCAGCTTTTTCATGGACTAGCATGTATTATAATTTGGTAGTTCAGAGCAATTATTTTCTTTTGATAATACTGTGTGTCATGCATTGAATTCAAGGCACTGAATATTGAATAAAGAAGATAAGGAAATTAAGCATAGATACTGATCAACCTTTGGATTATCTTTTGTTTTGGATGAAATACATTTCAGTATGTAACCAAATAGTGCTCACAGGAATACATCCCTCCACATGTAATTTAACCACCTTCTGATCAAAAAAGTAATTAGAAACTATTTATATCTGTATACATATGTATGCACACATATAAGTAAACATTTTCTTGTAACTGATTTTCATTTTTCATACAAGCAACATGAAATTACCTATGGGGGTCTTTGGTGCTGGGTATGATATGAACACATTCTCTCTTGTAAAACGCTCTTTCGATCCATGATTTCTGTGCCTAAAAAAGAGAAAGGAAATGCTAGGAACTCTGTTTGTTACTTATAGTAAGACTAAAGAGAAACTTCATACCTAAAAGGAAACTTCAGTGACTTTGCAGATCCACAATATTAATTTTGAAGAGAGAAAACTTTTTCCGTTAGAACTATGGTTTCCCTCGAGAGCTAAGCACCATCAAAATCTTAAGATTGTATCATATTCACTGCTTAGATGACTTTGATGCTGCCATTCGCATAGAAGGAATCACTGGAAAATAATTATTTCAAACTGTAAAGATTTCTGCATAGTAGAGAAAAATCATATCTATATGTTAAAAATACTGGAAAAAAATTATTTCTGTTTTAGGGATATGTGAGGTCTATTTAAAAAAAATCAGAAACAAGCTTATAGCATCATGATTCCAATGTTACAATTTATAGAAGTATGGAGAGTGCTGTTTAACAGGAAGCCAGAAATTATAGGTTCATAAACAGATAACTTAATGAAAAAAAAAGGCATCTGTTTCTGAAATGAGACACTAAAACCTATAAGATACAGTTGACTGAGTTAAGTGAAGGTGTGCCAGTTCATAATGCTCAAGATCTTCCCCCACGTATTGGCAGGAAATTTCCCACAGCATAATCTTAATTCTCAGGTACACAGGAGATCTTTTTTAAAACAAAGACAGATCAATATGTAAGAAAAGCAAACAAAGAACAAGAACTTTTGCAGTTTTGAAATATTTCCTCTTAACTATCTTGACAGTCCTGACCCCATATAATATGAATTCTGGCAAGCTTTCTAAAATATTCCTCCAGATAAAATTATTAAATTTAATATAGAAACCTGTAGAAATTCTCCTTTAAAAATTCTTTTCAAAAGATAAATTTCAAGAAATGTATTTAAATAATAAAGCTCCCTATTTTATTGCACAGCGTAAACAGAACTACAAAGTATGAACTATAACAAAGTTATCTAAAAATCAAGTAATGAGAAATGACCTTTGGATAATTTAAAGGAAATCTGTGCATACCAACTCTATAAAAAGAGAAAATATGATATTGGCCTTTTAACATTACCTAGGTAAATAATGTTACCTTTTATTAAATAAAGTTAGAGACTAAACTACCTTACTTTGTTTACTGTTACCATTATCTCAACTTAATATGAATGCTGGTTTTCACATTTCAGCCTAGAAACCCACTTGGGATCACACTCTCTGGGATTTGAGAGAGTGTGAACTGTGGAAATTTCTTGGAGTCCATGATTGTCACCAGTAAAAACTATTAAGTACCATAATAAGATTTTCTAGTTACACTCATTACTTATCACTCAGTACATAAACAGTTATTCTTTTGGATTCTTCACAGAAGGTAATCCCTTACTGAATCTAGTTGTAACTCATATTACAGAACAATTTTTCATCTTTGCTCTACTTACAATTTTTATTTGAAAAAACTGCTAGTCTTTATATTTTGTAGGAATGGATAGGGACTTTTATGATCAGGAAACATCTACTCTATATACAACTTTAAATAGAACAGACATGAATGTTCTTCCTTACTGTAGCAAACTGTGGCAAACAGGAAGTTAATACATTATAGAAAGTGAGGCAAGTTTTGTCTCATTTTTAGGTAAAGACCAGTTCTGAAAAAACAAAAACCAATTTACTTTACGTAGGAGAGATTACTTTGAGGTTCGAATTTATTACAACTCTTCTTAAAACCCTATGACGTAGGTAACAGTAACAATCGTCATCATCATCATCACAATATTGTATATAGTGCAGTCACATCAGCATAGAAGTCTAGTGAATCATGGAGTAATTTCTCAAGCAATGTAGTAGTCTTTTAAGCCAAATAAAAAGCTTTTATTAAAATAAATGAATAAACATACATCATGAGCTTCATGTGTCCTTCCTACTGCAGAAGTCTTAAACAGTGTGGGATCCCTGTGCCCTGTGGGATCTCAGGGCATTTGAGATTGCATACTTTACTGTGTGGGCCACATACTCTTGAAACTTACCCCCCTTCAGTTTCCAAGAGTACACAAGGTTTCTCTACTGCCTTAAGAAGGAAGGCACACATTGACAAGAAACCTCAGATCTATGAATCCCCTTTGCTGTTTACTTATATACAGTAACTTTTTGACAAAAAAAGAACACTACAATTTTATTTTTATGATTCTTTGTTTTAATGTCAAATACATGGCTTTAACTTCTCTAGAAATCATTAAAGTCTTTTCTAAGCTTCCTGGCATCCAAAATCAGCTCCTGCATCAGAGCTCACCTGGCACATTCTTAACATTCATATTGCCAAGACTCCATAAAGATATCCTTTGTTAAATTTCATAAATTTTCCATACTGCTCTGAAAACAATTTACCCTGATGGATTTAATTACTACATAGTCCCAATGTATCTTTTCTAAAGATGGCCAATAATTCAAGTTCTTTAAGACTCAAGATACAACACGAAAAATTGCCATAACAGGTATTTTACTGAAAACTTTTTGAAGTATACAAACAGTCTTTCAAAAATAAATAAACTGACATTTAAAGTTTCCTTTGATACTCTTGATTTTATTTTTTTTACTGTCTTTGCAGCTTGAAAAGAAATCCAGCTACAATAATGATTTACATTTGAATTTTCAACATTCATATTCCTATGTTATATTGCAAAAATAATAGTCTGGCTTAAAAAGGTCTTAATTTACAACAGGAAGAAAGACCTCCCAGCTTTTAGCTCTCAAATAATACACTATCCTACTAACAGAGTCATAAAGACAAGATGCATGATTTACTCATTTCAGAATTCTTTGTCCTTCCAAAATAAAAAGAATCTAGTTTTACTGCTCCACGCCAGTTATCTCTCTGTGGCAGAGATCATTTGAAATAAAATACAGGGTTCAGACATACAATAAATTATGTAACATGCCACAACAGCTTCATACCAAAATTAGAATAAGCTGAGGAAAGCAACACATTAATAACAAAAGTCTGCATTGAACTTGTGCTTATAGTGTGAATTAATAAAGTAGTAAAAAAATTTAACAAATATCAAAAAGCATTTTCAGGAATATTAGAGCAAAAAGCTTATCTTCCTTTCTCTTATTTCTAAAACGCTCCTTCAGTATTAATTCATAAGACAATTTGAATTCTCAAAGTACATGACATAACCATGTTTAGATTTAGTTTACTAGTAGCTTAGATCTCTCTCTTTGCTAACCTAACTTCAAAATCCCACCAAGAACACTTTTTCCTCCCTCCTCTTTACCTGAGCATCAAACTTAGTGTTTAAGTCTGTCCCGGAGCAAACTCTGCTGTCCACGTCTCCCTGCTGCTGGTCATTGCTAATAACGCATTTGCGACCGCCCCCTGAACAAGTTTCTTGGTCTGTCCATGGCAGAGAGATGTGAGATCAAGTGAGGCCCCTGCACCCATTAGTTGTTTGGAATGTGCTGCAGTGGGATTAGCCTTGTTAAGGGTTCAGTGGACACTCACCCGCAGCCCCAAAGCACCGCTTGGTTTGAACATATAACCTGACGCCAAAAGAAAAAAAAAAAATTCCCCTGGGAGCTTGGCTTTAACTGGCAAAAGCCCTGAAGTGCTTTATTCCTCCCCTCTTCTTTCCCCCTTAGACAGCGAGCTTGTGGAAGTGTGATAAGGTGTTCTGAGTTCTTAAGTTCAACCCATGAAAACAAATCCTTCAAAAGAAACAGTGTACTAAGCTGAAAAGAACCTGTGCACACAAGGGAGATTGTTAATCTCTGAAGAATGAAACCAGTGTGCTTACTGGGTAACTGTGAGAAGTCCACACAGAGCTGAAATATATTTCAATTAATTAACAATGGTATTTTTCCAACTTAGCTGGGTTTTTTCACTGTTTGTCACCACAGCTGCTGTACTGTAATGAATATAACTTTTCAGAAAGTCATAAACTTAAGAGATAAGCAACTGCATTGTTTTCAGCATAACTAAAAGTCAGTAACTTCAACCAACTTGGATGTTTACAGACTTGGGGCCTATTTCTATACTGTACTCTCTTGGTATCAACACTAAAGAGTAACCTTTTCATATGAGCAACACTTAGATTTTTTTTAGTACATAATAATTATGTGTGTTCAATTACTGACTTTTTAAAGAGAGTTTTACAAATATAAAATAATTCTACTCTCCCCTTCTCAAAATGGATAAATTCCTCTCTACTCCAATATATGCATTAATATCTTCCTTGCCTTTTTAATATATCTGCATCTAATGCATGGAAAACATTCTGTTCACCCTTGGTACTGATGAATACACAAGCACTAAGCTATTCTGAATGTATATTAGCTCTGATGGGCCCAGGATGGGCAAGGCTGAGCATTATCTATAAACTTCTATAAACTTCAAATACCATCAGACAGACTGGCTGTCTGCTAGGCTGGCTAATCAGTAAGATTTTTTTTCTCTCTCTTGGTTCATTGAGTTTTCTGTGTGAAACACATGTATGTATTTAGTATGTAATGTAGATATGAAGTGGGTACTTATACCCACTTTATATGTGTATATATCCAGACTATGTTCTAGCAAGCTACGACCTCTGAGATTTCTCTGCTACATTGCTGAGAGCAACAGAAACCTTGTGCACATCAAAGGCAGAGAAAGTTGCAGTGTCAAGAAGGCAGCTAGTAAACAACTTAGTAAGGTACCAAATCTGACTGGAGAGTCAGCAGGTAAAGTGTGCTTGTATTTTAACATTAGGGACTCTGGTTTGGTTGAGAGGGTGAAGAAAGAGGGAGGAGAGGAAAAGAAAGATTTCACATGGCTGAGGTAACTGGGTAAAAACCCAAACCTGACTTTGAAGTGAAACCCGTACTTGGACTTGAAAAGATTCTGGAGATTGTCCCTGTATCCAGGTTTCAGCTTGCAAAGTAACCTGTCACAGAAGCCACATTGTTTTTTCTTAAGGAACGAACACATGGAACAAGAGTTGTACACGTCACCTTGTGGCACTGTGAAGGATGTATTTAAGATAGGGACATAGAGATTTGGCATATGCCACTGATGCTACAGGAAATTACAGCTGTATTTGCCAGAGTTAATTTAAATGTGTGTTAATGTTATGACTCTCCAGCTATGAAGCTACCAGTGCCATAGCTACACCTGTATTTTAAGGATTAATAGGAAAACAGTGAATAAGTAGAGATAAAGGTTTTATCAGTATGGTGCACATACTGCAAAATAGTGTCTTCAGAGAACTGGATGTTGCCCTTAAAATGCTACAAACATACATATACTTTACATTTTCAACCCAGCTCACTGGTAATGAAATGAACTCTCAAGCAGCAGTTAGCAATAACCTCAGTACTGACTCCCTATAAAAGAGAAGCACAAATATTAAAAATTAATCAAGTACATAATTTTTTTCAGGAAGATAAATTCTAGCAGATTTTAGCATTATGCAGCTGAGATGCTTAGCTGCTAACCTCTGAGTTTACCTTATATTAAAAATGACAAGTTTAAAAACCATTCAGTTAGAAGATCCTAACTAACCCTCTGCTTCCCAACTTTATTTATCTCTAACAAGTAACCGGGATATAAGACAGGCTTCCCTGAGATAAGAGAGGTGTTGTTAACAGCCTTTCTCTGCCTTGCAGTGGGGCAAAGCAGCTGGACAGGAAATGGATTATTACTGAAACAAGTTACGGATAAGATTTGCAGGAGCATCTGTTGACTGAGATGGATCAGTGCTATTGCAAGCTGATGAGATTAGTGTGCCTTAATCAAATGGGCACTTGCAAATCTCACTGTCTTTAAGTAAAAACCCTGTTTCTGTAACTCCTGTAGCTAGATTAGTACAATGGATGGCAATGCTTCAATATTACCTTAATACAAGGTGTGCTCAAGTCAAATTTCTACCCCCTCCCAGCATTGACCAGTTACCAGCATTATAAGCATTTTTATGACTTCCTTGAAGCTTTAAGAATGGATCTCTCTGCTCATTAGGATAGAAGTTGTTAGACTGTTCAAAACTATTTCACTTTCTAACAGATGTTTATCACTAGTAACATCTTAGATGCTGGCCCTGAGGTCTTAACCCACTAGAGCTGTACTCCTGTACATTTTGTTCTTCTTATAACTAACTTACCAAAACCCTTTGTCATCAGAGCTGTTCCAAGAACAATGTTGAATTGTCTTGAAAAGAAATTTGTATTCAGAACAGAGTAGGAGGGCATAGAATGCAGTCTTTTGTGACTACAGTATGTTACAGAATGTATCTGTTAGAATATTTACTGGATGCAATTTTCATACTGTACTTAGAAGAGATAGAGTAATTTAAAAATAATTGGGAACTTATCAGTCATTAGTTGATGAGTTTAAGCATTATATCTGACACTGCTCTGACTGCAAGGTAACAGAAATGAAAACAGTATGTCTCTGATAGTATTTCTAAGCAAATTTCAATTTATACTTTACACATTTTCAAACCATTATACAGACCAAGCATAGGTGACCAGTTGCTATTATCCACACTATTGATAAACTAACTGGAAAGATTAACAGACATTTAAAAAAAGGTTCAAAGAGAATGATTAGATATGAGAACTGATGTAGACATCCAGACTCTTACAGACCTCCTTAAAAATTATAGAAATGCAAGGTAAAAGTTTTAAAGAAAAAAACTTAATAAAATGGAGGATTGTGTATTTCCTTCTTATGGGTTCTGGCATATATATGAAGAGAAAAGTTAAACCTACTGACTCAGTTCATGATATTTCTTTACAGAAATATTTATGATTTCACCAAATTTGCTGCGAGATTAAAGTTTTTTTTAAAAAGTAAATAAACCCTATTCTACCAAGAAAGACATACTTGATCAGACAATGTGCTCATGTAGCTCCATATAAACATGCTAGAGGAAAGGAAAAACATGTCATATGTATATGTGCAGATGTGGCCCTCCACTGGCAGATAGAAGAGGCTTTGTGTTCACAGGCCCTGGTTCTCTTGGGTGATTTCAACCACCCTAACATCTGCTGGAGGGTGGCATCAGCAATCCAGGATGTTCCTGGAATGCATAGATGATAACTTCCTCCTCCAAATGGTAGAGAAACCAACAAGAAAAGGTGATGTGCTGGACCTTGTTCCCACCATCAGGGAAGGACTGGTGACCAAAGTGATGCTCAGGGACAACTGATAATGAAGTGAGCATAAACCACTTGAATTTAAGATCCTTGGGGCATCTAGGAAGATGTATTCCAAGCTTACAACACTGGATTTTAGGTGTGCAGACTTTGATTGCTTCAGGTATCTGTTGGTCAAAGTATCATGGAAAAAAACCCTAGAGGGAAAGGGGGCCCAGGACAGCTGGTTAGTATTCAAGAATCACCTTCTCTGTGTCCGAGTGTGCCCTTGCAGATATTAATTCCTGCTGTGAAAATTCTATGATTCTATATAATGTATTTTCCTAATAGTCTGTCAGCTAGCAGCTATTTTCTGCTCATAGACTTCCTATGTTGTTATTGTTTCCATGTGTTCTGTAACCCTCCATGGGTTTACCTTCACAGAATTGTCTGCCAATTTTATGCACACTTTCAGCATTCTTAACATCCTCTCCCTGCTGCATTGGGAATCAGTTTCTTTTGTTTGCTTTGAGCGTGACTTCTCACACTTACCCAGGATGTTTAATACTGAAAGAGGCAGTGAATATTCAAGTCCAAACCATCGTTTTCACACCAGTCATAGTTTTGCTTTGCTCTCATGCATGGATTTTGCTTTACTTATTAAAATATCTTCAGCTCAACCCACAAGTTTTCTCACTTTCACTCTTCTGATTCTCTCCCCATCCTACCAGTGGGATGAGCATTTGGCTGGGGTTTACTTGCCTGGTGGGTTTAAACCGTGACATCAAGTTACATTCTAAACTATTCTTTTCTTCCCCCAGATTAATACATTTACCGAGTATTTCCTCACACAGAAATAATTTGTTACCTTTCCTTATCCTTACTGCCCTTCTCCAAACCTTATCCACTTAATTTTGTCCTTTCTTTTGGTATGAATCAGGACTGTGCACCAAAAGTAAACTAGATTGATACTATGGCACGTGGACATTCACTGTTTTGATATCTATTCTTTTCCTAATGATTTCCATTTAAAAGTAATTTAGTTTTCTTGAACAACACTGCTAAATGCTGTATTAATGCTTTCACAGAAGCATCTAGGATAAACCTAATATTTCAGTCCAGTGTTGCACAGAATCTATAATGCCATTTGTAAAGAACTGCTACATAATCAAGATGCTTTTGTCAAAATCTGATCTGGCAGAACAGCAACACTCCTATATGAAGTTCTTATTTGTGTCAAAGATAGCTTAACAAATCATAATGAAATGTATCACAGAAATCTATACAAGCACATATATAACTGGAAAGTTAACACACATTTTTATATACAGAAAGTTATGGCATTCAGCACTGGAAAACTATTTAACTTTTAAACCAGTAAATTTGTTTTTAGCTTCTATAGGAGTGTAACATTATTCCAAGCTCCTCTAATTAAGGAAAGAAAACAACCTTTATATTGACAGATCTCATTTCTCTTTAATAAAAAATTATGAGGATAGCACATGTAGGAGTTTTGCACTGAATCCAATTTGCATCTGAATTGCATTTTTAAATTGCTTATTCTATCCCACAAATATATGACAGGTATAAAATTGTCTGCTCTTTCATCAGAATGAGGTGGTTTGGTAGCCACAGTGTGATTGTTGATGAAGCAATTTAAATTGTACATAACTGTATGAAAGGGCCTGAAGAAATGGTGATTACAGACATTCCCCAACCTAAACATTCCAATGGACCAACTATATGTCACTGTTCACACTCCAGCTAATCTTCCAGCCTTGCAGCTCTTCACAAGTCTTTCTTGAGTCCCTGTATAATTCAGCCTTATGGGCATCCTTTGCTGTAATGCCTTGGTTGAGGTACCAGTTTCACCACCCTCTAACCTTCCTCCAGACAATATTTTTGAGAAGTACAACAAGTGAAGAGCCACTTATAAAAGATGAGACAACATTACTGAACAGCTCTTTCATCTTCCCCCTCTTCTGCTGAGTCAAACTCATCATTTTGTCATATGTAAAAGGAGGGAAGCTTCCCTTAGCTGAAGAAGTGAAAAGTTCAGTCTTCTCACTGAAACACACAGAAGATAAAACACCAGATGACTTTTCTTCTGGTCAGGGCAGCTTCCTTTTCCTCCTCTACACCCCTCTGTGCTTCTTCACTACCTCTTCCCTTCTCTTCTGGATACTTCTTGCACCTAGGTGTCTCCTATGGGTCATTTTGTTTGAAAACACCTTCATTCACCAAACCAAGGGCAAGCATGATGCTACTTCCTCTGCACTGTCCTCTTGATAACTTCCCTCTTCCATTTTGCTTTACATAGCATGCAGGAGTAACAGGCTCCTGGCAGGAGAAAGAACCACCTCCCTGGACAAACACTGGTGACCCCTGTCACAAACTAGACACAGGACAAAAGAGTCCAAGCAGAAGCTTCTCTCCCCCTGGAAGCACAGTCTGGTGTAGCTATGACACTTCTCAGGTTTTCGTGTGTCTTAGGGGGAAATTCTTAATTCTGCATTTTGTTGGCATTTCAGAACAATGTGAATTTGAATTATATGAGCCCTTATTACACAGACATAATAATGTCACTTGTGTGACATGAAATAAACTTACAGCATTGTGCTTTCTTCTGATGATCATTATGATTTCTGATTATGTCACATTATTAAGAGTAATTTGCACTACTAAAAAATTAATCAGATTTGTATCTCACAGGAATATTTAACAATGCAGTCTAAATACCATTATCTCTTTAGACTGATAATTTTAAGTTGACTTCAGCTGCAACCTAAAGACATCTGAAAGCAAGTATTCTTTCTGTCAAGTCTTCATAGCTGTAGCTTTTTGCAGACAATTGTAAGTGTCTGTGCAGACACAGAGACAATTGTATTTGCTGGTAGAGCATTCTGACATACAAACATCTCATATTAAACACATATTAAGCACTCAGATTTCAAAAATTATTGAAATATTTCAGGTTGATAATCTGAAATGCTTTATCTTTCTACAACAGAAATTTATTTATTTTAAAGAGAAAACGAGGGTAGTTCTATTGCAATGAGATATGCTGGACTAACTCAACATTTTTTGAGATATTCAAGGCTGAGACTGTCTGTCTGAGTTTCTCATTCATCTTGAAGTATAATTCTGCACAGTAGTGAACCTTCACCATAAAAGCAACAGGACAGAGATTTTGCTAAGGAAAAAAACTATAAAACATATGATTCAGAAAAGGCAAGGGCAGATCAAATGGCTAAATACTTAACTCAAGATACAATTAGAAACTGGTGATATACAAGTTACATTAGAATTTCAAAGGATAAATTGAGAGAGACTTGTTCATAATGGATTATTCCTTCAAATAAGCACAACTTTTATGCACTTTTTTCCAGTAATAATGAAAGTTCCATGCCTGTTTTTCCAAATATCTCTGTTAACAGCTTCATAAAGTGATAATCTGTGAAGATTTTCTTAATTCATTGTATAAAATTGCAAATTGCCGCCAAATCAAGTAATCACTGTTGGGATGAACAGGGACAGAAGCATGTAGGAGTAGTAGTTATAGATAACTTGTCCACAAGACAGGACATAGAGACAGCACACTCCAGAGACAGCACAGAGGACTTGCATCAATGTCTCACTATGGAAGATAAAAAGGCCAAAATTTTTGAGAGCCACAAACTCATTAAGTCAATAATTTATTAAAATGGTTTCTTTTTATGGGAAATCTGGTGCAATGATCTTGTCAATGTGAAAGCAATTTTTTGTTTTCTTCTAGAAAAAAAGGGAAGTCTTTAGTTATATGAATGGATACCAGAGCCAGGCATGGGAAAGAGACTGAAAACACAGTGCTTGAATCACATTAAGACTCCAAAGTTCTAGTGCAGAGCAGACATCCCCAGAGAGCTGAAACGACACTTTCAGAGAAGCACAGTCTTCAACAAACCATGGTTTACTCTGGTTCACTGAACTCTGTCACTAACTTAATTCTGGTCTAGTCTGGAGAACAGTATGGCAGAATCTATGGAATTTATCTTTACAGCACAGGTGCAAGGTATGTCCTCCACTGTGATGAGGTATTACTAACAGAGTTCATTCACTTTTTAAAGGACTTTCCTGGATATCACACACAATTCTGTAAAGACAGAGAACAGATGGCCACTGAACCCTCCATGCATAGAAAAATGCAATTAGCACTGGTACTGAAAATTGAGTAAAGCATGGGCTCCAGGGCGTAAACATACGATGCCAGACAGAGAACTTGGTCCCCACATTTTTGACAAACCTTCAGCCAGGATCTTTAAGCTTTTCTTGGAACTATCTTCATGTAACATTCATCAGTGTGTTCAGACTGTGGTGGAAGGTATGAGAGAGATCCCAACGGACTGCTCTAGACAACTTTATAATACAAAACATAAGTGCTACCATGCACAGATCCCAAAATGTATGTAGATATTCTATTTTCTATCCTAGAGCCTGTGTCTCTTACTTTTTTCAGTACTTTATGCACGGAAGTTTACTCATTTATGCCCTAGGATGCACCAAATAACACAAAGATTTGTTTCAGGCATGTGTCAAGCCCCATGAGTAATTTAGAGTCTGGTAGCCAAATTGTGGCACTGACAACAGTGCTTTCATCATTAGCTTGTTTATATGCACTCTTGTGAGGAGATGGGGGATGTATTCTGAATGAAGTTTCAACAATATTGGTCTCTTATTTACCAATCAGACGGTATTGTAAAGAACAGCTTTGACATTTATCTGTTTTGGATGTCATTTTTTTATTATGGGATATGTTGTCAACTTTGATTTCAGTGATATGTCAAACTGAGATCAAATGTACTACTTTAGCTAACTCCTAACTAAAGGAAGAGTTTTAAGTGATGCTAGTGACATATCATTTGACACAAACTGAGTAAAATGCTGGAAAGCCTTGCTGCTGATGTCAAATAGAACTAAGAATGAATAGGTCAAAATGGATATTCAAAACTCACAAGTGTCTTTCACCAAATGTGCAGGTGGATGGAAGAAATACAGACAAAATTTTAGTCTTGAGAGCTTACATCCAAGTCACAGCTATCAAACACTTGGCAAAAGCATGCCCATGTCCAGTCAGAACAAAAAGCAATTCCTTGAAGCTGGACAGGGTAAGAGAGAGCAGCCCTGCAGACTTTCCAGTGTATGGAGGAGTACGGCAGCTCTTTCCCCCAAAAACACATTTTGGGAGGTTTGGATACTTCCACACTACTGCATTAGCAGCTATTCCTTTCCTCCCAGAGCAGATCTTTCCTCTCTGACTTATCTGACACAATATAAGGAAAATACCAGAGAAAGTCCTATGTTGCCTTCATAGATTGTCTCCTACGCAACCCTTAATGGCTTTTGTTTTTGGAGGGGGGGAGGTCAGTAGACAGAAAAATCTTTTATTAATTGAAACCACCTTCTGGCCAGCTGCTTTAGCAAACACAGAAAAACTGAAGCATGGCTTATAACCCCGTTTCTGAGAAAAGAAACATGCTGTCTACACTAACAGTTACATATTTTTAAAAAACATCACTATGAAGTTTGGCACCACAGCATAAGGATTTTGGCATTATAATACTTGGCATTGTAATATTTTGGTTGACAGAAATTGCTGACATTTGATTTTTCTAAAAAATAATATACAAGTTTAAATGGCCCACCTAATGCAACATTTTATTACAGGAATAAATAAATAAGAAAAACTGAAATATAAAGTAATTTTTATATTCCTTAATTAATCAGGAGTATACTATCACCTTATAGATACATTTTCCTAATGGAAAGCATGGTTTTATAGTAATACCTAGAGCATATTTGCATAGGCAAGAGTGAAGAAGTTGAAAACATCTACAAATATGATAGTTGATGAAGCCATTGGAATGAATGATCAGTTTGAAACACTGTCAGATAAACCATGATTCAGACATTGTGAAGAGTGCAAGAAACTGTTTTCATTCACTTTTGTACCTCTGTTTTTAGGTATATTTCTTCACCAAATGTTTACAGCACTTTTTTTTTTTCTTTTTTTTTTTTTTTTTTCCCCCAAAGATTGAAAATAAATAATATTTTGTGATCTACATTTCTTCATCAATGCAAAAACTCAGTCATGGAAAAACTGCCAGCATACTTAAAGTTTTCTGATCTTATTTAGCCCATTAGAATTCCGTGTCATGCTTGTCAGGGTCAAGAGACAGGCATGATATTTTTAACATCAAGAAATTTTCATTATCTTTAAAGTATTTTTGACTCACTGAGAATCAAAACCACACCTGAGAACTTAAAGACCTCTGTCACACTTCACTACTTTTCATTCAGGTTGTATGCTCCAGTGCTGATCGCTGCTCCTTTACTCCCCTTGGCAATGAAACAGTGCTTTTTTTTCTTTCTGTCAACAGTCTATACTGATTCAACTTTAACTCAAAATAAAGATCACTGGAAGAAGTGCTATTGAGCCTTCCACTTCAGATGAAAATAATAAGACTATCTAATCCAAAAGCCTGTAAAAGACAAAATTTCACAATGGTAAAATAAAAAATTGCATAATTCTACCACTTATATTTTGAGCCCAATTGTAGATAAGTGGATGAGAAAAGTAGACAGTTAAAAGGTGTCATTTTTTATGTAGTTCCTTGCATGCAATAAATATTTGTCTTTTTTCCTGTGCACTGTCAATTTTCACAAGTTGTTCCTCTGCATGAACTTTCTTAGATGGCAAAGGAAGTAAAAGAAAATGTCATTTTCAATGTAACCATTATTCCAACTCTTCTGTGACTCAAGTGTGACTGTAAAAGTGTACACATTTTTCCAAGATGTCCGTAATAAAAGTCTAAGCACGTTTTATTCTTTTTGCACACACAAATCCATTTCTGCCTAATGATTAGTCTTAATTATTTAGCTTAAACTAAACCCTATAGCATTATTTATTAAAAATAAGAAACAGCCACCAAATGGCTGTGATAGGATGTGATAAAGTTTTATGATTTTTCTTACAGGTCAAAGCAGAAGGAAAATAACAACTTTGAGAAAGAATTTCATATTAAATCACAGACTAAATAAAGAAGAAAATAACAAGAAATATAAAATGAGTAAGTGCTTTTCAGGTTTTTTCTTAATCTGAGCAGAGGGCCATACTTGAAAATGACTGTTGAAAATGGCTTGTTTCTTATTCTCAGGAAGTTTGAAACTTGGTTTAACCTGCTGAATTCCTGAAGTAAAATACACGACATAGAAACTGAAGCAGGACTTGAATTTTAAATTATTGTACAATAAGTAACTTTAAAGGTGATTTATATAAAAATTTAATCATACTAACCATGATGTGTATCAACACATAAATCTGACCTACATTACATGTAATAGTGACTATCTCATGGGATTTTTCCATACTATTTTGATATGGATTTAGCTTTGCTTGATGTTTGAAAGCTTTACTGAAAAGCCTTTGTTCAGCCTATTCTGGCTTTGATTTAACAAGACTGTTAATACAGTCCTACAGTTTAGTTAATAATCCTCAAATTAATTTTAGGATTACAATTTTATAGTGAACCTAGGTGGGCCTCATTAAATCTCAAATCCTGCAAATTCTTCTATGTGGGCAACTTACAGTGTCACGACTTTGGAAAATTTGATGGACTAGCATCTAGCAATGAGGAAAACAAGCCCCATGCCTTCACATTGCTACCATACTTTTGTTTTTAGACACCACAGTTATTTGATTCTGTGAACCAGTTTCATGTACCAGATGCCAGAAATGGTCTCAGTGAGAAAATGGTACAGCTGTTACCTGGTTCCTTACATGCAATAATGCCTCCAACTCTGTACATACGTATATAATCATAAACCACAACCGGGATGGGAGATCTCCATTACAGCAATCTGGAAATAAACAGCAAGTATCAATAATACACTGGATGAAGCCTTGGAAAGAGCTTCTGAGTCATAGGCAATGTGCTCTTACCTTTCATTACTTTCAGTAACTCCACTATATGGGACCAAGGCCTTTCTCCTTGCAAATTTGAAATAAATAGTTTTGATAAGGGCTGTGGGTATATGATGTCTACCTGCAAAGGACTGAGCTAAAATTTTTTTCACTGTTACATGAAATAGCCTAGCAAGTTCCTATGAAAGCATTTAAATATGAACATAAGAAGAAGAAAGATGTTTCTGCTTTTTGGTAGATCTACCCTCTGTTTTTCCCTGTAATACCTAGTAATATATTTTCATGTGAATAGAAATATTTTGCAAAATGGCATTCCATGCAGTACTGAAATGTTTTCTATAGGCTAGTCAATCCTTCTTCCACCTCCCTCATATAGGCTACATGACTTCTTGACTTCATCTGCAAGCTCTAGGCTCAAGGAACTGTGTTGCTAAGACTTATGATATCAGCTGGTCAGTCTGGAAGTCACACCTGCCTCTTTTAACTGATAAAGCTCTATGAGAGAAAGAAAGTGGAGTTGTGATATAAGGCATAGTTTATATCATGTAATTTAAAACATTATTACCAGTATCATGGGAACTATAATTTCCACTCTGTCACCACAGAGAGAATAAGATGGAGTTCAGTGTTGCTGAGGGGTCAGATGGGACTGGAAAAATAGGTAGTGTGTTCATCCACTCATCACAAAAGTGAAATTTGAGTGCCTAGACACAAAGTGATTGATGTGAACATTTCTTATAGGCAATTATTTTTTTGTTTTCTTGTTTGCTTCATTTTGCTATGAGACTTGCACTAAGATCTGCAGTGACCCAAGTCAGAACACAACTGTGACTGAAGACCCTTATTCCTTGGGCTGAAACTGCTTTGGAAAGCATGGTGGTGTGGGCCTGTCACTAAATTAAACCAAATCAATAGTGTTCATTAAAAGCCAATATGGTGGTAATATTAATTATCTTGAAGTCTACAAGGTCATTAATTCTACATACATGCAAACATACATCTGACTGAGGATAAAATTTACTCCTACTCTCCAGCACTCTATGTTGAGTGCAACTTGAAGTGTTCCAGAGGATTCTGCAAAGAATTAAACACACAAATAGGAGCTAATGAGAGATTTTGAGTGTATTGAGTACCCATAGTACAGAGATGGAGAAAAAACAATTGAAGAGCATGGTCTTTCTAGTTGCACAATCGTATAATATGGGTAACTCACAGGGAGGCAATGTAAGAAATTTTAAATTACTTTCCTGTTTTGACTTGACTTTGAAATCAGCATTTTAATGCAAATGGTTTTAGAATACACAGTTTTAAATATGCTGGATATTAAAATCTAGTGACAGGGAAAAATAACCCAAATAATCAAATATCTTTTAGTTAAAGAAGTTGTGAGCAATTTCGCTTGTCTTTTTGTTGGGTTTAAATCTCCTGGAATTTGATTACACAGCACATTCCAGCTATCTGCCCCAGCAGGCCCCTCTATCAGGATTTTCTGATTACTACTTACGCATTTTTTCAGTGTAAACCCTTGAAGGATTTTATTTAATACAGATTAGTACCTTTATTAAACTGTGGTTAATAGAAGCCTCTGAGCCCTGCTAAATATTGTTCAGTGAAGTAGATTAGTTGTTTTAATTTGTTGCTCTCTCACACAGAAAAATAACACTGAATGAAATAACTGCTTTTTCCATTTGGTATTGACAGTAATGTTACCATAGGACTTCAGTTTACATATTTTAACCTAGTGGTTTTCTAACTTAGAGATACTTACGATTCAGCACGAAACTAAGCTGACCCCAGTAGTGGTCTCTTAGATCAGCTTAATTTTAAAAAAAGAATAAATTAAGGGCACCCTTGAGAGTGTGTTACCAAATGTGACTAAAATTTGATACTGCTTTCTGCAATCAGAAAGAAAAGAAACAAGAAAAAAAGGAAAGGAAAGGAAAGGAAAGGAAAGGAAAGGAAAGGAAAGGAAAGGAAAGGAAAGGAAAGGAAAGGAAAGGAAAGGAAAGGAAAGGAAAGGAAAGGAAAGGAAAGGAAAGGAAAGGAAAGGAAAGGAAAATTTTGCATTAACATAGTCTCAGTTAAACAGCAATATGAAGACAGATTATAAAATATTAAGGAATAATTATTAAGGAATAATCCTGTATCCACTGTAGTCACTGTCTCATCAAAGAGCACCACTGGCACATTGAAGACAAATGTATTGAAATATTATTTTGAAAATATTAAACTCTAAATTAAAATGTCTGTCCCATTGTTTTTCATTATTTACTTCTTAGGGAATGATAATTTAAGATTCAATTAAAAATAAAGTTTTAGCCTGTGATCAATTTCCACTGGTAAATCTTTATTTAAAGTAAAAACCCAATTCGTAGTAAGACTTGTAAAAGAGGATTACTGGAAAGAAAATAAGTCACCAAGAACAACCGCATCTAAAACACTTGGGAAAATACTTCAGTTTCTATGAGATAGCTGTGATAACAGAATGGCTTCTGTTTTCACCTACTAAATAAATCCTGATGAACTGAAAAGGTCAGTGAAGAAAGGCCCAGACATACAGGGGTACCTCTGATGGCTCTTTTAACACAGAGCTCTAGCTAGTTTTGCAAACTGGTAAGAGCTTCGCTCTATAAGGCTCTGTAAGACTGTTATGGTAGCTGAATATAAGAGATGGAGCTATGAAACCAAACTGTCTGCAGCACAGTAAGATTCTGCTTTGAGTGAAAGATATTCATTACCTATATGGAGATACAATGAATGAGTACACTTAATTAATTACTATTGCTGTCATTAAACTCATCTGGATTTATTCAAAATAAATCAGAATAACCTTTTTATGCGAAGGTAAGTTACTACTTTAAGTTTACTTTACTTGCTTTGCCAGCATGGAGAAAGCTTCATTATTTACTCTAAGAATAATTTTTTCTCTCTCCCATAAATGAGACACTTCAGTCCAAGTATAACTAAGTAAAAACCAAAAATTGTACTGGGAATTAATGACATTTTGTACTATTTTTAGGCAGTAGAACAGGAAGTAAACATTGTATAAGACATGTCTCTGGTGAATTTCAGGGGGGAACTCAGGAGTATTCAAATTACGGTTTCAGCTTTTGAAATAATATTCAAGTGAGAATATTAAAGTGAGAACTGCATTTGACCAAACTTTATTTTTGTTGTCTGATAGGAAAAGCCACTGAAAAAAAAAAAAGCCACAGTGGTATAGAATCAATAAAATGCAAGATCAATTCTGCGCTGAACTGGTCTGATTTTTATATTAAGGCTGGAACTGCTAGTATATATCAGGCTTTCATTATTTAGTTTAGTTCTCTACACTGGAGCTTCCTTGGATCTCTCCAGGGAACACTCAAATGTAATAAAGTGGAGGTAGCAACGTTAATATGTCTGCTACTTCATCTCCAGGAGAGGATCTGCAGCAGGATATATTACAAATAAAAATGACTGCAGTGGTTCATCTTGCCCAGCCTGGTGAAAAATCACAGATTCACAGCATGAATGAGTCAGCCACATCTGCTTGGAAAGTCTGCAGATGGGAGTGACAGGTCAAGTCAGAGCTATTAACGCTGTGGAGGGAAGTTGGATTTCTTAGCAACCCAAAGGACTGCACCTTTACATAGCTGGGAATGATCTTCTCTTCCTTTTCTCTTTTATGTTTCATCAGTAATTTTACACCTTTTCAAAAGGATAAAAACCCAAACAAACAAAAAAAAAAGAAAACAAAAAAAGGAAAACATATAGAAGCATTCCATCTCTGATGACTTAAAGTGCTTTTGGCACTTCGTAATTATGCGCAGTGAAAACACAAGGACACACTGAGAGTATGAGAAAGTTGTAGCTCCAAAGGCACAGACTTTTTTGCATTAGAATTGACACCTCAGATCAGCAGCCCTAAACCAACAGTGCTATAGTAAAGAGAAGAGATCTGAGGGATAACTGCACCAGCTTTCTTCTGCTCCTGTGGGTTCTGAAGCCACTGGGAGCTGCTTGTGGGGATGATGCTGATGAAAGTGACTCAAGCTTCTGCCACAGCCTTGCCTAGGCTCAGCAGATAGCCCTACCAGCAGCTCTGCCACAATCTTTCTGCCATTAAGGTTGCTAAATCAGCATGCTACTGGGCAGTTTTCTTTGAAAGAACTTGTCTTGGCACCTAGCCAACTGCTTACAGATTCCATGCTGGTTCACTCTTTGAAAACTTCCCATGTGCATATTTTAATTGCCAATGGCCTCCTAGCAAATATAATGTGCTGGATTAAATTCAGACAGCAATGATTCTACCAAGAAGACAGAAGCTAATATCTGAGTAGTACTTTGAGGATAATTATGCACTGTGGCTCCAGGTGAAGTGTTTTTTAAAAAAACCTTTTCAGACCAAGCTCTGAAAGCTAGGTCCTTCACCAACAGGAGGAAGTCTAAATGGTGTCCCGTAGTAGTTCCCCACTGATTGTCCCAGGTGTCAGTATTTTTTGTTTGTCCATGCCTGCAAAAGGCTCAATGCAGGGGAGAATCATATGCATCTATGAAAATCACATTGTAAGCCTCAGACATACGAGCTCTGCTTCTGAGTAATGCCTGTCTCTGGGTTACCCTCTTGTGAGCTGCTTCATCAACAACATAGAATTCTACATGCATTTTTAAACTAAACTTCAATTTTTAAGAGTCTGAATACAGTAGGACATTCTGCCTGTCCAAATGAAGAATATATAAAATAGCAGATATGATGCTTTGGAAAAATAGTTCACAATATTCTTTGGTTTAGACTTTTCTGCATAGACAATGAGATTCTATGATACAAACTCAGATTCCTGAAGTTTATATTACACAAACTAAGAAGTTAAGAAGACACCTCTAAGAACTCCATGGCCGTAGTACTTCAGTAAGTTTAAAGCCTGGAAGCTACAGGTTCAGAGCAGAGCAGCTCTTTGCTCTAAATGTCTGCCTCAATTTGCAGATGAATGTGACTATTGCCTTCTTCTGCATGGCAATGATAACAGGGTTTAGGACACCTGGCTTGTTATGTTACATTCACTTGCAGGCAGCTAGCTAGCTAGAAGTTATGAACACTAAAAAAACCTAAAAGTTAAATAACTACAACATAGAGTCAAAAAGTGAAAGGACGTAAGAGAATTTGAAAACTATCACATTATATCTGAAGTTACAGCATATTTCATTCAGATTGCTATTACTCCATTTCTCCTACAGCTTCCTCATTGGTGTCTCAGACTCCAACTGTAAAAGCCATTCAACTGTTGTGGGAAAATATAGAGAGGCAAAGAGGAAAAAAAGGGATGTTTTACAGAGTCATAGCCAGTAGACTTGTTATTCTATAAAGTAACATTTGCTATCAGAAAAATTTGTTCTCAGTTTATCATCTTGATGATGTCTTGAAGTTTTTACCACAAATCACATGTAGTCTTAACATTTTAGCTAACAGAGCTGAAGACACCAAAACAAGGGGAGAGTCAGCTACTGGCATTTTTGGAGATCACCATCAAGTAGTCTTTGCCTGTGATGACAGGTCAATTGGGATACTAGTTCTGTTAGCACTGGAAAAGTGGTGCTTAGGGAGAGTTCTGGGCTAAACTGAATGGTGGCCCTATATACGTATGTATATATGACTTAGAAAATGGCCTGTTTCCAATACCTGAAAAACTGGAAAATCAGTAAATGCCCCAAAGTGAACTCTGAGCAGAAAAATCTTTTGGCCCAAAGCGCAAAAGCAAGGGATTCCCCAGAATATCTTTCTGCTAAAGTGGAATAGAGTTTATATCTAGAAAGCAAAGCAAAAAAATCATTTATTTGCTTTTAAAGCTTTCCTCAAGAAATCCTGGGTCACCTGTTCCCATCCACCCCATAGCTGCTGTTCCAGCGGGAATAATTCTGAGCATCAGAGGACAGTGAACATTCACAACCATGAAACCTACTTCCATCTTCTCATTCACAGCTGCCTTTGTGATTCTATTTTCTAGACCTTGTTTCTTTCTTGCTTCAATCAGAAAGTTATCCAGTGTTGGCTACCTCTTATCACTGATGTGAGCTTTTCACACTGCGTCAGAGAAGACTTTTTAATGGTAATCTGGAAGATCAATTATGTTTCTGTTCAGCATTTTTCTTTTGTCAGTATCACAGAAAAGTAAGATCAGCAATGAGTTTTTTAATAACAATCTGTGTGCCCCATGGTACACTTTAAAGCAAGCTTTGTGCAGATTTCTCATTACTGATAGTAATTCAACTTCTCTTGTTCTGACTTCTCACTTACAACAACAATGGGGAAGAATAATTTCCCCAGTAGTGTGACAGATTTTTGTTGAATCTCAAGCCTTTTAAAGGCAAGAAATGATTAAATGTACATGCCATCACTCCTTAATTAAAAATCAACTCCACTATCATTCATTTAAACTTTTATCACTTGTAAGTTTTATTTGTAGCTACACTGTACATAAATCTAGTAACCTTCATATTTTTAAATACTTAGGTTTTGTAACTTAACCCTTCTCTATCTGGACATGAGCCAACAGTGCACGCTTGCACCCCAGGATGTGAATCACATCATGAGCTGCATCAAAAGAAGCGCAGCCAGCAGATTGAGAGGGGTGATTCTGCCACTTTACTCTGTTCTGATAAGACCTCACCTCTAGTCTGCATCCAGCTCTGGAGTCCTCCATGCAGGAAGGAGTGGATCCAGAGGAGTGCCATGAAAATGATCAGGGGGCTGGAACACCTCTCCTACAAAAACAGGCTGAGGGAGCTGGGGTCGTTCAGCCTGGTGAAAAGAAGGCTCTGGGGAGACCTAACAGTGACCTTCAAGTATGTGGAGAGGGCCTACAGGAAGGCAGCAGATGGGCTATTTGCAAAGGCCTGTAGTGATAGGATGTGGGCCAATGGTTTTAAATTAGAGAGGATTAGAATTAGATTGGATATTAGGGAAAAATTACTTACCATGGGGACAGTGAAAAAATGGAACAGGTTGCCCAAGAAGGTAGTTGAAGCCTCTTCACTGGAATTATTCAAGTGTGGCTTGACAAGGCTCTGAGCAACCTGACCTAATTGAGGGTGTCCATGCTTACTGCAGGGTGTTGGACCTAAATTTAGAGGTCCCTTCCAACCCAAATTATTCTATGATTATACATATACCTACAAATGTTGAGTACATGCCTCACATACCAGGATGCCTGAATCTTGCAATTAAGCATAGTATACCGTATTCTCTTTAATGGAAAAACAAATCCCAACAGCAAACCATGAAATTAGCAGATGTCACAGGTGTGAAGCAGAGCATGCCTACTCATATGTGTTTAGCTTTGTCATGACTGTATGAGATTTCATTAGTATTTAGACAATTTGGAATTTATTAACTTAGAAAAACCCCCATATATTAATAATAATAATAATAAAAAAATTAAATATATAAGCCCCCCAGCTTTTTCAAAATCAAAGAATCTTAAATCTGTGTAAATTTTAAAAAAATGACAAGCTCAGCTTGTTAATACAAAGTATGGTATTTCACCCTGAAATATTTTGTCAAGATTCATAAGGCATATTTTGCACACCTTTGTAAGGGTTGTTGCTCTTTAATATAATTAGTTGATTGTTTCATCAGAGTGAGCATCTTGTTATCAGCTTCAAAAGACTGAGAATCTGTGCTTAAATTTTATGTGGGGTATATATGGCACAGAGGGGGGGAAGATCAAGGTTGCGATTACTGCTTGCAGGTGTTGATACACACACGACTCTACATTAAGAGTTGAGTTGCTGTCAGATAGCTAGCCTAGATATCTAAAGCATTCACAGCCAATAATGTAACTTATTATTATTGTCCTTGGAAGAAGTCAACTGCTGTTAATAATAAGCCAACATGAAAGTTAATTAATTTTCTATCTAAAAGGACTTCTCTTAAGATTTGGACAAACATGACCTCCACTGAAGTCTCCACAAGTTTTTCAAGGCTATAAGCCACAGACTGTTGAGAGGGGTTCTCAGTTCCAGACTGAGAAGCATTTTAAGTAATTACATATGATCCTGAGGTTTTGAAGGACTGCGACATTACAGAAACGAGTGGCATCGGAGGTGATGAAATGAGTACATTTAGTATAAGGCCTTCAAGGCATGTAGCATCTCCAAATTGTAGAAAAATCCATCACTGTCCTCATTCACACATACATACACACACACAAAAAATTTAATTAAAAGTCTGAGAAGGGCTTTCCTAGTAGGAAAATATGTATTACCTATATAGCAGCACACAATGAGTTTGTGAACATTGCAAAATGTTGGGGGTTTTGTATACTTATTGCCTGTATTATTACCACAGGTAATCTCACTTCGTATTCCCAAAACACTCATTGTCATAGATTTCATTATACAAGGAAGGCAAGATTCAGTCTTTCCTTGGTTTCAGGCTTCTTTAAGCTTGAAACTAAATAAAAGATTCATATTTAGTAATTACTGGTGAGAGCTTCAGGCTATAGCTTCAGCCATGTTAGACAGCCAATATTTGTTCTGTTGCAGTGGTTTTCTCTTTCACTGAATTTTAAAAAAGTTTCATATAATGATTTGAATCTAAACACAACACAAGTTTAAAAAACCTCAGATACCAGTTCACTGGACATCAATTCACTCCAAACATGAAGAGGCTTGTTATTGCAAACTCCAGTTTCCAAAACAAACAGCTTTGCAATTGCCATCACTCAGAAGATTGAAAAGCTATCGTCAGACTTCAATCAGCTTTTATTCTGTGACTAAACATATAAATGACTGGCATCTGTATCTAAATATATGGAGCCAAATCCAGCTTCAGTCTCTGTTGACTGAAATGAGATGTGTGCTTACATCAGAAGTGAATTTGATGCAAAATATGCAAGAGAAAACTGTTCACCCAGACAGGCTCAGTATTTCGCAAAATTAATTTTCTTTGTAACCAAATCTACAATGTTTTTCCTGCTTGTATTAAATTGTTCAGGCCCTAGTTACAACATGAATGATTTATGCAGTCTTTGTGCAGGTAATCTGCTTGTGGAAGGACAAAAAAAAAAGAGCTGTATGCATTTTTTTTAACTGCAGTCAGAAATTAATGGTCTCTGCACCTTCATCAAAGGAGAAAACTGAAGGTTATTTTACAGCCTTCATTGATTATTTAAGTGGGGTAAATGTCTTTTTCTCCTGACACTCTGTGTGTCAGGGCTGGTCCTGGGTTCCGTAATTCCTGGGATCTCCATTCCAGGATGTGCAGTAAACACATGAGCAAACTTTAAAAACTTTGTTACAAAAACCCAAAGGGAACAGTGGAAAGCCCTGCAAGAGGGCAACCTGAACACCGTGTGTCTGCGATCATGTCTGAAACAGTCTTTTAAAATGTGCTAATTAGTTTTAGCAGGAAGCAAATAAGGGGGAAAAGTACTTTTCCTAGACGCTAGAATAATTCAATGCCATAGGAAAACTATTATGTATACTGATATATTAAGCTGTAATTAAAAAGTAAAAAGGTAAGACATAGAGAAACAAGTAAGCATCCTCACTTGGAGTGATTTTAGCTTTTCCAGAACAGACCTGGCAAAGGACTGCTACCATATCTAAATATGTGCAGATATGAACCTGCCTAGCAACAAGCTTGATAATTACCAGTGCTTTCCCCACTGACCACAGGCTTCTGCAGCTTAGAGAAACCAGAGTGGGGTACTGCCTCCTATGCTCAGTATTACAGTAACTTGAGAAAGTTATTTCTCCTTAATGTGTTTCTTATTAACTTTTTCTCCTTGTCCTGGTTTTAATTCATGCCCCTCCCTGTAGTAACTTGTCATGTTTCATTTTTTACCTGTATAGTTTTCAGTGTCTCTGTTGCTTTTCCTTAATTTGCTTTTATTAGATTTCACTACCTACCTCCTCTTGCTCTTCTCACACTGCACCTATTCTCCTCTTTTCTTTCTCTGTCAACCTCTAAGTTGTCAACAAGTGTATCCCATACCTTGCTGAGCACTGGCCTAGTCAGAGGTCCCCTGTAATGCTCTGCACCAACTGCTGGTGGGGTAGAAGGCTTCACTGAGTGCCTCATAGGTTAGAAAATAAAGTAGTGACTGGCATGGAGAATGGTGGTACACCCCGAGTCCTGAGTCAGTTCCAGTTTGGGCAGCAAGCCAACTCTACATCATTCTTAGTGCACAAGCATATTTTGTCTCCAAGCTGATTTTTCACAAATCTCAACTTTCACATTAACCTCTTTGATCTTTACTGAAATCATTAGGCCACAGGTAGTTACATATGCTTTGATTCTTTCACATGTGAAGGTTTATAAAGAATTAACATCATCTGCCAACTATCACCAGGGTCCAACACATGCCATGGAAAACATCAACGCACACGAGTGCAGCTATACCAGCTTGGGTTGGAAGTAACATCAAACCAATGCTGGTGATATGTAACAGCACTAAAGCCAAACCAGTAAAAAGATCAGTGTTCGTGCACCAGAGTAATGGAGTTTTATTCTGGAAAGTGGGGTGTCCCTACCATAAACCTATGTCCCTCCTTTTTGTGGAACAGAACATACCTTCTTTAAAGCAGATTGGATACTGTGTGTTGTTAATAACTGCTAGTTTTTAACAGCAGATGTTTCCTAGGGTGGTAGATACAGAACTTGGTAGATTTAACCTATAGTCCTGACACGGGGAGGACTCTTACATTGACTGTGTGATTGTACAGTTAAACATGAACCAGAATTTTGCAATTAGGCAGCAAACAGAATCAAGTACTTGAAGCATATGAAGGAGATGGAGTGTTTTTCTCCTATACCATGCAGAAGAAAGTAAGTATGCTACATTATCAGGTCTTCTTTAATCAACAGTCTTTCAACTTTAATCAACTTTTCAACTTCAACCAACTGCATTCCTCTGTGACACTGCTCTGGCACAGAGGTTGGACTTGATGATCTTCTGAGGTTCCTTCCAATCCCTAACTTTCTGTGATTTCTGTGAACTGCCTTTCATGGCCTTCCTTAGCCACGTTACAGGTTTTAACTGTCCATACATAAAAATAAATGGCATACCAAAGGATTTTTTTCTGAGCAAAAAGCTAAAGGACTGAATTTGTTGGTTTGGTGTATTTTTTGTTGTTGTTGTTGTTGTTTTTTTTCGTTTTGTTTTGTTTTCTTTTACATTCTGTTGGTGAGGGAGTTGTATGTCAAATAAATCTAAAATCCATGGCACGTGTACCTTGGCACATAGAGCTTGTGATCAGTGTTTCAGACAGAAGCCAAACCTCATAATTTAAAGACTTTTACTGGGTCAGTCTAGTCCTTCTACATGAAATAATAACTCTCTTTAGGTGAGGGCATTTCTAAATTGGATAAATAATTTTCTGAATAATATGTCTGTGCTCTTTATGACTAGAATTTCAGGTATTTTGAAAATATTTTTCTATCTTATTTTTAAGCACAGAAAGGACATCTTTAAAAGCACCCTTAAAGAAAAGTTGTGCTTAGTACTATCCGGATGACTTTTTTCCCAACTAGTTTTATGTAACATTTATCCTATCTCTTTCCTTTTTCTGTTCTATAAAATTTAAAATAAATTAGACCTACTGTGCTGTCTCTTCCATTACACTGTATAACCAAAATGTTCAGACATGCACATTAGGGTTTTTCACTGGGTATTTACATTTACCTTTTGCTATTCTCCATAATTTCTTTGCATTTCAATACACTTGGATGCTCTACTGATTTTCCCTGAGATACTGTTCCTGGCTTCCTTTTTATTTGGCAAAGGGAAGAACTGAAAAATACCTGGGTAGTTATATTCAATGCAACCATGTAATACTCCTTATCCATCCTAGTTTTTGCCTTTGCTACAACTCTTACAGACAGACAAACCTTATGTTTTCTCTGTTTTTGCTGGCAAAGTATCCATTTCTATCTGCAGCATTTGAGCATTCCATTGTGGAGAGAGACACTGAACTGTGCATTGCTATGGAAAATTACTGTGGTGCAGTTGTTTTACCACCTTTCAACAGGGGTAGAGTTTCAGGTAGTATCAGAGGGGGTCAGCTAGATTAATTCCTTTCTTTTGTTTTGGTCAATATAATTGCAATCTTTAATAACAGACAATGACAGGATCTAAGCTCAACACTCAAATAAAGCTTAGAGTGATTCCTACCTCCAGCCTTCTAAACATACACGTCACCCACTCAAACAAAGCACTCCTAAGTGTACCTGTGGGAATCAGTCATACATTCCAGGACAAAAGAGTAGACAGCTCTGCTTTGTGGATTGCAATATACTCACTAACACAGTGGATACACTTCTGGCAGCACACAGTTAATGCTTTGTTAGAAGAAAAACTATTGATGCTTTCTGACATGCAGAGAATAGTGGGCAATCCACTCCAGTTGATTTTTTTTTTTTTCTCCAGGCTTTCTAGGGTGTTGCAGATTCATGCAGAATGTTCATGTGTATCTAACATGGCTGGAAAGACACGTTCATTCCAGCTCATGGCAGCACTGTGTGTGTGAGGGTTTCTATTACTGTGCAGGACAGGAGTACTGGATTAACAAAGATGATAAATCACACACACAAAAAATCTTCATATTCAAAAGATGTCACCTGTTTGTTCAGCAGAATTTCCATTGACCTTGACCTCTTAAGTGATATGCTCAAAATAGTCCTTGACCTCTTAAGTGATATGCTCAAAACCAGCGACTGGCTTGATACAACCAAGCAAATGCACATCATGAAGTGCACAAACTGCATAAAAAGGAGATAGACCTGTAAAGACATCTTACTTTAGAGATGATCTTGTAAAGCTCATTACTTAAAGAAATAACACTGTAATAGGATAATGCTAATAAATGAAGACATTTAGTGAATACAGGTTGTCCCATCACCATGTGTATCGTGTTGACTTATTAGGATGCTTTGATTATTAGACTACATTCATCAATCAGAATTTTGAATATTCTCCTCAGTTCCAGTCTATTTATAGTCTTGATAAAATTAGGTTACTACCCTGCTGTTCTTGAGACAAGTTCCACTTAGAAATATTAGATAATGAAAACAGCCCCCAGGTAGCTGCTCCCACTGCTTCTCTCTCCTACCTGGGAGACTAAACTGTCCTCCTCCTCTCAGCTCAGCAAATAGTCTCTGTGGCTGCTTACCTGCTTCTCTCTATCCGGGACTATGTTGCCTTCATCTCCAGACTTGGTCAATCCTGGCCTGCCAGAAATGCTTAGAGAATTTCCACCAGGATCTTCACCTGCAGTCAGTACAGTGGGTTCCTGATCCAAAGAATGTAAAAGGCACCACATGGTTGTTGAATTGCAAAAGTAACTTAGTTACTAGGAACTGCTAAAGACACTTTTGTTCATTCTTAGCAAAGGCAAAGATCTTCGTATTTCCTACAGTCTGTACTACTAGAAGGGCTAGAGGTTTGAACCTTCTGGATGCTTAGCAGCTCTCTGTCACAAAGTCTTTAATTCTTGTCTCACTGTTAGCTTGAAACATAGGATTAATTGACTGCAACAACAAAGACAATTACTGAATGGGGTTGCTTCCACCATTGTGAAGAGTCACATCCCACATATATCTCTGGAGTTAACAATAGTTAGGGTTTCTTTCCTTTACCATGACCTAACTTTTTATCCTGAGATTAATACACATACAGAAAGAGCTACAATATAAATGATAATAAGTATCAATGATTGTAAACTATTTCTGCAACATCAAATAATTCCAAGAAGGTATCAAAATATACTTGAGGAATTTATTTGACATAATAATACTGGTTCAGTGGACTATCTCCAAACAAAAGCTTTGCCTCTTGTTTTCTCTTGGCAAAGAGAAAGAGGACCCATAACTAATGCTATTGAAACAACACTTACGATTTCTTGATAGGATATATTATAAAACCCCAACAACAGCAACAGCAACAAAAAATCCAGTAGCTTTCTGAATGAATTTTTTTGCCAGTTCAGTAAAAGTTTCACCACCTGCTTCTAGACCTTTTTAGTCATGGGACATTTACTTTCCAGTACTAATGTATCAGTCACACTTCTGCAAATCATTCCTGATTTGACAGTTAGCAAACATCATAACAAAACCCAAAAAACCAAAAAAAACCCCAGGAAAATGATAAGACCCATTATTTAAACTGCAGATGGGGAAAATATAATCAAGTTGCTTTTATGAGATTTTCACTAGCATAGCACAGTTAGATTGCATAGCACAATCACATTCTTCATCTTCTCTATGTCTTCCTTAGTTTGCTCTATAAATCCTTTCTCATGGAAAAATCAGGAAATTGTTCACTTGTAATATTTTTCATTTCTTGAATTTGCTAATACAGCAAACACTAGCAGTTGCTGCTTTTGAAATATTGGAACTCTTATATTGACTAACTCTATATTTTCCTGCCTTGGTAGCTGAAAATTATGAGTAATTCCTGCCTCAGTCCTTAGCAGCATTCTGAAGACCATGATAGCAGCACTGGAAAAAAAATTAAGAGCTCATCTTTCCCATTGTACATAAAATAGTACTGCATTTGTTTTCTATTAATATAATACTTCTTTAAAAACAAAGAAAAAAAGCACTGAAAACCGTATGAGAGTGAGAATTTAACTTAGTCATTCCTTCTCTCCTTCCCTGTGAGTGTACTTAGATAAAAACACTTCACTTTTCTTTCATTGCACTTTCCATTTGCAGATTCCATTTATAGGCACAACAATAGAGGACAGGAAAACATATGTGTCATAAGTAAGAGTTTTAGCAAGCAACTAGTAAACCTTAGTGGCTTGAATCTATCCAGTGCCTTCCAAATTCAGTCTCTACAATGCTAGCTATCAGACATAACAGTTTGCAAATAGCATTTGAAATTTAGGGTCATGAAGTGGTTAATAATAATACTCTTAATAACCTACAATAATTTTCCTCTAGTTCTAAAATTGACACCCAAATTATGAGAGATTCTGGAGAAAAGCCTCACAAGAGCTGTTTTATTTGACTGTAACTATGTACCTCATGCTATCAATGCTCTCAGATTATTTTAAAAACCTGCAAATTTATACAGATATTCCGTCCTACATATGCTCTTTCACCCCTTAAATTAATAAATAATTCAGAAGCCTATAAAGTAGAAGAACAGAAAAAAAGTACAAACTTTTCTAGCTCTTTGGAGACTATCAAAATTAAAACAGCCTTGTCAAGGAAGGATAATACAAGTAACAGTACCTTCTGAAAAGTACATCAGTGGCACTTGCTGCTCACATAGTAGTGCTGGGAACCAGTTCTACTGACTTGATTTCTTATGGTACCTTGAGCAAACCAGCTTGTCTCCCTGCTGCCATTCCTTCTCAGTAATCTGTGGATACTATTACTTGAAAGCCGCATAGACAGGAAGCACAGTGTCTAAATGTATGAATTTAGTTTATGCAATATTAATTGAATTATTAATAATTTATATTGCATTAACTCACAGGATCACCATCTGAAATCAGCATCTAGTTGTTGTAGGTGCTTCACAGCAAAGAAATAGAGCAACTCGAGCTCAGAGTACTCCAGACAGTAAGTGGAAACACAAGCAAAGGTGGAGAGTGGAAACACACGGCTGCACTGGCAGCACCAAAGTGAATATTAGAATTTGTTTTCCATCTCTTTCCACTGATACTTTATTATAAAAATGCTATCTTGTAACCTGATTTCTTTGCTAACAACCATAGCCTGCTTAGAGCCGCAAATCTGTCTCTCAAATCCTTTCTTGGATAGATCTTAGCTCTCTGACTTTCTTTTGATCACACCTAGCTTTCTTCTTGGCAGTCACTATGTAACTCACAATTGTTACAGACATTCACTGCCTCAAGGAATACTCAATCCCATCCATCCACACAGTTTGTTTCTAACTAGCCCTTATCTATTATGTGGTTTGGCCTTGGTTTCCTATTCGTTCATCTCTTTCACTCTACAAAAGATCTTAAGTTAGACAAGGGCCTGTGATGGCAGTATTCAGGGATTTCTAGTCTGATCCTTGTAGATATTTAATATTTATGCCCTTGGTATGCGTAAACATTACTAGCACACTCTTTTCCATGTGCTATTTTAAGAGAGATCTGCATAGTAAGGGCTCAGTCTATAAAGGCAATCCCATTGGTAGCAGAAAATGTTTCACACAGATGCTTCAGGCACTGCAGAGTCCCACATCATGGGAGACACATCACGAAATGTGCCCACATGAAACACTGGAGAAATGCACTGGTATGGCTTTCCTGCAATTTGATATTTAAAAATTAAAAAAAAAAAAATAAATTAATATCATACAATTTGGTCTGGTAGAAGTCTGCTCACATGTTTTGCTAGGAGTGAATATGTTATGAGAAAGAGACTAAAAGTCATCAAAACTAGGAATTATTGGTTGCAGTTGAATAAAGAGATTAACATATGTAATGTTTGAAGTTGATCCAGGTGAAACATGTTAAATTAATTTAGAATATGTTTTGCCTATGCAAGTTGAGTTTATTGGTTGTATTACCTTGAAAATAACATGGAATTCAGAGCATATAGACCACTACATCTCATATAACTTGCATAGGTTAACCCAGGGCAGTTCCTGTGACAGATGCCATAGCAAGCATTAAATGGATCCCATGTACCAAGGGAGCCACAATTAGGGTCTAATATGGGTCAAAAGAAAAAGGCCCTGCACATGCTCACTGATTCTTTAGGTGTCTAACTATTTTCTATGCTTCTAGCTAAAAGCAACTTGTTTTCTCACTTGTTAGCTAGTGTCTCCTGATAAGTAGAACTCAGCTGCTCTAAAAAATTTATGTTGCAGCAGAATGCCACAGATGTGTACAGTCTGCAAAAGTTCAGCTGGCTGCATACTTCATTTCAGTGCTTCCTTCAGTCTTCCTTCTGACAAGAAAAAGTACAGAGTATGTTGGACCTTTTCCATTTATGGTCAAAATTACACCTCTATTCATGTACTGTTTCCATGTAGTAATGAATCAACACCCACAATTTTGTCAGAGTGTATTTACAAACATCACATACATAGGAGAGTACCATAAGATACAACACATTTGAGGCCTTTTTTTTTTTTTTTTTGCACACACATGTGGTTTTGATTGCTTTCAGACATGTACTTTACCTATTTAGTTTAGGGGGCATAAATAGGCAGTAAATAGGCAGAAAGGAGGGAGGTGGCGGGTAAGAGCTTTCTTCAGAAAAAGGAAAATTAAAAAGCTTAGTGGTCATAGCTATCATTTTATGTAGGATATATAAAAACTCTAGGGAGATAAGGCCTCAATGGATAATGCTATAAAATACGAAAAAAGAATCATCAGCTTCAAAAAAAAAACAAACCCCGTACCTTCAGAACTCCAACATAACGGAAAGATTTTTCTGAGGGTTGAACTACAGTCCTTATGCAAATCCTGCCCATGGAAAGAAAATCTTGCCAACACACATCTGAAAATCTTTGTGGAGTCAATCATTTAAGGTAGAAACTTGAAGTTACCAAGGAAGGAGGATAGGCTGATTTAAGGTCCACAAGGATAAATCATTATGGAATCATAGAATGCATTGGTTTCAAAGGGACTTTAAAGGTCACCCAGTTCCAACCCCCCCTTGCTTGGGCAGGGACAGGTGTCACCAGAACAGGTTGCTCAAAGCCACATCCAATCTGGCCTTGAACACTTCCAGGGATGAGACACTTACAGCTTCCCTGGGCAACCTGTTCTAGTGTCTCACCACCCTCATTGTAAAGAACTTGTTCCTCCTACTCTGACAAACACTATCAAACAACTTCATTAAGAGTCTGAATGATGGGATCATTGGTTGTTTTATCAAGGGGCCATCGAGAAGGGCCTCAACAAGATGGAGAAATGGGTTAACAGGAAGCTCATACAGTTCAATAAGGGGAAGTGTCAAGTCCTGCACCTGGAGAAGAATAACCCCAGGCACCAGCAAGGGCTGGACCCCAACCAGATGGAAAGCTGCTTTGAGGAAGATGTTCTATGGGTTCTTTCCTTCTACACTGCACTAGTGAGGCCATACCTAGAATGGCATCCTATGATTCCATAAAAAGCAAACATTTTTCCTTAATTTCTGGTCATTGGTGCTTAGTCTGTGAAGTGTCTCCATTTCCTTAGACTGACTCAGCTGTGCAAGGCGTGAAGAACATTCAGGCTTCGGTGTGACTGATCACACCAAAGTGTTGTCAGAGATCTGCATAGGTGTAACTAGTGATATGATAAGGGTGTGATACAGTTTTCAAGGTGATATGAGCTCTTCTATGCCATCACAGGGAATGGCTTCTCTAGTAAACTGGGATTCTCATCTGTCAATGTGAAGAAAATTGTGTAGTGCAGTTATAATTTAGGAAAGAATACAGGCCATGTAGCTAATTTTCTTTGTTTTCCTTTTTCTTTCTTTTCTTTGAGCCCCAAATTATTTTGGGATGTGTGCTGAGTATGCATGATACATATCACTATCTTTTCTAGAGGTCACTTACTGTATGCTTTACCCAGCACCTCTCTGGCTAAAGCAAGAAATCATCCTGACATGACAAAGATCTGCGAGACCAAACATCTTGGAATAGAGACCAGTGTAACCGGAATAAAGGCTGTGACTTTCATTACAGCCTCAGGAGTTTATCCAGAAGAAACGTGCACTGGTGGATTGTGGTGAAAGGATCAATACAGGGACAACTCTTTGACAGAGGTACAGGAAGTAGTTGTCAGGAGTGCAAGGTTACTCCAGCATGAATCAGTTCAGGGGTATGCTGTTAGCACAGACAAATGCCTGACAACAGGCAGCAGTACTAAACAAGATTCAAGTGTGTAAACTCAGGTATTAATAGTGACATAATCACCAAAACCGAACCATGAGCTGCAAAACTGATCCTGACCAACTACTCAAGCACTAAACCATTCTAATCTTTGTGCTGGTGTAACTTCAGCAGTCATATTAGTTAGCAGAAAGTGAATGGATACAGCAGCATGAGTTGAATTAGCCTTTTTATTACAGCATGCAAATACAGAGTCAAGAAATCGAACTATAGATCAGCAAATTTTATGAACTTTCACTTCCAATTCTTGCCAGGAATAAAGGTCAGCTAGAAGCCTGAGGCTTTAAAACAGAGATAAGTATATCATTACACAAGAAAACACTAAATTTCCCAATTATTGTTAAAACCTTCTTTCAGTTTGCCCTTACAAAGCTGGTCTTCAGTAGAGATAATTAAAAAAGAAAAGAAAAAAGGGCTTTTGCTGAGATCCTTTTAAAAGAAGAAAAATATTAAGTGTCAAGCTACATGTGAAAAGCTCTATGCCATTACCCTCTTGCATTCTCTACATTGAAACTCGTGACATTTCAAGTCTCTCAGTTAATACTGGAGTTCTTGTTTCTAGGTCAATGAACCTGGACAATGTGGAGGACTTGGATATAGTCTGCAGTACCAGCATTCTGCACTTGAAACAATTATCTGAGGTTTTTTCGTTGATTAAATGAGATCCTGCTCATCACCAAACTTTTTTAAATCTCAGCACATTATTATGGTAGTGAATGACTGACAAGTTTTGTTGGGGGGATTACAGCCATTATATGTACAAGACAAATCAGCACCATTAAAAAAAAAATAAAGGCAGTGGAGTGGAGAAGGGTATCCCAGAGCCTAAATGAGAGCTGTATTCTGATCACTACTCCTCTGGGTGATAGTTGTTCCCCTTTTTCACAAACTACAGGATCTCACCTTACCCTTGGTCATTTAAAAGACCATTTCTACATGACTAACATCTGCATTACTGTTTTTATAAAAATTAACAGTTACTGAGTGGTGGAGATGCCGTGCTAAACTATGCTAAATAACACACATGTTCATGAAAGTTTATCTATGGAAGTTATGAATTCAAGTGTGGTCCAATTCTGAGCCATAGCATCCCTATTCTTCCTTTGTCTGAGTATTAAAAATGCAGTATTTTCCAGGGCAGAAAAGAGGTGAAATGCAATTTCTCCTTCACAATAACTTTCTACTACTTTCTTTTTGAGACTGTGAAACATAGCACGATTTGGAGATGGAAAACAAAATACAAATAGTAAATATCATGACTTCATGTTATTTAATGATGATGGATGGCTAACAATACTGGGTCTTTGAGTTCGTAAATGAGAAACTTAGAGTATTACAGCTGGAAAAGTAACTTTTCTCTCATGCTATTAGCAAATTCAACAGAGACAGCCTCTGGGGTCTCCTGGTGCCAATGGAACAGAAGCCTCATAAGTAAATTTTAAATCCTACTAATGCCACTTTTTTTTAGCTTTCACTGAAATAAAAACAATACTCCAGCCTCTTTTAGAGTGAAGACTGGCTAAAACGACCATACAATAAAATTTTAAAATTATGATTTTTTAGCAGTTTACATTATTCAAGCTTACATTTACAAACAAAACTCCAAGCATTTCTCCCCTCAAAAGTCATTAATTAAACACAAGAGAGAGCAGAAGTTTCCTTATTTTGGGACACACACTGTGATAACATCAGCATTTAGACTGGTGGTAAGATTCTGAAGTGAATGCTCATATTACTTCTCTCACTAGTTGGTTGCTAAATAAGTTTCACTGACTACGAATGAGATTCCTTCTGGAAAACACTAAATATGAAGTCTTTTTCTCTGTGGTTTCCAAATGTGTTTCAGCCCAAGTGGGGACACAGGGCTGATGAGAGAGAGTGTTAAGATGATGTTAAGATATTGCCTGTCTCATTTCCCTTTTCCTTTGCCATTTTTATTTGGCCTCTTCAGAGTCAGAAGGAGATATTGTGGTATTATTTGGGAGCAAGCAGGCACAAACAGAAATAAGTGAAGAAACTAAGCAGAAAAAACAACAACAACAAAAAAAATGTTACCATGATTGCAGCAACATGTACCACCATCTGCAAAAGAAAGAAGGTCAGTGTGGCACTCCTTGGAAGCCTCAGTGTTCAGTCATGAGACCAATTTTTGTTTGTTTCAATCCTGTTCATAATAAATATATTGTATAGAGGGGTATGGTCTAAAATTCAGATGAAGTAAAATGTCCAAGATGGCCATCACTTTGATACAGGATCTTAGCACCACTTGCAATAATGTACCAATCATTTCTTCCTTATGTAGGCACAGGAATGTATGTATGTAGGCATAATGCAGACATAGCTCAGGAAGATCTCTCTGTTAAGTAGCCCCGTGATAATGCAACATTTTTTTTTAGTGATTTTAAGCTGCCTATTTAAGTAGACAGACAAACAGAAGCCAATTACAAAAATAATTTTTAAACATTTACCTTTTCCCAGTCAATGTCTCAGATTTAGTTCTGTGTACAGTACTCTGAATGTGTAGAAGAATATCTATCCACGTTCGTTTATGTAAACTGTTTTCTCAGCCATCTTAGAATGTTTAAGTCAATTCTAGTTTTCCTACTCTCCTAAATTATTTGTTGAACAGATGTGACTATGTAGCAACATTCAGTAAATTACGAAAATTTAACGGATAACAGTGTACTTATTCTCACCGTATCATAGCTATTTTTGTTCAGTTTGCATAGGTAGATCTCACTTTCTACCACATTTCATATGTTAGATGCACAGCATATAAATTTTATTTTTACTTCCAGCAAAATTACTTGCATCTTAGACATACCCTCCACAACAGACACCTCAAGTTGCCTATATTGCTACTGAGGACTTGTATTTTCTGGAATACAAGTACACAAGGTTCCTAAAGACCTGCAGCCGTGTGTTTCCATAAGGAATTGTGTTTTTAGAAGAAACTAATCTAAACACTTCTCTGAACACACGAATAAACACAAACATCTCAAATATGAACTGTATTTTGGAACAGAGTTAAGTATTCTGCAAATTACAATGGCCAGATGAAAACGTTTGAGCCAATAATTTGTAACCCAAATTATTAATTATCAAACGTATTTTAAATCTCAACTCTTGTACTACCACAGCTAACAGTGCCCACAGTAGTTTTTATGAGAGCATTTTGTAAACTTCTTTGGTCACCCTATTCTAAGGGTTTGAAACTAAAATGGGCAGTCTGCTCTGTGGTAGAAGCATTTTTTTCTTTATTAATTGGATGGTAATTTAATAAGATTAAATAGGTTGTTTAACTGATTCCAGCTGAATGCGATATAGAATATCAAGTTTGGAGTTTTGGACTCTTCTTTCTTCTTAGTTGTTTATTAAGTTGCTGGTGACAAAGCTGCTAAACTGGGATTATGACTTTGCCTGAGAAGGCTGAGTTAGAAAAACTTTGGGAGTTTAGATAAGGAGCTTACTGATGTGACACAAATTCTTTCCTACGATCCATTTTTATGGACCCCTGAGCAGCAAAATTGACTATTATTCCAGTGCAAACAACTGAACAGCAGGAAAGCCATTTTAACCAGCACCACACGAATACTGGCCTTTGAAAACAAAATGAATGACAGTGACCATCTGCTGACATTGACATTAAAAGACAGGCCATTCTGGCAAAATATTTCCAGGCAAGGCTACAATTGTTCATGGTAAATTTTCTGGCAAAGTGTGAGAAGAAATCTCCAGGTAAAAGTACAAAAAAGATAACATAATTTGGCTGACCTGATGTGAATTCAAGGAACATCTAAGAGGACAGCCCACAGCCTGCTCTGTCTTTAGTGTCTCTTGTCTTTCAAATCAGATAATGGACATGAACACACATTTCTTACCACAGGAACCTGAACCTTCAGTTACGAGAATTGATGCAAGCATACTCTTACTAAGTTTGTGGAAAGAAAATATACTTCTCCCAGTCCAAAACATATTAAAACCAAGATCTGGAACTTGCAAACTACTATGAAATCAGAACATGATTCTCCAGACAGACCAAGCTATAAAGGAAGTTTTGACAAAGAGGCTGACTATTTCACATTGAATGTGCCCTTCTATAAGGTGTTGGCATGTATACAGAGTATCCCAAGGGATACATGGCCTCTATACTTATTGATGCACCTCTATAAATACTTCCTATTATTTGTGACTTTCTACACCACTGTGCTGCTAGTCTTCAGATCCTTAGAAGACACCAGTGTATTTTATCAATGATCTTCCTCTTTGGTCATTTACTGAAGAAATTCTGACTGGTCCTAGAATATACATCTTTGTCCATGAGACTCATAACCTCTATAGTCTTTTTCAATTAATGTTTCTGGATGACTAATGTGAAATATTTTTAGTCTGTGTCTTTATTTTCCCGGGCTTGCTATATAAACACCACTGAAATTACAGCAATAGAGTTCTGAATTGTTCAATTTCTGAATTGTTGTATGATTGAGAACCCTAATGAGATAGGGTATAAGAAGAAAAAGAAAAGCTAAGACAAAACAGTAGTGACAGTTGTAAATGGGAAGAGAAGTATGAAGGAAGTGAATTTGCCACTCAAGATACAAAGGGGCATCTGGAAAACTCTGCTTACATATCAATGGGTCCTCATCACTTTTCAGTAGATGGCACTACAGGGCTAATATTGGAATTTATAATAAAATCATATGCAAGCCATTTGGACTTAAGAATGGGACTGCCTCCCTGTTTATGCACACAGCTTCAGGAAGGGATTTCACACTTTGTAATTGTTTGAGAAAAAATGGGTCAAGGTTGCCAGGCAGAAATACCCCTCTATGAATGCAGATTGTTCTTAAAATTGTAGAAGTAAGCAGATGTTTACAGCCACAGATAAATTCACAAAATTTAAAAAAGCATAATTTTGAAAACAGCGGTGTCAGATATCTAGGCATTTAAAAGAACACAGTCTGTGAGCTGACAAACAATAAAAAGCACTGGAGAAAGAATAAAATCTTTTTCAGCATATACACCTATCAAGACTAAAAAGCAGATACAAATTGCTTAGATCTATCATGGTCTTACAACAAAGACACAATTTAAAAAAATTTTATTATTATTTTAAAAAAATATAGTTTCACTGAGCAATGAGAAAATGCAAAGCAGCATTTTTTCCTTCTGGGAGTGATAGGAATTACAATGGAATGAAAATCACTAGCTAGGGCAAGGACATACTACATCTTTCAACAGTGAGGACAGGAAATTTCAATAAATTCTTTTTGATTGCATGAGGTAAGTTCTCCCAGAAGATAAAAAAAAAAAAAAAAAAAAAAAAAAAAAAAAAAAAAAAAAAAGATTCTTGAGGTAAATGCAACATTTTCAGGAAAATTGGTTTGGCAGAATGGGAACTCAGTCTTCAAAAAACAACACTAGGGTGTCTAGTACATCTGAAAATAATAGTATGGAATTCCACCTACCCAAGGGCATTTGATATTATAAATAAAAGGTACTCTGTGATTCACAGTAGATCCTTCTCACTCACACTTTAGTTCTGCAGCTACTTGGAATTATGCTGGGTACTTAATCTGCAATAGATACTTTAGGTGCATGAAAATTGCAACCTGGAAAACTCAAAATTCTTAAATGAGCTGGCTCCAAGAAAGTAAGAATGAAACAATTTGGAAAAAACACAACTTGTTCAGTTTCTTTATCTTTCACAAGAATTCTAAACCAAACATTTCTCTCCCTTTTCCTTCTGACACTTTCACGGTCTTCCCTCTAAGTTAAGATGCTGAAGCTTATATGGAATGCAAAGTCCAATTTTTTTGTCCAGCCCCACTGGTGATTTTAAGTAGAGAAATTTACCCTAGATGAAGGAAAGAAAATTGCTAAAGGAATGTTTAAAAACCCCAAAACAATGAAGAATCTGAGGACAGATTCCCAAATGCTGTAGATGATAAAAGAAAATATATTATGACTGTGTATATCCAAATTCATTGCAAGTCCTAATAATATCAGCATACAATATGTCCTACATTTAAGCTTACTATTGCAGACTCTGATAAAAGAAACCTTAGTGTTTTTAAATGACTGAAACACAGCAGATGTTTTTCAGAGATGTCTAATAATCAAGTTGGAGCAGAAGCGTCTCTGCTTTTGCAGAAAGCAGAACAGGTGAATTTTTCCACTGCATTCATTTATTTTTAAGCAGTTTTACAGACTTTAGCAAGAAGCTATTATGAGCCCATGTTTGAACCATAAGAGACAGCTCCATGCTAAGATATTTCCTTATTCACCAAAGCTGTTCTTCACCACATTTCATGGTCCAGCAGCCTCTGTTACATTTTAAAGCCACTTTTGTTGCTAAAAGTAGTTAAACAGATTAAGTGCTGTTGATTTTCTGAGTTTACCAGACTGCCTGAACATTAAAGGCAGGAATTAATGCAATGCAAGACAATGTGTTTCTTTTTAGGATTCCAGTAGGCTTTGTGTAAAGCACAAGGAGAAGAATCAGTTTGAGCTTTGTAAAATATTTCTGAAAACGTTTATTTTCTGTTGCAGGCGAAATATTGGTCAGATCCCAGGAAATATGTACAGTAGCTCATATATCTTAAGCTTCAGTTTAGACATTGTTTTTCCTTACTGAAATAGCACATCAGGAGATGAAGCCAGATAAAATAATTCTCTTTCCTTAAAAGCCACCTTACCTGGATTACTTTAAAATTGTATCTTGCTTCCTTTCAGTATGATAATCCTGTTTTGTCAGTTTTCCAGCACACAACTAGATCAATATAATTCTTATTAACTCGATGCTAGCTAAAATGAAAGCTGCATCCATTTAATACTATGATTTGCCTACTGAACTGTCATTCTGAAATATGCAATCCATGTTATTGGGTGCATTTACTTCTTATCCACTCTCATACAACAATATCTTTTTTTCCAAGAGGTTTTAGTGATTTCTTTCTCCCTGTTGCCCTGTAAATAACCACATTTATTCATTTATTTATAACACAGCTCAGACCAGTATTTTTGTTACATGTGGCCTGAGAAAACATTGTTAGCTTTTTGCTAGCTGAATTAGCAAAATTCAGCTGCCTATATTATGTAGCCATCAATGAAAGGATTTGGCACTGTAAAGCACTTAGTGCATTCAGCTCAATAGCATATGAGCTGAAACTCAAGTACCAAACCCAGAAACTCAAGCTTTTTGATATGCTACTGTTATCTGTATGTGAGTTCATATTGATGGCACTTAGAGTTTCTGTAGAAACCTTCTGACAAACAAATTCTAGTTTTAGGTACTATTTGGTCTAGAGGAAATTCACCTCTAACTTAACAAAACAGAGCTGCTACAAAGATACTACCAGATACCACTTTCAGATTCTAAAAAGAGAAAGTGGATTTGCCACAAAATAGTATAAAAACCAAAACACTGACTTACAAGTTGGTGAATTCTAAGTAACTGTGAAGCCTTTTGAAAACATAATCTTGGCTATATCTGTTTTGTGAGGTACCCAGAAAATGATGTAATTGTCTATTTTATTTTATTTTATTTTTGTTGATTATTTTTTAAAAACGTACTGCTTTTCTTCTGCATCTAACTTGCTCCTGGTAAATTTTCCTAAAAAATCAAAATACCACTTCCAATTAAATCAAACTGTCACTAATGATTTCAGTTGCAGCAGAGATTCCAGCATAAAAATTAATCTGGCGAAAACCTGAATACCTTGTTGAATGGTGAGTGATCACTGATCAAGGTATTAACCTTTTAATACCTGCCACTAAAATACCCACAGGCCAGGCAGTACCACTGGAGTGTAACATATGTTTGCAGTTTTAATGCAAACGTACTTATTTGCTTTTCTTATTTTTTAAGCCAGAAATATTCTTCTGCAGAATAATAAGATACATAACTTGCTAGGAAAATATATGGCAAAACACGACATAGAAAGCCATTGAAACTGCTCAACACATTCAAAGTCATTCAAAGATTTGTTTATATACTTAAGATTGTACATTTATGTTTGTTATCTTGTAATTAAAGCGGTTAGTATGCCAGGAAACGGGTGAGATTTTAAACAGTGATATAAAGAAACACACTTGAAAGTGGAAAACAGTTTGCTTCTTACCAACAGTTACTTCTGGATAATAAATAGTTTGGCCATGCTACCCAGGGCTATGGTAAAATAATGACACTACTGGACTGCTTACTGTAATTCAAGGATAATCTGTAATTAATAGCAATTTCTTCATACTCTCAACAGGAAGACTTTAATTTGCTACCTAATTATATTCTGATATTGACAGAGATTTTGAGAAGAAACAACAGATATTCCTCAAGAAGTGGAAAAAATCAGAACAACCACCAGAGGTGTGAAATGAGAATATGTCAGAACCAACTCTGCTGGCACCAAGGCCACTGAAGAATCTGGGGGAGGGGGAGGTGCTCTGAGTGCCAGAAATGAGATTCCGCTGCAACCCGTGGTGAATTTCATGGCAGGAATTATGATCCTGTGATGAAACCACACTTGATGAGGGGAAGAATGTGAGGGGTTCTCCCCCTGAGAAGGAAGCAGCAGCAGAGACAATGTGTGATGAAACAACAACGCCCATTCCCTGTCCCCCTGTGCCACTGCAGGGAGGAGGTAGAAAAGTCAGCAATGAAGTTGAGCCCAGGAATAAGTGAAGTGAAGGGAAAAGGTGTTTTAAAATATGGATGTTTTTCATTAGCCTATTGTGATTTGATTGGTAATAAATTAAAATAATTACCCCAAGTCAATTCTGTTTTGCCTAGGAGGGTGTTTGCTGATTGATCTGCCTGTCCTCACCTTAACACACAAGTCTTTATTCCCTTGTCCAACTGCAGCAGAATAATAGAGCAGCTTGGTGGGCATGTGTCATCCAGCCAATGGCAAACCACCATAAGTATGTTTCTAATCTAATGCAAACACATAATTTTTTTAAATGAACATGTATTTCAGAATTTACTTAAACACTTACGGACTTACAACATGATGATTTTAGGATAGGTACAAAAAAATTCTACATGGAAATAGGGCAGAAGACTTCTTATTCCTGGCTGCAGCCCTTCTTTGTCAGAACATTCTTCCTGTCCTGCACATACATTGACCGAGAGACACGTGTTCACAGCACTTGATGCAGCCAACCAGTTGAGAGATGTTCTGTCACACTGGTTTCAGATATGTGGTGTTGGATTTTAAGGAGCTAAGGCTCTTCTAAATGAGGAAAGTGAACCAGCAGTTTTGCCAGAACAAGGGTTAATGGAAGACACTTCCACTAAAAGAGTAATTGAAGCAGCAGTTCTAGTCATACCCAGTGTTACAGCTCCCACTGCTACTAGCACAGATGGAGTTACAATGAAACAGAAAAATGCATACAAAATTTCTCAGTGAGAAATGTATGTGTGAAACCTGTATTATGAAACCCCCTCCACATGAAGGTACAGTGCAGAAGTATCTGTGAAAACCTTGAAAAAGTTGGAAGTACATGTGAGACAAAAGTGATTACAGAAGCAATATTACCTAAAGTATGCGCTTTAGTAACTACATTTTACACATAATTTCAGGACAAGATTAACTTCTTCAATAAAGAATACTACAAGACATGTGGAAACACTCCTTACAAAACAGAATTACCCAATGGAGGAGCATTATTTGAAAAAGGAGATTCAACTGAGTCAATATGATCTCCTTACCAGCTGCTCTTGCAGTTTGCAGACATATTCAATTTATCATAACATTGCTATTTGACTGCATGGCAGAAATACAGAACTTGGAATCTAAAACCCTTCTATCCTTTGATTGAGTCTGTGGCAAGACTGCAAAACCAACAGCAGAAGACAGGTTCATATAGATTTCTGCATAATACAGTGTAATTATTTGTATCTAAAATACACAATCTGAAGAATAATAAACTCAGTTTTGAATTTTCCTTGGTGCTTTGTTTTTTGGTGGTGGTTTTCTTTTTGTTTGTTTGGGTTTTTTTGTTTTGTTTTGTTTTGTTTTGTTTTGGTTTTTTTTTGTTTTTTTGTTTGGTTTGGTTTGTTGTTTTTTTTTTTTAACTAAAGTGAACTCTAACTTGGAGTACATTCCAAGACACTCAGATCTGTTTAGTCTTTAGATGTAAGGCGTTTACACTTAAGAAAACCTAACATAGCATCTTTCTGTACTGAGCCATTAGTTACCTGTGCTTTTCAGTGTTAGTTAATCAGTAATTAATGATCTAGCTAATTCTCTGGCTAACACAGAGCTACAATAATTTTGAATTAGCATATTATAATCTGCTTCTGTAGTTATGAAGATTTTCAATTTACTGGATATGTGCCTAGAGTCACTGTGCTTGTGTCAAGAAAAATGTATATTGACATATACTTGAAAATGCTGGTGAAGGAAAAATAGGCTGTAAAATAATGGGTATGATCAACTAGATTGTCATAGAATAAAGAGATATGACACTTTAAAGAAAGCCTTCTAAAAATGAAAATTGAGAGTTAGTAGTAGCTAGGAAGAAAAATAAATATTTAGGAATTATAAATATTATCCTTTAGTGAAAGAGTTTTTCAGCAACTTTTGAGCCTGATCATGATCTTTACTCTAAAAAGGGAACATAACCTGCAGGACTGTTTTCCAGGGGGACAGTGATGGGACACCAGAATCACACTTCTGACTCTGAAAAGCACTTAACTATTTAAACAAACTAAACCAATGTTGACTTCTGTTTCCCGCATCCTGAATAAATAATCTAACCAGGAGACAGGCAAGAAACTTGACCCAGACTCTACTTTCTTTGCCTTTCTATTGCCAGCAATGACATATTTCATCTCAAGTCTAATAGATTAATTTTCTTGACACAAAGCCATCTTTTTCTTTTATTCTGCTCAGGGAAAAAAAAACCCAAACCAAACCAAAAACCCAGCCCCCCAGTAAAAAAACCAACACCCCAGGGGTTCATTTTTTTGGAATTAATTTTTACTTTCATTTGAATTAAGTCTTATCAACTTAATACAATGCATTATACAAAGTAAGCACACTGTAGTACACTTTGACATATTGACTTGCTCATTCAGTGCAAGATCTTAGACTGTGAAACGTTGATCATAAAAAAAAAATTATCATGAAATTATTTCAGGTCCCCTAGAAAAGTGACCATGTCTCTAAATTTTAAAGAAAACAGTAATTTTGAAGGGAAATGATGCCTTTTGTTAAAGGTTACATTTGTACCTTTTAACTTGTTTTTATGTTTCTCCATAAAATTTTTTTGTTCATAAATTTTCTATTTCCTTCTACAGAAGTTGAGTCATGCCCCTGAGCCCAGCTTTTCTAAAAAGTTCATTTGTCACCAGGAAAACTAAATATATGATGTTTATTTTGCATTAATACTATACATATTACATCCTTTGTATACTGTTTGGGGATGTCATAAAATGTGCTTAGTTTCTACACACAAAAGACTTCATTTACAATTCAATATGAAATATCCTTAATTACCAGATGTCTCAGATGCTCTAAATAAAAGTATTTTGAATGAGGATTAGACCCTTGCAGTAAAAAACCTAACAATACCTAATCTTTCATGAGGTATGTTCTATTCTATTTGTTTCTAAGTGCATCCCACTTACATCTGCACTATATCAATACATGCCTGTTACAGCAGCTCTTTTTTAAAACCCTGATTTCTCCTGTGAATATTGTCAATAGCATTGTTCATAAGCTATTCCCTAGTTCTAAATGACTGATGTATACTAAATATTTGTTAATATTTACTTATTTGTCAGGTTTTATTGAAGTTTGATAATGTTTAACATTTGATAGTTTAAGCAGTATTTAAAATTCATAGTTGAAATTATTTTCTATATCATAGGTTATACTTTTGCCAAGTGTTCTTGGGCACTTTTCCTTGGCAAATTTCATATATATTTGATACTTAGATCCATAACTACCTGTGTAGACTATGTGTGATAGTCCCTTTTGGTAAAAAACCCCCTAACTTCTTTACTTTTGGTATCAGCATTAGTTATGAGAATATAATGCAGTTTTGTCTGCTAATTTGCCAGTATTTTTAACAGCTAAAGGTAATGAAAAGTAAAGTGTAGGCATGCTATTTGCTGGAAGATATAACTAGAAAGCCAGAAGAATATACGGTCTGTAACATGGTAGCCTGTGAAAGGAATCAGGGCGGACTGTGTATGGTATGCATATGTCCACCTCTCACTGGGCCACAGGAAGGACCTGTCCATTCAGAGTCATGGTGATCTCAAAATACTGGAAGCAATGCAAACTCTCCTCTTTCCTCAACAAACTTCAATGTTTTTCTTTGTCAGCTTCTTCTGTTTTCCTCTTTGAAACACCCCAAGGCTTTCATGTACACAGCATCTAGAGTGATTATTTTAAACTGGATGAACAGTATTGTTTTTGTGCACTTTATAAAAGGCCATCAGAATGTTCTTTCACAATTTTTATAATTTTTCAGTCTCCTTGCTCTCTTTATGTCCTGTCCCCTTTCAGATGGCACAGTCAGGAAAAGCTACAAAACCTTTACTTGTTTATGTTATTTGGGCTCATTAATTAACATCCCAAAGACTTACACTAATAGTTCAGTTTGACACTTCATCAAAACATCATGGAAAGATTCATTACCCTTATACCTATTAGAGCTGCCACATTTACCAGGAATTCTAAATGACTCAGGAATGCAGGAGAAATTTGGAAAATAATTTTCAGCAGAGAAATGGTACCAAGTACCCAATAAAAGAAAACAGTTATACATGAACCCTGTATATTCTACAACAAAAATCCTGTGAGCAAAACAAAGCCAGAAACAGTATTTTCTGAATAAGTGGTGTAAAAATCTGCCATAAATTCACCAGCATTTTATTCTTTACAATTAAAGTCTTCGTATTGCTAGTTCCTTAAGTCTGGTAAGAAAAACAGCATTTGTAAAATATGGAAATTTGATGATGGTTGACAGAAATACTTTTGGGAATAGTGAGCAGAGGTATGCTTTGTCTTGCACATAATGATGTCTCATCTTAAACAAGCAGTGCTGGCCTGATTTTTAGGAAGAATGTTCAATGTAACTGCTAGGAGAGGAGGAAGGGAATGACTCTGGTCCCTCTGAACAGCTGCTCTCTAGAGTTTCTTTCCTTTGAATTTAGGTCTAGCAATATCCAGAGATGCTGTGGCAATGCCATCTTTCCCCCACTAACAATGTGACCTGTCAGAAGAAAGCAGAAGCCATTGCAGCAGTTGCTTCCTATTTAAAAAAAGGATTTGTTTATACAAAACTAGCCACAGCTAATGTCTTTTGCTTATGTGCCAGCTGCCTGTAGACAGAAGAGCTCCCAAACTTACTAAGGACAGTCCGTACAACATGGCTCACATGGGGACTGTGCTCAGCTGTTTCTTCCTGTAGGCTTCCTGCACATGCACAGACATCAAGAGCCAGCTGATTTTCAAAATATCCCCTCTTTAGCTTTGCTGCCATCTCAAAACCCTGTGTGAACTCCACATACAGATCTCCAGTGATGTCTCAGCTTCCAACAAGTTGGTGCTGAGTTATGACTCCTGCTTCAGCAATGCCCAAAAGTCATTCAGGCGTTGTGAGCTCTCTCTGAGTACTACAGCTCACCCTGGCATTTATCCATGAGCGTGTACGATATGAAGTGGCTGGGATGGGAAAGATATGTCTGTTTATAAGATGACACACTAGAATATTTTCCCATACTTAGACAAAAAAAAAAGTATATACTTCACAGTGGGAAGTAATTATACGTTAGAGGAGGAAAAAAGAAGGGTGATGAACCACCCTTGACTACACAGACACTGCAGTCAACAACTGAAGCTTCAAGCCATCTGAAGCTCTTGAAAAAAACCCCAGAACTGAGTGGAGGTAGATGTGTGGTGGGCAGAAGGAGAATTAACATAAAATTAATGTAAAGGTATGTTATTGAGTAATAAGGACTTGACTACAGCATGGAAAGAGCTGCAGGCATTTGGCGTCGTCTTTAATCCAATTAAACATAATTGTTCCTCAGAGGTTGCAGAGCAATTATTTGGACAAAACTATTTAAGAAATTGTAATTCTTACTATTGCTACACAAACTCATTAATCACAAAACAAAAAAATAAACAAAATTCCCTCCCCCCTAAAAAGGTCTAACAACAGACACTCCAAAAACTAACACATTCCTGACTGCTTAGCAAAAACTGTGATTTAGGAAATTGTTGGCTGGTTTTGCAGACCAGCTGGTGACTGAAGGAGTCACAGACAAACTAGTAGAGCCGCTTTGAATCTGAACACCTATTTTCACTAGGATTAAGGCTTAGAAAAGCTTTAGCAGCCACCTTTAAGCAAACTTGCCTGTATAATTTCCTGCATTTTTGAGAATACGGGAAAAATCCACCTGATCCTTTACTGACCATTTGAGTACAAATCAGTGAAAATCTCCAGCAACCAAGTGGTGTGTCTTTTTGTGGTTGTGACAGGGAACAGGACCATTGACTGAACATCCAGTTGTTCCTAGGCCATGTGTACCTGTCACAGACATCATATCACATAATCTCTCACTGTATAATGGCATGTGTCCTTAGAGGAGCATGGTCTTTCACATGTACAATTCTCATTATAAGGCTATTTCAGAATAACACTGTTGGTAAGGCCAGGGAACATTTTCTCTGCTCCTAATGTACATTTGTTAATGGTCTTGCTTTTTTACCATTTGTTTCTCTCTTTTACCATTTGTCAGTAGCCATAACTGGATAGATTAAGTAGTTCATCCTTTCCTCTGTTTATTCATCTGTTTTTACAGATACTTTCCCAAACCCTTCTTTTGTAAGCTGAAGGAGACACTCTATCTTGTATTTTTAAAATATTCTATAGATTCTCACAGATCATCAAGCCTCCTTTTCCTGAATGACATCCAAACATGGCAATGTTTGGCAATGGTGCCTGCCATACTACTTCATAGAAAAGAAAAAAAAAACCAAAAAAAACCCCAACATTCCACACACACCCTTAACTGTGTCCCAGTCAGCCAGTCAAGGGAGGTGATGCTCCACCTCTGCTCTTGTGAGCCCCACCTGGAGTATTGTGTCCAGTTCTGGAGTCCTCACCATAAGAAGGACATAGAGCTCCTTGAAGGTGCCCAGAGTAACACCACAAAAATGAGATGATGGAACATCTTTCCTATGAAAACAGGCTGATGTAGTTGGGGTTCAGCCTGGAAGAAGAGGAGGCTCCGATGTGACCATATAGCAGCTTTACAAAACTTAACAGGGGCCTACAAGAAAGCTGGGGTAGGACATTTTGCATGCATATGTAGTGAGAGGACAAGGGGCAGCAGTTTAAAACTGGGAGATGGGAGATTTAGTTTAGGAGGAAATTCTTTAATGTGAAGGTGGTAAGACACTGGAAGAGGTTTCCCAGGGAAATTGTGTCTGCCCCCTCCCAGGGAGTGTTCAATCCAGGTTGGATGGGGCTTTGAGAAACCTGATATAGTGGTAGTCATCTTTAAGGTCCCTTCCAACCCACACCATTCTATGATTCTATAAATCATTTAATGGCATCACAGTTCTTTAGTAAAAAGTACAACTATCCACACCAGTCCTTGAATATAAACCTTTTTCCTTCACAGAGGCTGAAATATACAGCCTAAACCTTTGATGATTATGGGATTTTTATTTGAACTCTGGCAATGTGCTTTTCTGTTTCAAGATACCAGACTGCCACAAATCAGTTTTTAACATCACCATTTCTTGTCCAGAGTCAACAGCATGCATAGTCACAGCACTGCTACCTCCATGAATATGATACTGGCTTATCTCAGGCAGGACTGTGGCAAAGAACAGGCGGCAGAAATCGCAGATTGAGTCCTGTCAGAATTCAGGTGCTACACAAAGGTAAGATTTAAGTTGTATTTCATATATCTTTACATTTGATACTTGAAACTGAATTATAATATAATAAATACCATACCATACATAACATAACAGTAGAACAAGAGACGACAGATCCAAAGAAGAAAAATGAACCAACAAGCAGTTAAAACTAAGGTCTTACTTACGCCTACAAGATCAGAGAAATCCCATCTATCCTCTTACAAACTGGTGGACACCCACCCACCTCCCCTACAGCCTATTAAAATACACATCTCTGACATTCACTTTCTGCAGCTTCCATCCTAGTGGGTCCTCTCCTGCGTTACAAAGGCCATTTGTAAAGAGTAAGTCTAGAATAATGATGTCTGTTGCAGTGCAGAACTATTCCTAACAAATAAACCAAGAAGAGCAGCATGTGGAGACAGTCATTAGAGAGGCTGACTAAACTTGCATCTTGAGCAAGTGGGGATCACATGTCAGGATGAGTAAATCACAGACATGGTCTAAACACCATGCAGTCCTCTACTATGACTAAGACTGCACATACAGGAACCTCTGCAAAGCAGTTAATAACTGGCAGGAAGTGGCTCTCCAGAACTGTGACACAATACAGTGTTCTACATAAATGCATATTGCTTCAGTGAAACCTCATTGTTAACTAGTCTAGAACTACTCCTGTCTTTCTGTACAAGACTTTCTACATAATTATGACCAGATCTCTGAACAGACAGAAGCAAGTGCTGCAAGCACGTGTTTTAAATTAAAGATAAAAAACTTCCGCTGCTAGAGATGTCTGATTATTAAACAAATTGAGCATAACCATTGTCAGTGTTACAACTTACAATAAAAATATGCTACCAATATACACCAGAGCATAATTTATAATTTGAAGAACATTTTAAGGCAACTGTTCTGCTATCGAATTTTCCTACAACAAACTCAGTACGCATTCCTGTAGCACAATTAATTTCTTTCTAAGTAAGTTCCTAATGTGGTTCCAGAATGTTCTGCATGTTTTGGACTAAAGTAACAAATAATAAACCAGTTTACACTGCTGACAATATCACGAAGGAGAAAAATAATTTGGACAGCATTAAAATAGCTGGCCCAGTTGTAAATAAACTATCTGTAATCTCAGAGTAAATATGTGACCTACCACTGTTGAGTAGACTGCCACTAAAAAGAAGTAGATCGAGGCATGCCAAGATATTGATACAGAGAAGCATATGCCCCCCTCAAGACAACATCAGTTATTTCTGAGAGAGAAACTGGAGTGGCAGAATTGGTCATCTCTCACATCACTCTCGCGGTACAACACTGGGTAATAGTCTTCTACCTATGCTAAAGCTCCAGTAAGCTCAAATCCATACTAGGATAACTTTCTGTTCTCTTCAATATCTACATCAAATGTAGCAAAATCATATAGTCTAATTTTATGATTTGTTAGAGTAGGGTCAATCAATCTTAATTTACTGCCTTTTGAAATTACACCCAATCCCTAAAACACTGAAATTATACACTAAAAACACCGAAATCCTTCCACTTAAGCCTTGGAGTTGTAAACCTTTGACCAAGACTGGGACTAGGAGAGGATCCAGCTGTACCCAGACTCTTCACTGTCCAGGGGCTTAGAAAGCAAGGGGGTCCATTCTGAACCCCATGACTCAATAGGAAGGACTCATTCTTTTCCTCAATCACTGTGCTCTCTAATCCCTGTGCAAGTCATTCCCATCCAGCTAGAACCCCTACAACTATTCTACAAACTAAGCAATAGAGTGAACCTTGCCATTGTATTCTGTTAAGTTGCACTTTCATAAATCTGTATTAAAATCACCTTTTCCTGATATCCTTGTTTGTGATTCTCTAAATGACTTTCAGGCCTCGCTGTGACAACAGGGCCGGTAAAAGTGTTCTCTGGGGAGTCGGTGTTATACAGAACATCTTCTTGTGCTCCTTTCCCTGTGTGAAACTGCAATTTTTTTCATCAGTTTGTAAAAGTACAGTGATAGTAATACAGTTGTGTCCCACACATGAAGAGGGACACATGACTTTTCTTCCAGTATTAAGAGACAAACGTCACAGAGTTCCTGCCACCTGCCAGAGTTGAAAAAGTCTTAATCTACTATTGAATCCACCAGAGAAAACACTTCGGGTTTTTATTTCTGTCTAACCTGCTGCAAAAGATTTAATCAAAAGCAAAGTGCTCTAGATATGAGAAAGGTGAATCAATTTTTCTAGCTTCTGTATTTAAGTAGTACATATTGGACACTATTACTTCAGAGAAGGGTCCTTGTTTAAAACAAACAAGTCCCTCTTCTTCTCCTGCTCTTGCCCTGCTGGACCAGCAGTATATCCCTTCAAAAACAAAGAGGAAATTCAACAGTTGCTTAACATTCCATGAACTTATTTTTGCAAATGCAAAGCTAATACAACATGCTGGTGAATTGATTTTCTAAGGTTTTGTTTCTACTTTTACATCGACATGAAGAGATATGGGTACAACATGACAGCAAATAAAACTCCATGAGCACTATCTCACAAGCACTGTTACAAAAGATGGTAACAGAAACCTTACTTATGGTTTTAAAATACATTTTTATACCCATCTCCTCCCCAAATACTTTAAACACATCTGTTCAGTTGCAAAAAGAAACACTCAGACCAAGATAATATGATGGTTAATTCACACACACATATTTACAGACACTTAAAAATACTTCTCCTAACATGCAAATCCACAATGCAAATCTGGGAACAACTTTGGGATACATCAAGTAAATCAAAATCTTTACAAAAAATAACAACCACTAAGGCTTTCCTTCAAAGTTACTTATATAGTAAAAATAAACTCCTTGCATTTAATTCTATATTTCGAATATGAGCATTGGTACACACATTTTATAAAGAGCACGTAAGCATCATCATCTATACAGACTTGTGTCTTAAAAATCCTAAGTGGACACCTTAGGAATTGCCTGATAAAGATGAAAAGAAAGATAGGCTAGCACAAGTGAAATGGAAACAGTTCATCCATTGTGACCAAGAGCCCTTACTGGAACTCAATACAAGCAAGTATTAGTAAAGGAAATTTCTTTCTCAGACCTCAGAAGAAAAAATGTTATTTTCTTTTAATTCTGATTCTGGGTTTTTGTACTCTTTATCTATTCCTTGATTTTCTTCTTTCAATGAGCAGATGAGAAAAAGAAAAAAACTTGAATTCCCTCCTCAGCCTACAAGAATTGCAATCTAAATTTGTTATATATTAGTCCTAGGATACTATGGGACCAAGTATTCTAGGCTCTTACTAACCTTGCATTCTCAGACACTCATGTCCTTGGTGGATGCATTGTAATCACTGAATTCGGTCTCTTGATTACTCTTTGGTCAGATGCATACTTGAACACTTCCAAACAGGGTAACTCCTAGCAGAGATACTGAAGGAAGTAAAGAGCACCTCTGAATGCTTTATTGCCACCAAGACCCAAGGTATTAGGAATACTCCATTCACACCTCTTGACAATGAAAAAATGTAATTCAGCATCTTCCATCCTTCTATCCTGCAAACTCTGATCTCTCTGTTTCAGCAGGCTGGCAGGCAAATTGAGTACTTGAGTGTCTGGACTTGATGTATTCAACCAAAACACCAGCATTACTGATTCCCCTTTCCCACAAGTTTGGAAACTGTCTTAATTTTTGATTTGATTTTTACACATCCTCAAAACATATGTTTAGCTACGTATATAGTTGGGGCAACAACTTCGTTTGACTGTGTGGATAACCTTTCAGTCTAACTATTTCACAGGAAATCTGAGTCCCAGAATTTGTTATCATACTGACTTTCCTTTCTCTTTATCTATTTCTTGGCAAATCCTCAGATCCTGTTGACTCTCAAACCAGTTTCTAAGCTCAGAAGTTTCAGAGTTGAACTCAGTAAAATTCATGTACAAAAGTGTCTAAACCTTGCCACCATCTCAGATGTAAGATGCTCTGCATTCCTGTGAGAATTCCAATATTTCTCAACATCTTGCCTCCAGGGCCTCAAATGCAAAAGTATCATAAAGTTTCTATTAGCAAAAACCATGTCAAAATGCTTAGAAGTGGTATATGATTTGTTGCTGAGTGGATTTAAAAAAAAAATCCTGAACTGTCCCACTGTAAAATGTACATTAGGTTCAGATCTAGGCCTGCCAGACTGTAAAGTAAAGCAAGCCATGCAATTGTTCTTTCTCTTTTAAGCCTGGCTTCCCAGAATCACGTAGTCATGTTGTCTGCTCCCTACATCCAAGATTTTTTGCCCCAAATGACTATGTTTATCCAGACTGATCAGGATAAAAGAGGTCACAGAGAACCAAGGTCCTGAAACACCCTGTAGAGAAGAAGGAAGTGACCCTGTAGGTGTTGGCAGTGGTAGGAAAAAACACAGAAGTAGCATATGCATTACTTGGCACAGCGTGTCCATGTGAAAGAATGAAAAAAGACAGAAATAAATGGTCTCAAAACAAGAAGTTTAAATAAATTTTGCCTCATTTTAAATGCCAAAGTCACCCAGCAAAGAAAGGCAAACCTGGGAATCTTGTTTAAGCGCTATCAGAAACACTTGTTTAAATGATGCTCTTCCAATATGGAACAGATGTCCACTGGGAGAGAAAAATTAAAGAAACAAAATGAGGTTACCTCAAAATTCAGATATCCGTCTCTCAAAACAATTCAGAATTATCCATCAGCAAGAAAATATTTAAAAGCACTCCTTAGGGATTTACAATTGCACAAAATGCGGAATATTCTCAAAATACTACAACTTTATGCCAAGATAACTTGTGTCTTCCTTACCTATACAATGTCTGTTTCCCCTTTAGCAAACTGACAGCTCTTTAACAGAAGAACTCCATTCCCCTCCTTTAAGAAATGCTCTGTAGTGGAAAGTGTTCCAGAGGGTATTCCAAAAGGCTTCCAAGTATCAGACATTGAAAGGTCAGTGATGGAGTAACAAAATGATCCGTTTACTTTGTATTATCAGTAACTATCTTCACATTGTCATTCTCTTTTCAATCAGATGCCTCAAGGGCCAGAGTTAAGTGGATAACGCCAAAAATAGACTGACATACTACAAGAGAGTGGAAAAAGGGAAACAGAGCTTGAATAAATTCCTTTTTTTTCATGGCAAAAAAGAGAATGATAACTTTAAAGAGTGATCTCTAACCCCTATTCTGAGAAGTCTAATGCAGACAATACAAGCATAAACATCCATACTGCCCTACTGGGGACTGGAGCGTGATTTATCAAACCTCTTGTCAATCATATCTTGGGTTTGCCAGAACAGATGCAATAAAAGATGATGGGGCAGGACTCTTGTTATCACAGGCTTAATACCTGATCTTCAGAAGTGTCATGTACCCATACTTTCCATGAAAGCCAACTGCAAAATGTACTGGATTTCATAGAATCATAGAATGATACGAGTTGGAAGGGACATTAAGGATCATCTAGTTCCATCTCTTCCTGGCATGGGCAGGAAGACTTCCCACTAGACCAAGCTACTCAGAGCCCCATCCAACCTGGCCTTGAACGTTTCCAGGAATGATGCATCCACAGCCTCCTTGGGCAACCTGTTCCCTGCTGTCTCACCACCCCCACTGTAAAGATGTTCTTTCTAATGATTATCCCTAATCTGCCCTCTTCCAGTTTCAAGCCATTACCCATTGGCCTATTGCTACACGCCCTTATCAACTTTTCTGTATGCCCCCTTCTTACTCTGGAAGGCTGCAATAACATCTCCATGGAGACCTCCCTACTCCAGGCTGAACATAGTCAACAATCCCACCCTGTCTTCATAGGAGATGTGCTCCAGCCCTCTGGTCATCCTTGCAGCATTCCTCCAGACCCACTTCAACATCTCCCATGTCCTTCCTGTGTTGGGTCTCTACAGCTGGACACAGTATTCCAGGTGGGGTCTCATGAGAGAGGACTAGAAAGGATTTGCTTGGGAACTCTTCCCAGATGTTACCCCCAGCTTTCATCTGGAAGAAGCAACCACAAACATAGAAAAGTATATTTCTCTTACACCTTGGAACAACCAGCCAGCAAGTTACAGCTAAACAATACATTTTAGTTCCCCTCATTTTTGAAAAAGTGTCTTAGTTAGTAAAATCTGCCTGATCTCACAGAATAACTCTGGAGTACCACAATAACCATCTCAAATAATTTCCACAGTGAAAGCAGAGGAAAATAAGCACTGGAGATTATTTCAACAGCTACAAAGGCTTGACTTGATTACCTCTTAATTTCTCCTCTGTTTCAGAAATGTGTTTATTAGTGTGAGACTGGACATACCCAACCTACAATGACGTTGTGTAAGCTCAGAACTGGACAGAGGGGCTCAGAACTGGACAGATGTGGCCTCACCATGTCAGAGTAGAGGGAGAGGAGAACCTCTCTCAACCTACTAACCACCCCTCTTCTAATGCACCCCAGAATGCCATTGGCCTTCTTGGCCACAAGGACACATTGTTGGCTCATGGTCATCCTTCCATCCACCAGCACCCACAGGTCCCTTTCACCTGTGGTGCTCTCTAACAGCTCAGTCCCCAACCAATGTTGGTACCTGGGGCTGTTCTTTTCCAGATGTAAGATTTTATACTTGCCCTTGTTGTAATATATTAAGTTTCTCCCTGCCCAACTCTTCAGTCTGTGTAGGTCTCTCTGAATGGCAGCACAGCCTTCTGGGGTGTCAGATACCCCACTCAGATTTGTGTCATCAGCAAACTTCCTGATAGTACACTCTATACCCTCATCCAGGTCATCAATAAAAATACTGAACAGTAGTGGTCCCAGTACTGACCTTTGAGGGACTCCACTAGAAACAGACTTCCAACTAGACTCCATCCCATTGACTACAAATCCCTGGCCTCTATCCTTCAACCAGCACTATCCTTCAACCTCAGAACCTGATCATCCAGGCCACACATCTTCAGTTTAACTTCGAGAATGCTGTTGGAGACAGTATCAAATGCCTTACTGAAATCAAGATAAACTGTGTCTACTGCTACTATTTTTTTCCTAGACTAGTTTTCAGCCTGTCCAAATATACACAGTCTTAAACAGCAAACAAAAGTACATGAAAAGTACAGGTTACTCTAAAATGGTTTGTCACTATGGAAGCACCTATCTTTCGTTCATCATGAAAGACAAACAGTTCACATTTTCCTAATGAAAAAGATATTGACTTGACTGGTATCTGAAAAGCTACAGCAAATGACAATCTGTCAGGATCCCATTTTGGAGTGAGTCAAAGCACATGCAGCTATACCAACATGCTGGACAAGCTTAAGGTACAGGGCTTTTTTAGCTGACTATTCATAATAAGAACAAACCTAGCAAGAAAAGTAAAGTTTTTCAGAGTATTTCCTAAAAGCTGCACAGGGAAATAGATGTAAGAGTGGTCACTGGAGACATTTAGTTCCACACTTGGACAAACACTGACCTGGGTTTGATCCAGTACATTGGGATGATCAGTACAGTGGTAGCTACAAAGAGATTTCTGTGGATCTAAATTCTATAGATAACACAGAATTTTCATTATTTTTAAATATATTTATGATAATATTTTGTAAGATAATGTCTCTTTATCATAGTCTTATAAGGTTTTATATGGAATAACCAGAGTTTACAGCAGATTAGCTTAAGCATGGGCAGAAAGAGTTATTATTCACATTTTTCACTTGATCAAGTGAAAGATATTCCTGTCCAGAGCAGAGGGGTTGGGCTAGATGATCTTTGAAGGTCCTTTCCAACCAAAACCTTACAACTTTTTTTAGTTCAGTATGAACGTCTTGCAGGCAGTCTTACTGGAATGAAGAGTAAGTCAAGAAGACAACATTCAGTTTGAAAGGTAACCAATCTACCTAAATATTTGATCTGCAAAGGATCTTTATTTATCACAGCTGCTAGGTAAAAAAGATATAAATATTGAAAGAAGGTTTTCCATTTCTCAACCCTTCTCTGTAGTGCACCATCAAAATCTGTCTCCTAAACTACAGGTCATACAAGACGAGCAAGTTCCACCTACAATGTGTGAAATTTGTTTGGAGGTGTCAGTTGATTTGTCAGACATGCTTTATAGTAGAAGTGAGACTGGTGCTAGGCTTTACTCCAAGTGGGCAAAAAATAAATCTTGCAAGGGAAAAGAATGGATAAATGTAAACCTGCAAAGACATCTAAAATGGGTATGAGTACATTCAAAGCATGACCAAAGAGTTTTTGTCCTTTTTCAGGAGAAATTAATGTAGAATGTATGTATATGTAAATGTATATGTGAAATGTATGTATATGTAAGATGTATATATAGCTTCAGATTCTGCTCTACCATCCTAAAAAAAGAACATTCTGGGTAGACACTCTTAAAATAAAAAAGGAAGAGCAGTTTACCAGAATTTCTGGCCATTTTAAATATACACAGTAAGCTACTTACTCCCTGTGCCTGCCTGCATATGGCACATAAAATACCATGAATCTCATCGGCTCAGTAGCTGTCTGTAGGACAGAACCACTTATTTTTTGATTGAAACTTGACATTTATCATACTGTTTGGACAGATCCTGGTGACAATTTGGAAATGTATTTGCTGAGCTCTCTGACACTATTTCATGCTAGCACAGCAGATCCCATTAACAGAGCAAAAAAAACAACCAATGAAGGTAAGGGAAAAAAGTAAGTTCTTTTTAAATAACTATGTCAATTTTTCAAAATGTTTCCAAGTCAATCAATGTGACATGAAAATCTAAAGCAATGGTTTGTATGCTGTTTGCAAGTGCTCATTTGAGGAAGAGAGAACAAGCCAGCTCATTTTTTGCAACAGCAGTTAGAAGCTATTAGATACAGTGCAGCAGAAATATATTTCCAGAAATATTTTATTTTTTTTTTAAAACCTAATTTCAACAATAGAGGGAAACCACAAGTGAATCAGTTATCTTAGGGTCATGCTTATGTAGGTGGTCTTCACATGTAAGGAAAGTCAATGAAAGTACTGAGATTGGAAGAAAGAACAAAGAGTAAATCTAAAAAAAAAAATATATATTATAATTTATAAGATTCAGAAGATTTATAATCAGATTTCAAATTACAGTACACCATATAATGCAACTCAAGATCTAATATGATTTTTTGTAAGAGTAATGTCTGTCTGACTTCATACCACAGCTTTTTTAGTTCTAGCTACCAAGAAGCTGACAATATTCCGAGAAACCTTATTATATCCAGTGGGTTCAAACAGGGATGCTGAGAAAGGAAGAAATATCTCCCCCTTAATGAAATTTTAGAGTGTAACTATTTTAAGAAGGAAAGTGCTTTTTGGGGGGTCTGTAATTTTCACTATCGAGGGACAGATTTTCTGTGGTGAAGTGTGGAAGTCTTCCAGATGACTGAAAGAGAGAAGATATTTCTACTTAGGAAGTGGTAAGCAGTGTTACATTAAATAATTCAATATGACAATACTCTTGGTTTCCTATTTAGAAACATGTACGTAAGTAATGTTATTTATGCAAATAAATCTTCTCTAGTTCAATGAATATGTGTTCATGTGAAAAATAATGTATTTAGATGTCATGTTTCTGTGGAACTTCAATCACTATACACAAGACAAATTTACTGATAACTTTTTCTTAATTGCACTTCATCAGAATAATCAACATAAGTTTTACGTTTTAAAAAAGATTCAGCATTTTTTGATAGCTGTCATAACATTTGTTCACATCATTAGAATTTAATGGAATGTCTGGTACAGGTGAAGGCTACAATACTAAATTTGATGGTATAGAACTATGAAGCTTTAAAACCTGAACTTCACCAGTTTACCCTGGAGTGGTACCCTCGTGGTCAAATGGATTGAGAGAAGGGCCCATGACAGCAAGGTCCTACCCCTGGATCAGGACAATCCCAAGTACAAATATAGGTTGGATGGAGAATGGATTGACAGCACTCCTGAAGAGAAAGATTTGGTGGCGTTGTTTGACGAGTAGATCAACATGAGCTGACAATGTGCATTTGCAGCCCAGAAAGCCAGCCTCAACCTGGGCAGTATCAAAAGAAATGTGGCCAGCAGTTCAAGGGAGGTGATTTTCCTTCTCTGCTCTGCTTTTGCGAGACCCTATACTGTGGCCAGTTTTGAAGGCCCAACAAAGGAAGGACATGTAGCTGCTGGAGTCAGTTTGGAGGAAGACCACAAAGATGATCAAATGGCTGTAGCACTTCTCCTATGAAGACAGAGTGTGATTGTTGGGTTTGTTCAGCCTGGAGAAGAAAGTTCTCCATGGAGACATTATAGTGCCCTTCCAGTACCTGAAGGGGTCCTACTGGAAAACCAGGAAGAGATTTTTATAAGGGCATGTGGCCACAGGACAAAGGATAATGTCTTTAAACTGGAAGAGTACAGATTTAGGACAGCCATTAGAAAGAAAATCTTAACAGTGAGGGTGGTGAGACACAGGAAGAGGTTCCCCAGGCAGGCTGTGGATGTTTTGTTGTGGATCCTTGGAAGTGGTCAAGATCAGGTTGGATGTAGTTCTGAGCAGCCTGGTCTAGTGAGAAGTGCCCATGCAGAGTAGTAGGAATTAGGTGACCTTTGAGATTCCTTCCAACCCAGACCATCCTGTGATTCTGTGCTGCTGTGATTCTGATTGTGTCTTCTACAGTATATCCTTCCTATCTTTACCTGAGTGCATTTAAAAAATCACAAAACAATGCCTACATTTCTGTCCTTTTTAAATACATCATCACAGTAGATTTTTAAAGTTACATAGATCCTGAAGACATTGTTATCAGACCAATCTTTGGCTGGTTTTCCTCTCTGATAGTTTCCAGAAAAATACTGTTGCAGTGTCTTTCTGGCTCTCCATAGGCCTTTATATCTGGCTCTCCACTTGTCACCCATCAAGTAAGTACTCTAAAAAGTGCTTTTAAATCATCCAAGAACAGATAAAGCAAATCATCACTTACTGTCCTACAGGTCTATGAAGAACTAATAATCAATTTTGGCTGTAATTCTGGATTTTCTTTTAATGCTCCATGACCTATAAGTTTACTGGTTTTCAATTCACTTCACTGTTTTATTTCCTGACACCTTCTCATATCATGTATACACAGCACATGGACTTCACAAACAGAAGTGTTAGTGGATTATTTTCCTCTAAGTTCATGGAAATGAATAAAAAGAAGGAGGTCAGATGAGCTTATTCTGAACCTTGTATGTAGTTTGTAAAGTTTTAAGTCTCATATCCTAGGCCTGTGAGTCAAGTAATCTATTTACAGTACAAAACATTATATTCTTTGGCAGGACAGTGATGGTGACAGCCAAGCTCTATACTAATTATGTGAATTATGTGAATTATGTGAATTCCTTCCTATTTTCTTTGTTTTTATGACCTGTCAGTTCCTTTTTTTGGTTACAATTTAACTGTCTCTGATATTAAAATGCATCTGTTCTGTTCCTTTATCACCAGACTGCTCATCAGCAAGGTCAATTTCCTCCCAGTATTTTCTTAAATAAATGAGTTCAAAATAAAAAGAATTATTAATGATGGAGAAATATTCAAAAGTTGTATTGCAGCTACCCTGAAACTTTGGCTTCAGATCTGAGTTGTATTTAAACAGTCAAAGAGCTTGTCTGTTACAACTGGAGATAAAACAATAAAAACACATGCATTTTCACAATAAACTGAATATAATGGTTAAGTTATCCTCTATCAACATAAGGAAATGTAAATTAACTCCTGTATTTACGAGCTGTGTTCCATGCCAGACACTAAAGATGAAGGGTATATAAGACATTCTTTAATTTGAGGGTGGTGAGACACTGGCACAGGTTGCCCAAGGAAGTTGTGGATGCACCCTTCCTGGAAGTGTTCAAGGCCAGGTTGGATGGGAGCTTAAGAAACCTGGTGTAGTGGGAGGTGTCTCTGCCCATGCAAGGCAGTTGGAACTACATGATCTTTAAAGTCCCTTCCAACCCCAGACATTCTATGGTTATGATTCTTTGAAATATGGTGATGACTGATTCTGTACCAAACTTAAATTTCAAAATTTTCGTCCTAGGTCTGGAGAAAATGTTAACAAAATGTTAACAAAACTGTAAACATATATTAGACAAATCCAAGTAAAAACATACACAGATCAAATGCTTGTCACAGCTTTGTATTTCAATATGCTTTTTAAAAAAATAATAGGTATATAATATATTTGTGCTGTTGTTACGTTACTTTTTCAATGTTACATCACAGATTTTGCTTCTGATTTTTTCAGTCCTTTTTCATATAAACATATTAAAGGTTGTAGAAAACCATTCGAACAGTGTTTTTACATGTCTAACATTAGGCAAGACATAGGACTTGACATGACACCCTGAATTTAAAGTTAGAAGTTAGTTACTAGTTTCCTATTTTGCAGAATTTGTGAGAAATCTTTTAGTACCCATTATGTGAAAGTGTTTGCGACAGAAATCATGGAGATTAATCAAAATCCCTGCTTAACTAGTCAAATTAATCAAAGGGGCCACAGTGTACTTTTCAAGTGTTGACTGCAGTACATTGCAAAGTAACGAAACTTCTCTGAGAAAAGCCAGATACTGAGGAGATTTTATATTTAGCAAGCATTCTTCATAGACTTCTCCCCACAACAATAAGGAACAAAATTTTCAAGGTTTACCTAAAATCAGGCATGATACTTGTTGATGACACAAAACTGGGTGGAGTGGCTGACACCCCAGAAGGCTGTGCTGCCATTCAGAGGTACCTACACAGACTGGAGAGTTGGGTAGGGGGAAATTTAATGTATTACAACACGGGAAAGTATAAAATCTTAAATCTGGAAAAGAACATCCCCAGGTATCAGTATAGGTTGGGGACTGAGCTGTTAGAGAGCAGCAAAGGCGCCTGGGGCTGCTGGTGGATGGAAGGATGACCAGGATCCAGCATGTGCCCTTGTGGCCAAGAAGGCCAATGGCATCCTGGGGTGCATTAGAAGGGGGGTGGTCCTCTACTCTGACATGGTGAGGCCACATCTGGAATATTGTGTCCAGTTCTGGGCCCCTCAGTTCCAGAAGGACAGGGAACTGCTCGAAAGAGTCCAGTGCAGAGTAACCAAGATGATGAAGGGAGTGGAACACTTCACTTATGAGGAAAGACTGAGGGAGCTGAGTCTCTTCATTTTGCAGAAGAGGAGAGTTAGGGGTGACCTCATAAATGCTTATAAATATGTAAGGGGCAAGTGCCAGGAGGACAGAGTCAAGCTTTTCTGAGGGGTGACTGACAATAGGACAAGGGGCAATGGTTATAGACTTGAGCATATAAAGCATATAGACTTGAGTTCCATCTAAATATGAGGAAGAATTTTTTCACTGTGAAGGTGACAGAGCACTGGCACAGGCTGCCGAGGGAGGTTGTGGAGTCTCCTTCCCTGGGGATATTCAATACTTGCCTGGATGCTATCAAGTGTACTGTGGTGTAGGCAATCATGCTTTAGCAAGGGAGTTAAGCTGGCTGATTGCTAGAGGTCCCTTTACAACTCTGATGACTCTGTGAAGGCTGTTGCAAAGCCTCCTAAAGAAAAAAAGCTGTCATGCATGGAAAGGAGTCTCCACATAACCCAATGTTAAGGTATGAAACAGACATCACGTTGTGAGAAATGTTACCAGCACTGTGAATAGACTAGTGTACTGGAAAATGACCTGGGAAGGGGATTCTATACAACACAGAAATATTCAGACCACACAGTTCTTAAAGGCAATTGGGAAACAGACTTCCCCTAGGAAAAAATAAGAGAATGAAAACAATTATGGTTACAGGTATGAAATACTTTTGTAGTATAACATACTGTAATAGCCAAGGCATTTCCATCTGAGACAGGTAAAGGGGAGAGAAGTAGCGAAAATAAGACAGAAAACTGAAATTATTATGCATAATTTTGGGATGGATCAGGGAATAGTGATTCACCAATTCTCATAAAAGCAGTTAGGAATTAAGAATTTTGCAGCCAGTGTGAAAACAAAAAAACTTCTTTCAGTTAGAGAGTTACTTAAACTGGGAAACACATTGATACAGCATGCTAAAGCAATTATTTAAAGATTTGTGAGCTAAAAGATTAATAAAATATTAATTTAATGACAGAAACCATCAGTTTCTAAGTCAAGTAACTGAACCACACTGCTGCCAAGGATACTCCTGACCGATGCTGTCTATCATAAGCTTGAGGGATAGATAAAGGAAAATATTTTTTTGTATTTTCCTTTTGTTTGTACTGCTGCTTGTCATTCTCACACAGAACATCTTCTTGCAGACATTAAAAGATGGTATAACTCTGGCAAATAATCATACTGGAGTAGAAATCAAGAAATCTTGATACTGGTTCTGTGTCTGCCCACAATCTTTCCACAAATGTCTCATTTTCTTCTTCAGCTTATTGATATGTTTCATCTGGAGCAGTTGTTACAACACACCATAAAAAGTGGGATAGTGCCCAGTCCCTTAGGTGCGATGTCCTCAGATTCAAGCAGCTATCCAAGTTCAAGAGAGGCTTGGACTTGAACTACTCCCAAAAGCCTTTGCACCTCTTAAAAAGTAGTTCTGAAGTCCAATATAGCTAAGAATACACTAAGAGCAGACAAGAAATAGCTAAAGGGCTTTTTTGAAGAAGGATCACTGATTTCTAAAAGATTTACTCTTGAAGAAAAAGCAGTTTGAAAAACAATAAGGGGCAGATGATAGAAGACAAACCACAGAGAGTCAATTGGTGGTGAGCTAGGTGAATAGCTTCATGTTCTCTTTTTAATTTGTTTCTGAAAGAGTAACTTTCTGTCTAGCAGTGTAATCTTTTCAAGAAAACCTTCACTTGACAGCATGGTGTGTGCTATACAGACTGTACTATTTCATCATTAGGATGAAGATTGCATCACAGATGTTTTTTCTGGAAAAGACAAAGCTTCCTTCACACGTCCAAACTAATGAAAATGGTAACACTTAGATTTCTAAATATACATCAGGATACTTTTTAAAAAAAAATGTATTATTATTATTATTATTATTGTTATTATTATTATTATTCAAAGCACTTTTGAAATCCAGCAGTATTATGGAAAGGAAGGGGGAAAAATTACATAAAGAAGAGGGCTCCTCAGCTGAAGTGACTGCCATTGACTTCCATAGAGACACAGTAGCTATCACTGTAGCGACAACACTTTTTCCCACTCCACAGTAACAAGTTGTTCAGCTACATTCTAGACATTCAGGTAATGCATCCTGTGTTACATAAACAGAAGTTATGTCAGTACTTTTCTAAATCCACAACTTTGTTCTTTGGTTCAAAACTTCTTATAAATTCAAAACTTCTCACTCATGTCATCACTAAGCTGGTTCAAGACAGCCAGCACTCATGAAAGCACAAAATACGAATGCACTGCTTCTGTAAGAAGTAACTTTAGAGCTTTTAGCAACATAAAAAATAAATGACAGAAATGTGACACTGCTAGTGATTCCTGATGTAGTAGGTGAACAACCATAGAAGAATTTATACATAAAATAGCCTGGAGATTCAGAAAACATTTTGAATTTGAGGGGAAAAAAGCTTCAGCAGTCTCACTCCTGTGCTATGAATCCTGCCTTAGTGCTACCAGATGTATGATCATATTGTGTGTTAGCTCTGGATCAGACCTTTAATTTTGGTGCTAATTATGAATTCAAAATTATTAACCACATTCGAATTATCAACACCTTTGACTGTGACTGACAGTCAGAGTTGACAGTGACTCAAATCAAGACTTCAGGGTCATAAAGCAAGGGTTGGCTCATTTCTTCCCCAGGTCTGAAAGCCAGGCAGCCTGGATATTCATCCTCACTGCCAGCTGGTGCTGGTGGTCACCCATGAGCAGGGAGGAGAACTTCCCTCATCCAGTTGATGCTAATTTTAATAAGATTAAGAGTGATTTTAAGAAGATTACTTCTTTTAAGAAGATTAAGTAACAATCAATTATCTCATCAGTATTTCACTTGCAGTGTTGAAAAAGCCTCAAATAGTACTGGTTCATACATCAGATATTAGCACAAAAATAGCTTTCTTATGTAAAAGTATACAGAACAAAAACTAAAAGAATTTTTAAAAAATAATTCTCACTAAAAGATTATATCTGAATAAACTGAGTAATGGTATTTTACTGATTACTAAAATGTTGGGTTTCCTTAAACATTAAGCAAAGCATTTAATGAACTGATAAGATGAATTAAATGGTGAGATCAGAAAACATCATTTTTCGTTGAAAATTATTGCTCAGTTTCAAATGTTAGGCATGATTTATCTTCATGACAGACAAGTAAAATTAATGTTAATTAGTTAATTATCTAAATTGCAACTTTTGAGGCAGGAGAAGTGACAAATTATATAAATACTTTCTGAATTTTTCCTAAATGTGTAAAGACATATTCATATATAACATATTCATATATAACACTTCTCATAGGAATGCAATTTAAGAAGTATCACATCCATACTGTTTCATATATGGATAAAAGTTGAACCTTTTTCTTTCTCATATTTGTGTAGAAATTATAGATTTATTTTTATATTCCATAGAAGAAATTTTGTTAAGCAATATTTTTAATTAAATGAAAATAAACTGTGACAAAGGAAATATGAAATAATTCCTCCATTAAAAAATAAAATCACAGGATGTTTTGTGTTGGAACGGATCTTAAAGATCACCTAATTCCAACCCTGCTGTCATCGGCAGGGACACCTCCCACTAGACCACATTTCTCACGTCTGACCTGGCCCTGAACACATCCATGGAGGGGACAGCCACAACCTCCCAGAGAAACCTGTTCCAGGGTCTCAAAATGCCATTCCTCTCTGCAGGTAACAGAAGGGAATGGACTCCAGCACCAAAGAGGTTTGTTGATGCTGCTGCTGCTATAAAAATCAGAGTGACAGTGTGTGTGCCACACAGGGCTCACCAACTATCACCTCCTTCTCTTCCTGCTGAGGCACCAGCCAGACACCAACAGAGAAAAGGATCCTAGAGGACTCAAGGGGATGGATGGTCATGGTGCCAGATTAAAAGAGCTACTGGCCAGGGAAGTGAAGATCTCTTGGGTATTAAGCTTTTGATGTCCTCCCTCCTCCCAGCTGTTTTGGAGGTGGCTGTGTAATGTCTGACACACAATGGCCCCACTGGGCATGGCCGGTACTTCCCAGGTGCCCACCAGGCTGGGACTCTGGTTGCAGATCCCCCAGGACGATGGGGCAGACCCTGGGGGTGCAAATCCTTTCTCTCCACAGGGAAACTCTTCCACTGTGTGTCAAGCAGTGTAGGTGTTGGGGAGCTCTCTTGGCAATCCTGATTCCTTGGAAGGCTGCCATTTCTCCTTTGCCCTCTGCTTCCCTAAACAGAAGACTTCCCTGAGGGATGAACAAATGGCTCTTCTTCTAAGAAAACATGATCACTTCATCTGTAAGCTCAAGTGAAAATGTTTTGAAATGGAAACATTAAAATTTCTGACTTATGTTACTCAAAATTGCTATACAGATATCCTAATGATTTTTAAAGAGAAAGGCAAAAAGCTAGCTTTGATATACAATAATGGCTTCTCTGTGCCTGAATTGATCTATTCAGTGTCACTGTTCATTCTCTAGCTTTGCCTTTAGTATTGCATTTTTGCTTTTGCTTCAAGAAGCATCTCAGTACTCATTTGCCTCTAGCATCAGTAATTGAATAGTTGTGAACTGGTGGGTTACAAATATAAAGAGATATCAAAAAAGCTTTGTGCTCACATGAAATGATGTCATAAGCCTTCCCACAATGGGCAGAATGGTACTGATACAGCCAGCAGTGGTGTAAATGTTGCATGGTGTGTTCTTACTTTGATGTGGTGATATCACAGTTTATAAGACTACAGGACCTTGGGAGAAGGACTACTGCTTGTTGAAAAAACTCAGAGGCTGCCAGTGTAAAACTGATTCTAAAAAGAGTAAGGCAGGATGAGATCAAGAGAGTCACGTTAATTTATGCTCACTGATGAGCTACCTGTGTCCAGAGAAACCATCATCTATGCTGATGTCCCGTATTTCCTCCAGAGCTAAAATAAAAGAGGTAAGTAATAGGAGTCACAATGAAATAAGTGACCGAAGAAAATATCATACTTTTATTTCTGATAGAACTGAAATGATTAAACCAGAAGGAAGAGAGGTAATTTATTTACCTGTTTATGGAATTCAACCTTTCAAACATGTGCAATATCATCAGACTAATCTTCCTTTCATTACTAATCACATCTCTTAATTTTCAGTTTGACTGGGCACTGCTTTCTCTCCTGATATTACTCAGACATTTTCAGTCAAAATACTACTTATGAAAGGAAATAATTTTACATCAGAATTGTTGAAAGTCTTTATATCTTTGATAAGATTTCCCTTGAAAATTGATCTCTTTTTGAAAGGTGGCTGCACACTCACCTCACTAACTCATTTTGAGATGGAAGGTGCTACTTTCTTGAGTTTTCCTTTAGTTCAATTTAACTGATTACATCAAATTAGAAGAGTGTGATAAAAGCTAGGCACTCTCATTTGTTTTTTCTTCTAATTTTCTGAAAGCTAATACTAACTTATTAACTATTTAAGAATGAAATTGTTTATTTAACAACTAATTTAACTGTTAATGTTTGATTTTATTTTATGTGTATGGAGGTATTATGCAAATCTAGTGATTTGCTTTCTTTTCTCCAGTTATGTAACACGTTTAGGCTTTAAAAATTAACTTCTGCTTGGTAGAAGTCTAGCCATCTCTTCAAGGATTTCAGCTATGTTATACCAGGAATGTCCTGGGGACATGGTATTTCTTTTTTGCTAAAGTTGCGGGTTGATCCTGGCCAGACTCCAGGTGCTTATCAACATTTGTATAACTGCCCTTCTTAGTAGGAAAAGGGAGATAAAATTCAACAAAAGACTAATGAGTCAACATAAGGACAGGGAGAAATCCCCTACCAGTTACTGTTATGGGCAAAACACTCTTGACTTGGGGAAATTTATGGATTGCCATTCATATCAGAGAAAGGTAAGGATAAATAAATCCAAATCTTTATGACGCCTTTTCCCTACACCTCCTTTCCAGGCTCAACTTCACTGATTTCTGTACTTCTTTCATAGAATCATAGAATCAGACAGGTTGGAAAGGACCTCGGAGATCATCAAGTCCAACCCTTGATCCACTACCACGGTGCCACATCAGTCTCTTCTAAAAAACCTCCAGCGATGGAGAATCCACCACCTCCCTGGGCAGCCCGTTCCAATGCTTGACTTTTCTGTTAGCAGTGTAGGGGCACAGGGAATAGTGTCATGGTCAGTTCACCACATGTCTCTGACAGTCTTTCCTCCTCTTTCCCCTGCTCCTGTGTGGGGTCTCTTTCATGAGAGACAGGCCTCCATGAACTTCTCAGAAACGAGTCCATCCCATATACTACACTTTCTCCAGTGTGGGGTCCTCTACCAGGCCCTGTCAGAAGGCTGCTCCACCAAGGGCTTTCCGTAGGACTCCAGCCTCCTTTAGATTCACCCCTCTGCTCCAGTATGGAGTCCTCCATATGCTGCAGATGGATATCTGCTCCACTGTGGACCTCTACAGGCAGCAGTGGAATCCTTACTCTAATACCTGGAACACCTCCTCCACCTCCTCCTTCACTGGCCATGGTGTCTGCAGTTATTTCTCTCACATATTCTTGTTCCTCTCTCTGTCTGTTTTTGCACAGCAATTTTTTCCCTTCGTAAATATCACAGAGATAATACCACAACTACTGATGGGCTCAGTCTTGGCCAGCATCAGGTCCATCTTGGAACCAGCTGGCATTGGCTCTTTCAGACTTGGGGAAAGCTTCTGGCATCTTCTCACAAAGGCCACTCCTGTAGCCCCTCCAGTACCAAAACCTTGCCATGAAAAATTGGTACAGTTAGGTTATAATATTATCTCATTATGCTCTGAATAAATGTATGATTATTTTGTCTCTCCTTCCTAAATCCCTACTGTAATGTGCGATACATGTGAATAAGAATGCATGATGCAGTCTGTAATCTTAGAGTCCCCTAAAGGATTCTGCCCTTATAGTTCCTATACATCATACAGGAGACAGCTTGTTGTACAATGTAAGCTGAACTGACATAAACTAATCCCTTTTCCCCTTCTCCACTTTTATATAATCTCATGACTTAACTCATTTGAGCCTTAAGAAACCATCATCATGTGAGAGAAGTTCATCCCCCAAACACAACACAAACCCCATTCAGCTTTATAATACAAAAAAAGGGGAAATAGTGTATCATAGCTTATCCTATGCCACTAGAGTATGGTTTGGAAGAAGAAGGGAGACTAGAATTTCACAGGAGAAGTAAAATTAACTGTAAAGTTAACAATTACTAGAAATTTATTGGAGAAGGCAGCTGGATGAGGGCTCCAGGCAGGCAGATGGAACTACTGATGTAGTGAATAAGATAATAGAGAGGGGAATGTTTTAGCCTGATTAGGCTTAGAGGAAAGAGGAATGTTGAATCTACACAAGGGCTTTGAGGAGCCTGTCCACACTTTGCCTTCCATTTCCATTGAAATTTTAAGCCTCTCTGATCAGTGATGGAATATAATTTCAGCTCTGTAAAGGAAGGCTTTAAACATATCCCAGTGATTTTCAGTTTATGACATTCAGACATCAGGAATGCTGAATTCACATTGCACATAATTGTTTTAATTTCATCTATCATAGCAAGTTCTGCATTTTCAACAGACAATTTTTTTTAGATTAAATCATATGTCTACTCATAAAAATATTAATAATATTTTTTCAGATTTATTTCAAATTATGACATTAATTCAAAGGAGATTTTACTTAGCACTCCAAAATCAAATCTCACCACCTTCTTCCTCTCTTTGCAACTGCATTGCAACATTCCATGCAAAGTAACTTTCTGCCATCATCCTCAGTGATCAGGTGGATGTGTTTTGCCTAGCTGTGGTGAGTTGACTTTTGATATGCTAGTAATGACAGCTAATGTAGATCTTCCCCTTTCAGTCATGAATATAACCTTAGTATGTACCTAGTCTGTGAAAGGCACTGACATTTCGGGGGGTAAAAAGTTGTCTAGAAACACGAAATATTGCATGCAACACTACGTTTCTGTCATTGCAATTATGAACCTCTCATTATTACTACCGTGTATTGAACAAGACTATTTTGCCTCAAAATGCAATGAGCAAAGAATTTCACTCGTAAAGACTAGAGTGGGTTTGCATTTAGAAATAAGAAATAGAGCTTGCCATATTATTTTATTAAAACTTTATGAAAAGAGGAGTAGACTAAAAATTGTTTGTTGTACTTTCCTGAGGGCGTTACTCTCCCCCAAAAAACAAGGGCGCTGATTTTTTTAGGCATGCGTGTAAGTGGAAATAACTGCTAAAGTAAGCCTAGAAAGTGGATCAAGTATTTTACTGCACCCATACACAAAGTGGGAATTTGTTTCAACACCATTGTAAGCCAGCAGAAGCCAGTCAAAAATTAATAAATCAACAGATATACAAATACAAAATTAAAAATTAATTTATCCTAACCAGTACTTGCCTCCCTAAAAAGGAAACTCACCCAAAGCAAGAAATGCAAATTGTCCCTCCAGCTGCTCTGAAGATCAACACAAACAAATTACTTTGAATTAAGTTGAAAATATGTGACAAACCCCTCCAAAACAAATGAAACAAATCCCCTGATACATCTTCTGACTATGAATTTAAGGATGGTAGTAACTTGGATGTACAAGCTTAGATCTCTGTTTTAATTAAAAATTTGACTTCACAAGTACTGTAAAAATTAAATTTCTGTTTATCTGCTAGTCTTACCTAGCAGAATGCCTTTCTATATACCTAACTAAAACAGTAGGGTTTTTTTGTAACTTTATGTCTTAAGTAGAGATACCTACGTCTTAATAGAAATTGATATAGTAATTACATAGAGAACTTATTTTATAAAAATAACAATTATAAAAATTCCAAATAGGTTTTCTACAAGAAGACAGCTTTTCTACAAGAAGATACTTCAATACCAATGTTTTGTTTTGTTTGCTTTTTAATGCCTGAGAAAGATGATTCTGGTTTGCAATTCATTGCGTCATGGAGTAACATACTAGTGTAGAGCTCAGAAAAAATAGCCCATTTAAATAATGTGACTCAGCTATCTTTTAGTCCAGACCAGGTTCACTGACTGAACACATGTTAATTGATTAGAAACTAAGTGAATTATTAACTTGAAAAATACTTTTTACAGTAATGTGTCAGCTGAGTTTTGGGGTCAGCTTGACAATGGACAATAATTTACATACTAATTAGTAGCTGAAGGATAAAGAATAAAAAGGTGTAAAATGTAACTCTTATACCTATAATGAAAAAAAGGCACACAAAACTTATCTTCAAATGCACAGGTTGATGATATTTCACTGGGAGAGTTAATGTCAGCTTTTATTTTCCTCTAAAAATAACAGAATTCTTATTTTTCCCTAGCATTCTGTAACACTTTCCTCTCTTACCAGTCATTGGTTTGCTGTCCAGAGATAAAAGGTTATTCTCAATGACTAACACAGCATTTGTTATAAGTTGTGTTGCCTCTCATGTTGTGTCTGTGTCTGCCCAGACCTGATTTTAGCATTATTTGAGTAGCGTGTTTTGTGATTGGTGGAGATTTTCTCATTTTAATAAGGGAAAAACCATTGAGATCCTAGAAAATATATACAGTAATGATTACTTATGACTACAAGAAAACAGAAAAAGTATTATAATGATCTCCAGGAGAGTAAAAAACAGAACTATGTTTTGATTCTTGCTTTGTGTGGGCTCATTCTGTGAGATGCCCTTGCAAGGGACTAGACAGCATGCCTGCCCACAACAGAGTGGATTTATTGATGTGCATGGTCACTTTCAGCCATATATTTCAGTATTCCTTGGGTGGATTTTTGCTCCCAAAATGTGCCCTACAGTGGAAAAAATGAAATAGCAGATATAGAGATCAGGGTGCATGTATCGATGTGCACAGATACACATCTACCCATCTCATTTTGCAAGCTTCCAGGGCTGAGACATCTCATAGAAGTATCTTAGCAATGTGAGACTTTGACCATCAATTCAGAAGTAAAATCTATAAATTATGATCATCAAAGACCTAAAGCAAGAATTGCAACCAAGGAATTTCAAAGCAATGCTGATACTGAAAGAACTGTGATAATCCTGTGACCAATATATTAATAATAAAATAAATAACAATAACATCTATAATACTATGGTAGCACATTGTATTATGTGATACTGTACTGTGTTATAAATAACACAATTTTGGACAGAAGAGATTCCCACTTTTAAGCAGTGCAAATAAGCATAATTAGAAGTAAACTGCTTCGTGACCTATGTTAATTTTTTAGATCTAATGGAAGAGACTGTGAAAATCAAAGTATCATACTAATTTTTCAACTTAATTTTATTTCTGTCACTTCACTGAACTGTGTTGAAAGCATAATGCTCACAATGCTAATATAGAACAGAGATTTACCAGGGTCTACTTCTGAAATATTGGTGAACTTACTCTCTGAGAAATTTTCTAGAGTGACTTCACATAGTTACATGAGGTGACATGACAAAGGAGACCTCTGATTTAGGAGAGTCAGGGATTGCTAATCATCAGCAGGTGGCCCCTAAGTAGGAGACAGCCCCATTCTGCCCTGCAGTGTCAAAAACTACATCCCTGTCTTGTTACTTCAAGTCCTAGTTTTTACATTTTTATAGCACTTCCTGGTAGTAGCCCATTATTTTTCTGCGTGTTTGCATGGGATAGATTGTTTCTAAGGAATCCAGATTTCCTTTCTCCTTGTTGTTGGGCTAGGCTATTAAAGGCTGATCTCCACAAAGGGCAAGAGTTGGGATCCCTGGTCCCTTCCCAGGGTCCCTGGGTGGGAGCAGGAAAAGCTCCAGCTTCGCTAGCCATCCGGGGGACCACTAACTCTCCTCGCTCACACAGGCTGTGGGGCTATGGACAACAGAGCCATGGGCCTCATCAAGCTGGAAAAAGCCTTTTGGGCTTATACAAGACTTACTAGGTGATGTTCAAGGCAAATGCCTGTAGGTATCATGGTGGTACAAGGAGGAATGAGCACAACCAAAAGATGGGATAAAAGGGATCATTCCTGTGCAAACGGGGGTGGCAAGTACACTTACCTGATGTGTACTGTCACTGTTTAGTACAGTCTGCCTTGTGTCCTTCTTAAATCCCTTTTCTTACTCCTCTGCTGAGTGAAGTACCCTATTCAGCATGCATGTGTGTATATGGAGACCTATATGCCAGCAACTGCCAGGGGAACCATTCTTGAACCATAAGGCTTGATCTAGCTCTGGCCTTAGATCAGGCCAGAAATGTGCATGAAAACAGCTTTGTCCCGTGGTTTTCTCTCAGCCTTAATTTTGGTATCGTAGAATGGGAAAGGCTTTGGGGGTGCTGCAGATATTTATGGGAAATTTCATGTCAGCAATATTAAACTCTTAGAATAACAGAGCTTCCCATTTCCTGCTTCTTGCATTATTATTACCAAAAAGCAAAAAGAATGGACGTGAAGCCACAACTAGGTAATATAGTTGTTCTTCATGCCAAAAGCTCACAGGTCATTTGGGAGCATTAACAGATGTACCACATATAAAGACAAAACTCTAATCCTGGTAGTACCTTGCTTCTCAAAGAATCAGCATTGTCCTTGGAAATTTGGTAACTTCTCCTACTTTGTGATTATATCAAACATGTTGAACTATGTGCAATCAGTTGCAGCAATGACCTAAACTATAACCAACTCTTTTCTAGCAAACATACTGCAAGTATTATTCAGTGGTGACAGTGGCTGGGTCTAACACTCCAGTTCATCACTAACTCTATGTAGGGGGAGTGACCAAACTACAAACCAGAACCATGAAAAATTGGCAGGAGACCAGAGATTAAGTGAGGCAGGTGGAACTGACTATACCTTTTATGACTGACCCAGTATACAGAAACACCAAACACGTAACGTGTTACCTCAGATTTCTCATTTCAGGAGAAAATTCCATCTAAATTTGCTTCCAAAATACTAGCCCTATTGTTCTGATAGCAATGTCTCAAAGCTGGACAGGAATGAAGACTTCAATACATATCCTAAACATACTGGTCTTACTGCGTGGATCAAAGGCTCAGAAACCTTAAAGTCTTCTTTTCCTTTCTTTCTCTTGTCTCAAAGAACATAAATCCTATCATGTGTCTACACTGACTGCTTATGGAGCATTTCCTACACAGCATTATTAAGCAGTCTACTAGTTGATATGGTCATACCTAGTACCTTTACTGCACTCGATACATGCAAATAAACATATTACCTACCTATAGACTATATATATATACACAAAAGCACCAAAGTAGTTGAATTGTCTGTTCGTCGCTAGCAGTTTGTCCAGCTTGCTTTTCCTAAAATCAGCCTAAGCACTGAATTTCCTTCTCATTGAACATCAGAGATTTCCTATAATGGTGTGTTTCTATTGAGAACACATGGAAATTCTGGCACTGTGCTTCAAACTCCTAAACAAGGAAATTTACTCACTAATTCTATGCTGGAAGCATCAATAATAAAAAAACCAAAAAACAAAACCCACAACCAAAACAAACAAACAAACAAATAAAACAAAAAAAAAAACCCCAAACCTCAACCCAAAATGAAATAAGATAAACTCCTTATCACCTATAAAGGAAGAAAAAGTAGAGGCTGCAGGGTACTGCCACAGATGGTGTGCTTATTGCCTTTTTCTGTGCTTTCTAGCTCCTACAGGATCACAAGAAGTGGAGAATATGAAAAACACTGCCAGACAAAGCACAAACATTAAGAGTCTATACAACATGATGACTAATCTATACACAGGAGTAAACTGACTCCATCTGACTATTTTTTGAACAGAGAGGGAGCAAACCCACTTGGACAACAGAAACTGAAAACTAAACTAGATGGAAAAATATTTGCCTCTTCTAATTTTCTGCAGTGGGATTGAGGTTACTGACAAGCCTGGTTTGCAATGTGATGTTTAAGGTCTGATCTTCTGCCATGAGATTAATTACTTGCCCCTAAGTCTAACTTCTAGAGACACTGCCAACAGTGAAATCAAGCACCCTGGAGCACACATCCTATTTTCCTTTCCTCATAGATCTGCAGCAAGAGGTACCTTGACATAGTTGTATCTATAGAAGCCATTAGGATTGCTTAAAACTGGCCATAAAACTTGGTTTATGCCTTTGCTGCAGAGTGAAGCTGATTACTTGGACACAAGAATGGGTCAGAGAAACACCAATCCCAATCTTTATGTGGGTCTTCTCAGCAGGACACACCTCAGCTTTCCATTAAACTTGTGTTAGGTCTCTCTGCCATCTGACAGCCTATCTGTTTCGTGTGTATAAATGCACTGTATAAACACAATAAAGGAATCTGAGAGCTAGTACTAAGTGTGTCCCTCTAACTGAAACCAAAGTTTCTGTTTTATAACTGTCTATCATAAATAAAAATATCTGCATATGTGCCATCTTCTGTTTGCTAGTATTGTTCACTATAACTGTGTTTTCTTTCTGACTGAGCAAAAGCTGGAATTTGCCACATGCTGTGCTTCAAAAATTTTATGGTAATGGTTGACACCATGAAATTTAATTTTAAATAAATATTACACACCTACCAACTGAGGAAATGAAAAAGTCATAAACAGATCATCAGAAAGCTTGTCAGTGTGTTAAAATGCAAGCAATAAAAGGAGATGCGACATGAATAGAATTGCTAAGCCGGTTTCAGAAATTACCATAATGTCAATTGGAGGAGATTTAAGGTACATTTACTGGTTCTACACACAAGTACACTAGTACTTAGAAAATTACATATTTTTCACTGCCAGCTTCTAGTAGGGCTGTATTGATTTTATGTTTTAGCTTATTTATTTGATACTAGTAGTAGGCATGAATCCATAATTGAAAAGCATGAACAGAGGATGTAGTAAGATTTCAGCTCGTAAGTGATGGCTTTCTAACTAATACCATGTTTGTTCAGCTCTTAAAATAAAATAAATTAAAAATAACATTGTCACAGCCAATATTAATCCTACCAAGAATGTAAAAAAGAATAGCTTTATATAAAAGGAAGTACTTCTATCTGATCTCAAGTAAACTGCACAGTGTTTAAGCAAAAGATAATTCCTATTTTTAAAAGTCCATTTTGGAAGATACTTTTGTTATTTCCGAAGGGTAATTTGTAGTACGTCTTATTTCAGGAATAAAACCCACATTTGTTGTTTTCCTTAAAGTGCACTAAATTTCCCTCCCTACTTTTCCTGTTTTATTTTACCCCAAAGAATATAAATAATTTTAAAATATCATATACTCACTAAGAGAACCATTTTGCTCAAAGGAAAAACTGACAGTCATAATCATCTTGGATCCATCATGTTTAATGCATTCACAACAAGATTTATGTGCATGGTTATCATCCCACTCCATACCAATTTCTCATGTGTTTGCACTACAACAGCACTGCCCTTTTCATGCTGGACAAAATTTAACCTCTCCCACCATCACTGCAGTATCACTGTGGCATGAATCCTGGCTAGAAGAGGAACATGAGAACACAGAATAGCCCTCATATATGTGTAGAAAAAAGAATGTTTTCTTAGTCCTGGCAGGGTGGATATAAGCTACTCCAGCTTCCTGGTACTCTAATTATTTCTGGTATTTTTTAATCTAAAGTAGTAATCCAGGTCTCACTCCACCATACCATTCTCCCAGCTCAAGCACTGTGAAACTGTACTGGCAGCACCTGGAAGAGGCTCTGCCCTAGGCCTGCCGGTCACCACCTCTTATTTTCAGACTTTTTGAAGCTACTTCTCTCATTCCTAATCCTTAGAGTTCCACAATTTTCATGTGATAAAGACAGAAGACATTTTTCTACCTGCAACTGAGGATAGTTTTCAATACATAGCAAAATGCAATGAATAATTTTGCATCCCGAAACTGCAATGGAATATTAAAAATTCCTCAGTAAATTCCAGGTACAGGAAAAAACAGCCTTTTAGAACACACCCATTTTTGACTTGTACACATAAAAAATTTTTACCAGCAACAGCAGATGTCCATTTTCTCCTCTCTGGTATTATATTATAAGTGGAGAAACAGGCTACCCTAATGACTTTTTGCATTTATATTTGCTGATGTCTGAGAGCTTCACAGATACCAACTTTCACAAGGATTGTGAAACCAGTGGTTGCATTATCTGTCTTCCAACATATATTCCAATACTGAGCACCCCAATGAGCAAAGACTGTGAGTTTGGGGGCTTTTTGGGAACACTTCACATTACAGAGAGAACTTAGATATTTAAAACATTCCTTTCCCTTGACTGCTGCTGCAAGGACACCTGAACTCTGCCTAATAGATCATAGATTTTTAAGGCAAGAGAGCTGATGTGTGGTGCCCATGGAGTATTCAGATAATTCTTCTTCTGTTCTGGATTTGTATCCCAAACGTCTGTAACCACATGAAGCCAACATGTAGTCCCCTTGACTTTAAATACTCAGTATTTTTTGTCCCATAGAGTGCAGGAATGAAAGAGAAAGTAGTAGCAAGAAGTACTGCTGAAATTTGTAACAGCAACAGCTCACATTCAATACTAATTATGGTTTCCATCAGGGAAAACCATTCTATTTTCATGTAGAAATAATTATCTTGTGCTTTGAGTAAAGCAAATAATTTAAAAGAAGTATTTCAGTCAGTCATTGATCTGCTTGATGCCAGATGAAATTACCCTAACCACTTCTCATATTAAATATATTTTCATAGAGCTTAGTAAACGTGCTCTTGTCTCAGTGAGTATTCAGCTAAGACCTTTTCAGCTGAGCCCAGATTCAGTTAATAGATTGTACTAATTACTGATTGGACTCAAAATACCAATTATCTACTGCTGGGGAGACTCTGGCATGTTTTGCCTACACAACATTTGTGTTGCTAGATTAAAATGTTCTTTGAGGCACAGACTGCTTTTATGCCTTATGCAACATTAACTACATTGCTCATGCTTAGCAAATAAACAATATATGTTCTCCTTATTCATCACTGGAAAACAGCTATCATCTATTAAATTTAAATTTAATTTTAAAATTTTAAACAGCACTATAAATGAAGAAAGATTCAGATTTGAATGTTTACTAAGGAGAACAACTTTCAGTTCTTTACTGTGATACTTTCAGTTAATATTTAAGGACTTGCTTATAACAGAAAAATGGTTCATTTTCAAGACCTTATGAAGTCTATTAATCTAGATCAATTCAGCTGAAAGGCTCATAAAACATCAATTTAGACAGTTTTCATGCTCTGTTTTTTGCCATAATAGCAGCTTCTGTCAGAGTTAAAAAGTCAGGCAAATGTCATATGGCCAGCCAATGTGAAAAAAATCCTCCTTATTTTTGTAAACAGAAGAAATAACAGCATCTCTGTTAGGTGTAGACATGGAACTGAATTTCTGAATTTTGTATAGGCAGCTAGCTCACCCCGGAGATATCTCAGTCTAGCAAGAGAAATGTCCAAACTCCAAAAACCTGAGTTTTTCTTTCTGGGTGGAATATGCATAGAACCATAGAATGGTTTGGGTTAGGAGGAACCTTAAAGGTCACATAGTTTCAGCCCCTCTATCTGGGGTAAACCCCCCACTACACCAGGTTGCTCCAAGGCCCAGCCTGCCCCTGAACACTTTGAGGGAGGGAGCATCCACAGCCTCACTGAGCAATGTGTTCCATAGGAAATGTGTTCCAGTATTTCATCAGTCTCATAGTGAAGATTTTTTAGGTCTAACCTGAATCTACCCTTCTTCAGTTTAAAGCCATTGTCCCTCATCCTACCAGTACATGTCCTTATGAAAAATTCACCTTCAGCTTTCTTGTAGCCTTGCAACACAAGTATCATAAGAACAAAACTTAATGGTATGGGCAATTTGACAATGCTGGGTGGTGTATGACAGCAATTATATACAGGTATAATGAAGAGGATGCAGGCTGAAAGCTGCGTGAGGAAGATGAAGGAAAAGTGTCAGCTTTTTCTCTTTTAGAATATGAGTTATTACTGGTTATTTAAAGGATGTTTCCTAAGGTATAATTTTGCTTTTGCTAGCTATAACTGTAGTAAGAAGGGAACCTAATGTCCCACATTCACATCAATCTGCTCCACTAAGGTAATTTCAGTGCAAGGGAAATCACAAAAAGCTCATTACAGGAGTGTATGATACATGATGAAAAGATAAGAAAATTAGATTCTTGAATCTAGAGAAGGTTAAGGATGGGAGAAATTTCTGAATTCCACTACATAAGGTGACTTGTAGAAAAGACAGCATTACAGTTTCCAAAGAGGCACAGTGAAAGGACAATAGACAGTGACCACAAGATGCAATAAGCCCAATTCCAAATGTACATAGGTAAAAAATACAGCTAAGGTAGTCAACAGTGTCACAGGTCACCTAGGCAGGTTGTGGTATATCAGTCTTTGGAGAGTTTTCACAACTCAGCTGAGCAATCTGAGCTGACCCTGAAATTAGACTTGCCTATTGGGTGGCTGGATGAGATGACCTCCATATGTCTGCAACAGTGAAAAAAGTCCTTCTCCTAATGTTCCAGATATTAGGTAGAGATAGCTTTCTTCACACACATGTATCCAGACAGATGAAAGGACAAAACTCTATGGCTTTGGAAGAACAAAGCCATTAAAAAAAGTAGGTGAATTTTTCCAAAAAGCACTGGAAATAGATGAAGGGGATGTCTGAATGTTTTACTTTCAAAGTGTTTATCACCAGACAGTTTGAAAATCATGCATGCCCGGTACATAGAAGCTGCTTGAAGGAGGCAGAAATCTGCTCTCTGGATCTTCCAGAACAGGCATTGGGAGAACATGTCTCTCTTGTGGACTTGGATTGCTGCCTATAGCAACACCAGTAAGATAGGGAGAGCGTGGTTAGTTCCACAGGCACCTGTTTCAGACATCCAGATACTTTCAGAATAATGCCAGCCATAGGAAATCCAAGTTTTTATTTCCTTGGAAAAAAAAAAAAATCCTGAAAGGCAAAACCTATAGAGAAGACTAATACATTTAGGTAGACCAGCACATGCAAGTGAAAGATGTGGAGACATTTGTGAAAACATGCATTGTATTTTGCGGTGGTAATACTATTTTTATTTAGCGTTTTGCCCTCTTTTAAAGGGAAAAGCATGAAAGTGATCAGTCATAGGATGTGATTTTTTTAAAAAAATCACATTTTTAAAAAATAACAAATATTTTTTAACCTATGCAAGATATGTTACAGATATCAATTTGGTTTGGATCATAGAATCATTCTAGTTAGAAAAAATCTTTAAGATCATCACTTTCAACTCTTAACATAGCAGTGTCAAGTCCAACATTAAACCATGCCCCTAATCACATTCTGTATCTACACAACTCTTAAACACCTTCAGGGATGGTGACTCAACCATGTCACTGGGCAGCTTGTCCCAGTGTCAGACAACCCTTTTCTCACAACTTTAGACCACTTTTTCTTGTCCTATCACTTGTTATGTGGGGAAAGAGAACGACTCCCACCTTACTTCAGCCTCCTTTCAGGTAGTTGAAGAGAGCGATAAGGTCTCCCCTGAGCCTCCTTTTCTCCAGACTAAGCAACCCTAGTTCTCTCAGATGCTCCTCAAAGGACTTGTGCTCTAAACCCTTCACCAGTTTGGTTGCCCTTCTTTGGACACACTCTACACCCCAATGTCATTCTTGTAGTGAGGAGCCCAAAACTGATCACAGTATTGGAGGTGTGGCCTCACCACTGCTGAGTACAGGGGGACATGTTGTTCAATAGCCTCAGGTCCTTTTCCTCTGACAGCTTTCCACCTTTCCACCACTCTTCTCTAAGCCTGTAGCATTGCCAGGGGTAGTTGTGACTCAGCTACAAGACCCAGCACCAGGCCTTGTTGAACCTCATACAACGGCCTCAGCCCATTGATCCAGTCTATCCAGATCCATCGGTAGAGCCTTTCTACCCTCAGGCAGATCAACACTCCCCCTCAGCTTGGTGTCATCTGCCAACTTACTGAGGGTGCACTCAGTCCTCTTGTTCAGATTATTGATAAAGATATTAAATAGAACTAGCCCAAATGTTGAGCTCTGAGAAACATCACTTGTGTCCAGCTGACAAAATGCATTTAACTCCATTCAAAACAATTCTTAGGCCCAGCCAGGCAGTTTTTCACCCAGCGAAGAGTACACCCATCCAAGCCATGAACAGACAGTTTCATTTTCTTTTTCCTGAGCTCCAGCCAAAGCTCTTTGTTGAGCCAAGCTGGTCTTCTTCCCCTAGGTTATCTTTTAGCACAGAGGAAAGGCCTGCTCCTGTACTTTTAGAGATTTCCTTCTTGAAGAATGTGCAGCCTTCCTGGACTCCTTTGCTCTTCAAAACTGTCTCTCAAGGGGGTCTGTCAACCAGTCTCCTAAACATGCGAAGGTCTGCACTCTGGAAGTCCAAGGTAGCAGTTCTGCTGACTACCCTCCTTACTTTTCCAAGAACTGAAAACTCTATTATTTCATGATTGCCCAAGATGTCCTCCAACTGTCACATCACCCACATGTCCTCCACTCTTAACAAGGTGAAGGTCCTGTGGGCATCTTCCTTAGTTGGCTCATCACCAGTTATGCTGCAAATTTGTCCTCCAACCACTCCAGGAACCCTCTAGACTGTTTTCTCTCTGCCGCACTGAATTTCCTGCAGACATTCAGGAAGTCGAAGTACCCCAAAAGAACAGGGACAAGCAATTGTGAGATTATGCTTATAGAATATTCTGTTTGCCTTTTCATCCTGGTTGGGTGATCTATAAACAGACTCCCACTACATCTGCCTGGTTGGACTTTCCCTTTTTGATTGCCCATAAACGTTCAATCCTATCATCACCATCATGAAGCTCAAGAGAATATAACCACTCTCTAACATACAGGGTGATCACACCACCTCTCCTGCCTTGCCTATCTCTTCTGAAGAGTTTGTAGCCATCCATTGCATCCACCTTTCTGAGGGGAGAAATCCTATGTTCTATCTGTTCATTCTCAGGCACTTCCATCGTTTCTAACCCATCAATATCTCTTGTGTCTTTGCTGTCACATGGCTGTTCATTCCTTATCTCCATTTAGACAGAAGACCAAAGGCCTTCACTAGCACACTGCCCCACAAACCTCAGGAGCTGTAACAACCCCAGGCTTATCTACAGCAAGTCAATCCTTATCACCTTCCCTCTTCAAATCTATTTTAAAGATCAATCAATGTCACTTGCTAACTCCTGTGCAAAAATTCTTTTCTCCCCTTGAGACTGCTGTACCCTGTCTGTCACCAGCTGGCCTGGTGTTGTGTAAACTGAGCCATGATGAAAAAGACCCAAAGTCCTCCTTGTGACACCAGGCCTGGGGCCAGTTATTGATATGCTGGCTCTTCCTGTTTCTTTCCTCAACATTCCCCACAGCTGGAGGCTCCTCATCCCTTAACCAATCATCCAAAGGTCCTGAAGTATGGCTCAGTTCCCTTAAGACTTCTGATAGGAACTTGCCGACCTGAAAAAACAATAATGGATAGTAATCTGAGGGCTGTACCACGCAGGAAACTTTCTCTTTATAACTTTAATCTGGGCCCCACAGATGTAGCTGGAAAAGAAGTGGGTCTGGTCTGCATGTGGGGCCTACTACTTTCAGATGGTAATGACTTGTCTTTTTCTTTACAGCGTCAGTTTCTATTCAGAGCACAGGCAAACTTAACCTTGGCGAGATATCCAGGCTAGATGAACGCTTATCCTCCTTATTTGGTGCCACTTGCAGACTTTCATACCTGTTATGCCAGGGCACCAGAGAAGGTGGGGTAGCCACAGAGGAGGCACAACTGTTGCACCAGGCAGGAACTTGTTGCCAGTGTCCATAAGTCACTGTGTTCAATCAGGAGAGAAGGTAGGGGATTCTCCGTATGCATCCTGACTGCATGTTAGCTCTGTTTCAAGGATGCCAAGGTGTGATTCCAACATCTCACAATCCCTGATACTCCTCAACCTATTCACCTCTTCTCAGATCTCTGCTACTAGTGGGAGAATCCCTCTACCTCAGTGCTTCTCCCAGGCAGAACAACTCTTCCCAAGCAGAAGAACTCCTCCTAGGTACAGAATGGATGACTGTATTTACCAGTTGTACTTAATTTTAGGAGTGGCTACTGTATTTACTTGGTTGTTTGCTTTATTTTACATTATTTCGAAAGACTAACATTCACATTCCTTGTCTTGGTACCAGCACTACATGTTGCAAAGAAGCAGGAAGAAAGAGTGATTCTTTTTCCTCTGTGTTATTAGCCTGAATATTAAAGAATACTATCCAATCAACATCACCCTTTCAGTCCTATTTAAGATAATTCAGGTGCTGAAAATGTATAAAAGTATTCCAGATAGATTACATGAACTGCTGGTTAGTTAGTAAGGAGAGAGAATCTGAATAATCGCTTAGAGGATTTATCAGCTGTGATTTTCTTTCTTCAAGGTAATTTCATAGGGGTCACTGACTCCTACCCCTTGCAGTGAAGCACAGCAATTTTGGAAGGGACTATAACTGAAAATTATAAAATAAACCCAGATCTTCCAAATTCATTATCTCTGTTTCTGCTGTCATAGAAACTTGTAATCCAAGGAGACACAGGATCTTCTCTCCTTCCTGGTCTAAAAACAGCTGTGGTGCCCAGATATGAAACATGTTAAATACGTGCTTTATCTCCTTGGAAAATGCTCCTGCCATACACAGCAAACAAAACATAAACTATAAGCAAAACTCTATTAGATGTTGTGAGCATACTTGGACAACCCCAAAGATAATAAGATATAATTGAAAGTATTTAAATTTAGTAAGCTTTTACAATCATTTCAATTGCATATGGTTCCTTTTTCAGGCAAAAAACTCCTTTAATTTGTTTCAGAAGTTGTTTCAGAGGAAAGAAGAAAATTGGGTCTTACTTTCTACTTAACGTTATCTGTTGCTAATTGAAATAATTCCTTCCAGTGCAAGAACATTAAAAAAGATACAGGAAAACTGCTTTCTAAAGACTTAATGCCACTTTCATTCTAGGCACTATAATGACATTAAAACCCTCTGAGGTACTCTGCAAATGGGTAGAGATGTACTGTGCTTACCCTGGCTACCCAGGGAGAGTGAAAGCAATACAATATTGATGAGGTGGGATTTGGCAATGAAGAAAATTTCCTTTTTCTGAGGCAGCCAACTGTTACAAAATAATACGCAGAGGTAGCTCTTCTCTGACAAGTCCCTTCAATGTAGCTTCCACTGACACAGAAAGTGACAGGCTTAAGAGCTGTTTCTCCAGCACTGTCTCCACTAATGCCCTCCTGGTCTACCTTGGCAGAAGATAAACAAAACAAAAACACTGACTGAGGGGAGGTGCAGATATTCTTTGAACATCAAGCTCAAACAGCTACATCCTCAACATTCCAAGCACGCAGCTGGATTTTTAAATTATTATTATTTATTTTAAAAAGCAGGGGAGAGAGCATTTTGAAAAAATCGTGTCCTCATTAACGGTGTTGGCAAGACATTTTACTCAGGTGTCCCAGGAGAAAGAGGGTCTCCAGGGAGCAGAGGGCAGCTGCCCTGGCAGCTACTGCCTTCCCCATTGCTCTGGCAGCAGGGTCCCCAGGGACCTCAGGGGCAGCTGGGGACAGCACAGAGACACGTGCATATCTCCCCTGAGCCATGGCTACAGTCCCCGAGGAGCAGAAGGCTGTTCATTGCAGGATGAAGCTGAAGTGGGAGCTGCTGGTAGGGAGCTGGGGGAAATTTGCACATGCAGTTACCCTTGCAAGCAGAGGAGGAACAGAAACACTAGTCTCCTGTGTTTCCAAGACAGAAAGGACTGCCTCGCTATTATTTCTGATGATTATTTCTTTCTCTTTTTAAATATCTCCAGGGACGGAGAATCCACTACTTCCCGGGGCAGCCCGTTCCAATGCCTGATCACCCTCTCTGTAAAGAAATTCTTTCTAATATCTAACATAAACCTCCCCTGGCACAACTTAGGACCATGCCCTCTTGTCTTGCTGATAGTTGCCTGGGAGAAGAGACGGACCCCCCCCTGGTTCCCACCTCCTTTCAGGTAGTTGTAGAGAGTGATGAGGTCTCCCCTGAGCCTCTTCTTCTCCAGGCTGAACAGCCCCAGCTCCCTCAGCCTCTCCTCATAGGATCTGTGCTCGAGTCCCTTCACAGCCTCGTTGCCCTCCTTTGGGCCTGCTCCAGCACCTCAATCTCCTTCCTGAACTGAGGGGCCCAGAACTCGACACAGTACTCAAGGTGTGGCCTCACCAGGGCTGAGTACAGGGGCCTNTGATTCTGATTGTTCACTGCAACTGGGGTCCATGAATTCATGTCCTCCGACCCCTCTGGAGATGCTCAAGGAGCTCTATGTCCTTCTGATGCTGGGGACTCCAGAACTGGACACACTACTGCAGGTGAGGTGTCACAAGAGCAAAGTAGCGAGAGGGGAAACACCTCCCCCAACTGCTCTCTGTGCTTCTCTAGATGCACCCCAGGGCACAGTTTTCTTTTTGCACATGGACACTGACAGTTCATGTTGATCTTCTGGTTCACCACCATCCCCAGATCCTTCTCCTACAGGTCGTACTCAAACCTTTCTCCTATCAACCTGTATTCATGCATGGGATTGCCTCAGACCTGGTGAAGAACCTTGCACTTGGCTTTCTTGAACTTCATGCAGTGTGCATAAGCTCACTTCTCCAGCCTGTCCAGGTCCCTCTGGATGGCATCCCTTCCCTCCAGCATCTTGAGTTCGCCACACAGTTCAGTGTTGTCAGCAAACTTGCTGAGGGTGCACTCCGTTCCACTGTCCATGTCACCAACAAAGATGTTAAACAGCACTGGTCCCAGGACCAGCCCTTGAGGAACACCACTCCTCACACACCTCCATTTGGATTCTGAGCCACGGAACAAAACTCTTTGTGTGTGACCATCCAGCCTGTTCCTTATCCAACGAGGAGAAGAGAACGTTGTGTGGAACAGTGTTGAATGCTCTGCACAGCTCCAGGTAGATGACATCTGTTGCTCTGCCTTTTTCCACCAAAAAGGTTGTTCCCTCACCGATAAAAGCCACCAAATAAGTCAGGCAGGACTTGCCTTTAGTGAAGCCGTGTTGGCTGACACCAATCACCCCTTTGTTATCTCCTTGCCTTAGCAGAGCCTTCAGGAGGATCTGCTCCATGATTTTCCAGGCACTGAGTTCATAGGATCACAGAAAGGAGACAGAGATGAAACTGACTGGCCTGGAATTCTTCTCTTCTTTTTTTTCCAGGTTTGAAAACGGGGGTTTTGTTTCCCCTTTCTCTAGGCTTGTCATGGGATGGTGGACAGGCTATCAGCATCCTTGAAGAGCCTGCTCTTGGGATTTGGAGGGAAAATGCTCCAAAGAAAAGGCTTGGAGAATCACACTGCTGGACCTGGATTCATTCTCCTGGGATTTTCTGGCCACTCCAGCCTGCAGGGCCTGCACTTCATGGTCTTCCTGCTCATCTACCTGGTGGTCCTCACAGGGAACAGCCTGATTGCACTCATCACAGTGGTGGACTCAAGCCTCCACAGCCCCATGGATTTCTTCCTGAGGAACTTACCTCACGTCACAAAGCCCTGGTGGTGCTGTGGAGAGCCCAGGCCTGGAACTGTCTGGGACCATGTCACAGAATCATAGAATCATGGAATGGGTTGGGTTGAAAAGGTTAAAGATCATCTTGTTCCAACCCCCTGCATGCATGGGAAGGAACACCTCCCACCCAACTGAAGCCAACCCTGTCCCTGTCCCCATGGAATCATAGAATCATAGGATTGGCTGGGCTGGAAGGGACCTCAGAGATCATCAAGTCCAACCCTTGATCCACTCCCGCTGCGGTTCCCAGCCCATGGCACTGAGTGCCACATCCAGTCTCTTTTTAAATATCTCCAGGGACGGAGAATCCACCACTTCCCTGGGCAGCCCATTCCAATGCCTGATCACCCTCTCTGGAAAGAATTTTTTCCTAATATCCAGCTGAGCTGAGGCTCTGCCAGGGGAGGTTTAGGTTGGATATTAGGAAAAAATTCTTTAGCCCATGGCCTCTTGTCTCTGTCTGGAAAAAGAGACCAACCGCCACCTGGCTACAACCTCCTTTCAGGGAGTTGTAGAGAGTGATGAGGTCTCCCCTGAGCCTCTTCTTCTCCAGGCTGAACAGCCCCAGCTCCCTCAGCCCTTCCTCACAGGACTTGTACTCGAGTCCCTTCACAGCCTCGTTGCCCTCCTTTGGGCCTGCTCCAGCACGTTGCCCTCCTTTGGACCTGCTCCAGCACCTCAATCTCCTTCCTGAACTGAGGGGCCCAGAACTCGACACAGTACTCAAGGTGTGGCCTCACCAGGGCTGAGTACAGGGGCAGAATCCCTTCCCTGGACCTGCTTCCTGATACAGGCCAGGATGCCATTGGCCTTCTTGGCCACCTGGGCACACTGCTGGCTCATGTTCAGCTTCTTGTCGATCCAAACTTCCAGGTCCCTCTCTGTCTGGCTGCTCTCCAGCCACTCTGTGCCCAGCCTGGAGCTCCCCATGGGGTTGTTGTGGCCAAAGTGTAGGACCTGGCAACTTGGCCTTGTTGAACCTCATCCCATTGGAATCAGCCCAACTCTCCAACCTATCCAGGTCCCTCTACAGAGAGCCCTCCTGCCTTCCGGCTGATCGGCACTCCCCCCCAGAGCAAACTTGCTACAAATAAATTTTTAGAACGACATTTCCCTCTCTAAATATGCCACTTAACTGCTTAGGGTCAAGCTAAAACTTTCCCATAAATATACTCAGTAGGATACTATGAGCATTTGTATTAAGGAGGAATTAGTCATTGTCAGAGCTAGGATGCTGTTTGTAACATGATTTTGCTTTATGTCACTTTGTATTACTTTAACATTTTGACTCAAAACATTTCAAATTTTAGGAAGCAATTTCACAAACACAAGCTGTGCTCACAAGAAAAATTTACAAAAGGCACAGCATTAAGAGATCCCAGAAACTTAAGCTCTTTATGCTCATGTCTGTTTAGAAATCAGCACTGTACTTTCACTCCCTGCTCTGTAGTTTCAACTTTGCAAACAGCTGGGCTGTTTCCATAAAGGAAAATGTAGGACATTTCTGAAGAATCCTTGAGGATACTTACAGACTAAACATTAATTCCTAGAAATGTGTAAAAGTATTGCTGTAGATGAGCAGTGACCTGCAGCACTGGTGATCCTCTTACTGCAGAGGTGTTTCAATCCACAAGAACCTAGATCTTGCAGATACATGAAATGAAATGATGCATATTTTCCGTTCACTCTCCTCAAATCCTGCACAAGGGTATCCAGCCTGTACCACTGGCTCAATAAAACTAAGTTGTAACATTGGCATTCTAGTGGGCAAGGTACCATTTCCTCCAAAAGTGAAAAAAAAGGAGTATAAACCCATGGTGACATCCTTGCTCTCCCTAAGCATCCCAGCGAAGATGGTATTACAGAAGATAGCACTCCTTCAGCAGCTGAGATAGAGATATTACTGAAATTCTTGTGCACTTGGTGTGAGGGGAAGCCTACTATTGAAGAATCCCCTAAGGACACCAGGTAGCAATTAGGCATTAAGCCATTAAGCCATCTCACACACAAACTTATCCACAGACTTCAGTCTTCAAGCCACAGTCTGGCCTGTAAGTCAATTAGTGTTTAGTATTGCGCTTTTTAATCAAAATTGATATTTCAAACAATATTTTAAATGTCATTACACTTGTAAGAGCTCCTCCCCCTGATCTTCTCCTCTGGTCTATACACAAGATGTATTCCTTTTAGAGTCTATGATGGTAAGCAAGGAAGAAGATGTTGTTTGGTGAGAAATTTGGGGAAGGAGAAAAGGAATAAAGGTGGAAGGCATATTTTGATAAGATGCACAGGATCTTTGTATATCTTATTCAGAATGCTGTGAGAGAATGACAATGAAACATTGCGAAATATTGACACAACAAACCTTGTCTTCCAGAAAAAAAGAAAAAGAAAATATCAGCAAAAAGCAAAACAAAAACCAAAAGCAAAACCCCAAACCAACCAACCAACCAACCAAAAAAAAAAATAAAAAAAATCAGCAAACAAAAAAAAGGAAAAAAACCCCCACAAAGATATGGATGAGATCAGCAGAAATGAGGTGAGCTGACTGAGGGATGCACTCCAGCGTTGCTGACTGTTACATGCTTTGCATGCTACGAGAGATCATAAAAGTACATGAAGGTCCCTTTTGCAGAATGCAGTACATTGCTAATTTCTAACTCTATCTGTGTTTTATACATTGGCTCTGGATTTACTTTTCATGGGTGAAACAAATGTTGAAAATAGCATTCCTGTTTCTATGTGTGTTAGAAATATTTGTTATAACTTCTTTTTCAATTTAGAATCATGAATATTTTTAGATTGTTAAAAAGCACACTTACTTTCTTTAATATATATATTTATACCAGGAACAGCCTTTACTAATTTATGTGAGAAATTTAATTATCATTAGGTTTTGAGCAAAGGAAAGAGGAGCAGAAGATGAAGAAAGAATTTCTATAATAAAGGACCAAGGAAGACTCAAAAACAGGGTATAAAACCAATTTTTAGCCTTGCTGTTCTTGGGTATTTCACAACTGTGATTCTTAGCATGGATAACACTGAGATAATGTTTTACAATATTTTAATATTGTAAAACATCATCATTCTGTCAGGTAGGCATTAACTGGGATAATACTAAGTGCTAAATTTTGAGGATTATTAATAGTTACTGCTGTATGAAATTCCACTGTACATCTGCCTGTGTTTAATGAACAGAAAGATTTATAGTAGAGGATACAACTGAATTAAATAAATATAGTTTCTTTTGACAGATGAAACAGAAAGATTTATGCATACAGAAAGAGTAATTCATGGCATATAATGAGAGCTTTCTTTTATGTTATATTTAAAGCTTATTTCCTCAGCAATCAGCATTCTTCATTACTATGGTGGCAGTGGTTAATACCTGTGAAAAAAGGGATAGGTTAGGAAGATGACCAACTGGGAGGAGTGGATCTTTTATTTATGCAAAATTCTGATTACCACTACATAACTACTAGACTACATGTGACTTTTCAGGAAGCTTTCTGTCTTCCTGTCTGCTACCATCTCCGATCCTGATATATCCATAGACAGATGCTTTAGTAACTCACTTTTACCTGTAAGAACCTTAAATCCTAGTTCAATGGCTTCATCTGTGCAACAGGCAACAGACCCAGCATGAATAATGCAGACAGACCTTTTAATAACCATCATACTAGAATTTGCTTTGATCAGAAACACCTTCCTGTTAACTAAAACTTTTTACAAGTTTTTGCTCAGCTATTCAATGTCTTATCAACTTATGTTCCTTCTTCTTTCAAGCAGACTGCAATTTAAAAAATAAATAAAGGAAAAAATCACAAGAGGATTTGTGACCTATCTAAAAATTACAGTTATCCTGCATTAGAAAAGGAGAAACTATACTTTATCTGAAAATCTAGTTATGAGTCGTTAAGTTTTTTATTAACTTTTATTCATTTCCACAAAAATAGGTGTTCTGGCAGATAATCAGTTTTTGTGTTCATATATTTAAATTAAAATTTCTCTTTACCTATTCCATTTATAAAGTAGCTCAAATGACAGCCATGGGTATCTCTTTCCTGAACACACATAGACAGCTTCATTACTGAAGAAATACAGTAATGTAGAGAATACAAACTCTATTCTTAGGAGCCCTTTTGCTCTGGCTTCAAGCCAAAGTATGACCAGAAATTCTGTCTTAAAAGCTGCTAATAAAATTGTAAATTAAACATTGCTGGAAACCTTGTGCTACTCAAAATGATAATTAAAGAATGTACCATAAAGAACCACACATTGTAGGGGGAGATCAGGCTCAAGATCACCTGAGGAACCTGAAAGTGGGAAAGTGAACAGGACTGATAAATGATAGACTGATAAGATGCTTCTGCAGGTCCTGAGGGAACTGCCAGATGAAGCTGATAAGCCATTATCCATAACATTTGAGAAACTGTGGCACCCTGGTGAAATTCCCACTGACTGGAAACATAAGCCCTATTTTTAAACAGGAAAAAGAAAAAAGGAAAACACTGGGAACTACAGGCTAGTCAGTCTTATCTCAGTGCCAAGCAAGATCACAGAGCAGATCCTTCTGGAAACTATGCTAAGGCACATGGAAAACAAGGAGGTGATTGGTGACAACTGACATGGCTGGACTAAAGGCAAACTGTGCCCCATAAATTTGCTGGCCTTTCATGATGGGTTTACAGCATTAGTCGATAAGGGAAGAGCAACTTACATCATCTACCTGGCCTTGTGCCAAGCACTTGACACTGTCCTGCATGACATCCTTGTCTCCAAATTGGAGAGATATAGACTTGATGGTTGGATCACCCGGTGGACAAGGAATTGGTTGGATGGTCACACTCAAAGAATTGTGGTCAACAGCTTGACCTCCAAATGGACATCACCCAAATCATACAAAATGTTTAGGTTGGAAGAGACCTCCAAGATCATCCAGTCCAAGCTTTGACCAACACCATACTCTAACTACCAAACCATGTCTTTAAGGACCAGATCCAAATGCCCTTTTAGTGCCTCCAGGGATTGTGACTCCACCACTGCCCTGGGCAGGCCATTCCAATGCCTGACAACCCTCTCAGTGAAAAAATGTTTCCTAGCATCCAGCCTAAACCTCTCCTGGCACAGCTTACATCCTTTTCCTCTGGTCCTATCACAGTTTGCTAAATAGAAGAGGCTGTTTCCCTCCTCACTCCACCTCATTCCTCACTTCCCTTGAGGTGGTTGAAGAGAGCTCTAAGGTCTCCTCTCAGCCTTCTCCTCTCCAGACAAAACACCCCCAGCTCCCTCAGCTGCTCCTCACAGGACTTGTGCTCCAGGCCCTTCATGAGCTTTGTTGCCCTTCTCTGGACACACTCCAGCACTTCTGTGTCCCTCCTACAGTGAGGTGCCCAGAACTGAACACAGTACTCAGGATGGGGCCTCACCAGAGCTGAGTACAGCAGGATGATCACCTCCCTATTCCTGCTGGTCACAGTGTTCCTATCACAAGCCAAGATGCCATTGGCCTTCTTGGCCACCTGCACACACTGCTGACTCCTATTAAGTCAGATATCAACCAATACCCCCAGGTCCCTTTCCAACTTATAGCTTTCTAGCCACACTTTCCCAGGTCTGTAGCTTACCATGGGGCTGTTATGACCCAGATGCAGGACCTGGCATTTGGCTTTGTTAAACCCGACACAATTAACCTTGGCCCATTGGTCCAACCTGTCTAGGTCCTTCTGTAGGGCTTCCTCACCCTCCAGCAGATCACCACAGCCACCTAGTTTGGTATCATCTGCAAATTTGCTGAGGGAACACACAATCACCTCATCCAAATCGTTAATGAAGGTATTAAAGAGAAGAGGTTCCATACTGTCCATACTGCAGTATTATATTTGCAGCAGACATCTGATAAGTTAAAGTCTCCCACAAGAACAAGAGGAAGCAAATCTGAAACCTTATCCAGCTGCTTATAGAACACTTCATCAACCTCCTCTCCCTGGTTGCGTGGTCTGTAACAGACCCCTACTATGACATCTGCCTAACATAGAGGGCCACACCCCCTCATCTCCTTCCATGCCTATCCCTTCTGAACAGCCTATAGACATTTAGCTCAGCACTCCAGTCATGGGATGCATCCCACCATGTTTTTGTAATGGCAGTTGTATCATGGCTTTCTTGTTGGACACGAGCTTCAAGCTCTTCCTGCTTATTGCCCATGCTACTTGCATGAGCATAAATGCATTTTAGCTGCTGTACCTTTCTGAATGGGAGGGGTCTACCCCCTACTTAGAGTTTCTCAGGTCCTAACAAGCACTTCCACTGCTCATCACTGAATGTTTTATTACTGCGTGCATTGGTGTACATGTACTTGAGCTAGGCTGCTGATTTCACTCTTACTTCACTCTGACTTCCACCCTTAGGCTCATCTCTAGAGAGCCTGGTTTCAATCCCCTCCCCCTTCAGTGACAAGCTGCATTCCTCAGGGGTCTGTACTGGGACTGGTGTAATGAAAAATCTTTGTTGGAAACATGGACAGTGGCACTGAGTACACCCTCAGCAAGTTTGCCATTGAGACCAAGTTGTATGGTGTGGTCGACATGCTGGAGGGAAGGGTTGACATCCAGAGGGACATGGACAGGCTTGAAAGGTGGGCCTATGTGAATGACATGTAGTTCAACAATGCCAAGTGCAAAGTTCTGCATCTGGGCAATCTCATGCACAAATACAGGCTGGGTAGAGAGTGCATTGACTGAAAAAAAGACTTTGGGGTGTTGATGAGAAGCTCAACAGGAGCCAGCAATATGTGTCTGCAACCCAGAAAGCCAACTGGATCCTGGGTTGTATCAAAAGAAACATTGCCAGAAGGTCAAGGGAGGCGATTTCTCCTGTTTGCTCAGCTCTTGTGAGACCCCACCTGGAGTACTGTCTCCAGCTCTGGAAGCCCCAACACGGGAGGGCATGGACCTGCTGGAATGAGTCCAGAGGAGGAACACTTTGCCTCACTGGGACTATAGAATTATGGTTTGTTATTTAACTACAGCAATAACAATGGATTTCTTCCTCAGAAAAGACAGAATAATTCTTCCATCTTGCAGTACATGAAACATACCACTATGTCTTTTACTTCAATAATACGTATTCCCTGAGGCATAAGCATTTCTTCTGCCACCTAGCAATTCTCATCTGCTTACAAGAAAGAATAGCTACCTGTGAGAGATAGCAATAGAAAAGATCTTAAACTTTCTTACCAAAAAAAGTATTCACATGAGACTGTACAACATGAGGTGTCAAACTCCTGTAAGCATCAGCATCAAAGGAACTTTGCAGAGATGCAAAGAGCCTTCAACAGGAAAGACTGGAGGAGCAGACTTAAGTTCAAATACCAGACTGTCTGGAGAACATTTGCCTGTTTTTGTACAGTCTGCAGATTCACTGTAGTTGTAACAGAATTTAGTTCAGAAGAAAAAAATAACATATTCTGAAAAGAAGTCACATAACTTGGCAGAGATCCTGCAATTATTATTATCCTGTAGAAGAGAAAGTATCTTTTTTGGTAACTCAGGAAAAACTGACTTCAAGGTCATCAAGATTATGAACTTATAAAGAAATCATTCCTCACAGGATTTAAAATTATAGAGGAAGCATAACTGGACACAACAGATACTAATCAAAATATTTTAATAAATACTTTACTACTATGTAGCAGCCCAGTAACAATAAAAACTCTTAAGGCTGGACCAGTACAGTGAGTATTAATATATAGTAAAAGAGCTGTATTATATTAAAATTAATGTATAATGTTAATGTATTTTGAGACACACACTCGCCATGGTACTTTTAAGGGAATCAGTTCTACAGACAGTTCCAAGTTTCAGAGGAACCAAGTAAAATTTCTTTGGAGAGGCAGAAAGCATCAACTCATTAAACAAGTAGTGAAAGCAGCAGGGTTTCAGCTGTGCTGCTCTGTGACACAGATGGTGTTATGGGTTATACAAACACCCAGTTTCTGCACTTAACTCTTATTTTCTTTCTCGAAGCTTTCAACTGCAGTGATTTTAGATCCATTCAAATGTTATATTTGTACAGTGCTCATCAAACAACAACATCCTGCTGAACTGTTGTGTTCATGCATTTTTACATTGTTGATGTTTGGAAAAAAAAAAAAAAAAAAAGCATCAAGAATGCATAGGATGTCTGCCTACAAACCCCAGCTTTCAAGATTTACAGGATTCCCCCTAAGAGTTCACGGGCATGCCCTCCTACACTGCCCTTAGTCACTCCCTCTCTTCCCCAGGACATCCAGTATTGTCAGACAGAGATCTCTCCCCTCACTCCTCAAGGAAGAGAAAAAAAAAAAAAAGAGAGAAAAAAAAAATAATTCCAGTGACTTTCAGCTTTCCTGTCAAGAATTCAATATCTACAGAATTCTCTTTTTTCTAGAATCACACAGAAACCTTGCCTGCATGTCCATATTTCCCTCCCAGCTAGGTAGTTCACTCACTGACACAGAGGAGGAATCTATCTCCTTGCCCATATTTTCTGACGCTGGGGTACAGTGTACTTTCTCCAGTCCTGTGAGGATATAGAAAAATACACTGTTCATCTTCAGGTTTCTTCAGGGGCCCCAGGTCCTCAGCCTATACTTCTTCAAACCCTGCAGGAAGATAAAATGTTGTGTTTTGCAGCAGCACAGTGAAGAAACATTTATCTGCACTTGGGTAAATGTCTTGTGCAAATTCACATATATTTTAGGGAAGTGTCTTTTTGGTTTTTTTAAACAATAAGATTTACTGAGGATGCAAAACACAGAAGGGGATAATGTCAAATGTAAAAACATCTGAAAAAAATATTAAAATCCACTGCTAGCCATATGGAAGTAAAGTTAAATAAAGCCATTATATACACCTGTCTTTCTATTTCTCTGCCTTTGAAAAAAATAGTTATGTAAAGTATCTTTTCCGACAGTGATGTCCTAGTATTAACTGTTTCAACAAAATTATGGTAGCATTTGCCATATGCCTATTTGTCTCTTATAGTCACTGTTGTTGGGTCACAGTTTAAGATGATTTAAAATGATTCAACGGGTCGCAATTTAAGATGATTTAAAAAGAGAGACAGAGAAGCATATGTTTTTCATTGCTTATACAGCATTAACCTTCTTGGTAATAACATTTGGATTACTGATAAAACACATAGAGAATGAATTGCATTTACATACTGAATTTACATAGAGCTGAATTGCACACCTGTGTATATGTTTCCACACAACGTTTTTAGTCAAAATAAATAAAAACAGATTAAGGATGAAATGTCACAATTAATCTTGTGTAAAAGATCAGTGTTTAAAATTAAGCTGATTAGGTGTATTTGTTATGAAGCTGGACTGTATATGAGTACGGACAAGTGCTTTTGACTTGCTAGTTGAATAACACTGATGTGAGACAATGAACACTCTGGTCTGCTAGGGATTATGTTCTCAGGAGCATTTACAAGTCAAGTCAAAACTTCAAAAACACAGGGACCAGAGTTGTACTGCCATAATGAACAAATGCGGGCAACCATAGCATTGTGACAGCTGACATCAACACACCTTCTGATTGCTGCTGCTCAAGGAAATAGGTAAGGAGTACAAATCCCCAAATCAAAACACACCTCATTAGAATACAGAAATTTTCAGGCATGGATCATGAAATAGCTTGTTAGAAAATTATGCATGCAGTCAATGAATAAAGCTCATTTAGATTATAAGACATTAAAAGAATGCACACAGTCGGAAATGATTGCCTACTGCTGATGGTAATGGGCAGAAGAACTTAAAGGCCAAAGAAATGCAATAAATCTCTGTAAATGCGCCATTCAGAGTATTTCAGAGCTAGTAACTATAGGGGTAAAGAAGGAGATAAAAGCATCAATATACGGGGCTAGTTTGCCAGTAAAAGGAAATAACAACACAGGATATCCATAATACTAATAACAAATTGAATTTGCTTCCTTGATAGAGAAGAAACATGTGAATTTCACAAGTGCCTGAAGAAACAGAAAAAAATTCTGAAATGCAAAGTATTATACAAAGGAAGGAAGGAGCTAGCATCAGGCACTCACTGTACTGACAAATATCCTTTCAACAGAAATCTGAATAGTCTGCCATAAAAAGACATATGTTAAAACTGTGTTACTTTGCTACTTAAACCTAGCAAAAATCTGAAAAGGAAGATCACAGTTTCCTCCCAAGTAGCTCACTCCAATTGCTGCCCCTCATGCGGATAAAAGCGAAGATCATGCTGACCTAGATCTGTTGCTACACTGCTCAGGTTATGGCCACATGAATGTTGATAATTGCAAAAAAGAGATGGTGAAGAAGATGTAGCTGGCACTGAAGCGGGAGAAGTCCTTCCCTTTCAACAGCGATTAGCTTTTGCCAGATTAAAATTATGTCTTAAAGTCAGGTGTATAAAAGAAACCTGGAAAATGCCCTGTTTCCCATATTTTTCAATACAAATCACTGGCCTTTGAACCAAATCCTGCCAGTTTCAAAAAATATGCTTCTGTTATTTTCCCTTTTAGTCTTGCAGAAGACATCCTGTTGATCCATTGTAGAGACCTGTAAACAAAATGCACTGTCCTTTTTAAAGAATGAAAGAAGATGCTGGCTCAGTACTACAAAAGAAAATGTCACAGACACCTGGGAGAAACAGGTAGGGCTATATGCAAAGCCCTCATGAAGGAATTCTTTGGGGGAAAAAAAAAGAACAAAGAAATCAGATAGTCCCTGTCACAGTTTAAAAATATGCTTGTCCTATTTAAAAAAGTTATTGAGGATGAAAAATACAGTTGTCTGTTCTGAAAGAATCAACTAAATGCATTTTAGAGGACAGCAAATGTTTTGTTCCTTTGTCCTTTGTTGATCAGGAAACTAATGCTGATTAAGTTGAGAGTATGCACAGAATCTGTGAGACATAAAAAAGTGAGAAACCTGTCTCATTTACTAGGCTCACCTAATATGCCTCCAAATTCCTGTGGCCTGGTCTGTCTGCTACGATTAAGCTGAACCAGCTCTTAAAGCACTGACTTATTTACTAATTCTTAATTTGCTTTTAATACATGAGAATTTAATTTAGTGTTTGGAAAGTGGCAAAGATTCCCTAAAAGGAAAGTAGTTCTTGAACTATAAATTCCCCTCAAAAGGAAAAAAAAAGTATTTGGAGTATTTAATATTTTATGCTGGATTTTTTCTTACCGATGTTTAAACTGCTCAGGGAATTATAAAAGAATTGTATCCTGTTACCTAAAAAGAAAATTTGTCCTAAAAAATTCATAATGTTTTCATTATAACAATCAAACAATAATTTCATTAAATAACAGGCAATTTACTAAGGCCTCACCTAGATAATCCTCAGGAATTTACCAGTAGTTACTTATTGGAATACATGATAAAGAAAGATGATATAATAATTGAATGTTCACTAGAGGACAGTAAGAAAGCAGGTTTCTTATGGATCTTGTGAGTCACCAAAGAAAGGGATAGCAACCTCAGATTTGTCCTGGAGTAGGAAAGATTTTAGGAAATCTCAATGCTTCTGGCAAGATAAGGAAATTGCTTGTTGTTCAGGTCTACCAAGGACTATAATTAAAAGTTGCATGCTAGAGAAAGATAAAAATTAAAAATAATAATAAAAGTGCCTGAAAATATTAACAGAACATATGCTCCATGTGCAAAAGAAACAGTCAAACATTTTATACTTAAGTGCAGCCATATACCCAACATATGCCCACAAAGCAATCTAATTCTGGTTTGGTAGTGGAATATTACTATTTGAAAATCAAAGTCAAAAAAAGGTAAGTCTTACAGTCAATGCTATGATCTGAAGAAATAACTACATTTCTATCAGAATAAACTGTGATGTCACACCACAGACAAAAATCTGCCTTTAGATCTCATGTTACACATTGGACAGCCAGGAACATCTGATTTACATGCCTATCAGGAAAAAAAATACAAACAGTGAATGTGCAAAAAAGTGAAAACAACCTAAAAAGACAAATCATCAAGTTGGAAAAGATGTTTTATAGAAGCAAACCATTACACATAAAAGCAAATGTCCTGTACAACATTGCATCTGTACATCCCAGATTTGTGCAGATCTGCATTCTTACAACAAAGGCAGAAGTCAGCTGCCAACAAATGTCATAAATGTTAACATTGTGGGGTTTTAGGTAAGATAATCAAACAGAAATTAGGTTCTTCAAAGGATAGCTGGGATATACAGATAATTGGGTAAACCTTCTTACCAATGAAATACAGGCCATTGAAAATAGATATATATACACTCACCCCAAATTGTACAGGTAATGGGCAATACATCAAATTTTGCCCAGTAAATAACTGTTGGTATTTAGTTATTTAATGAATCAGCTAAACCTTAATTTTGACATTCCAGCAGAAAAAGCTACATCGTCCACCTAGCACTATACTGCAGTATTGTTTGAATCATAAATGCTACCTTCTTTATTCCTTTGTGCCCCCTTTGGAGATTTTTTTGTCAATTATACAATTTTTAACCTGTTGGCTCATACAAAGTTCTGGCGTTCTATTACTTTTACTGAGTCAAAATCCAAACATAGGTTTGTAGAATATTGAGAGGTGAATACAATGTTTCTTCGCATCTAATTGTCAGTGGGAATCATGAATACTGATAGATCACATCATATTTTAATACACTGAATGACCTAAAGAGTAAGTTAATTAAGGATCCAATAATTTATTCTTTTTAATCTGAATTGTTTAAGAACTTCTATATTTTGTCAGACATCAGACCATATATTTACTAAGAAAAATAGTATTTCTCCATCTCTGTAGTCAAATACAGAGAAGGAAACCACCCTTCTAATTCACTTCAATGAGCTTCTGTTTCCACCTCCTCTAGAGAAGAAGTTTTATGAAAAAAAATTACCTCCATTTGTAATGCAAATATTCAAAGCCATTCAGAAAATAAATCATATGATCTGACCTTCAGGATATTGTATATCACTGTATTTAGCTGAATTAGTTCTAATTAATACCAATACTAATAGTCCTAATTCTAAATCCTCACAAAACCCTTTGTCATATGCCAAAGGAAAGAAACCATGTAACTCAAAGCACTACCAGTGAAGAAGACCTGGTGAATAACTGGTGAAAAACTTGTATGTCAACTTGCTGTATGTAGCTGCAGAATTATAACAGGTGATTAATCTTTCATGTTTCAGAAGGGGAATTACCTGACTAAATCTGCTAGCTTTAGAAAGAAATGCAAGTTTTGCTACTATACTACTCTAGACAGGAACCTTCAGGATCCTTCAGAACTGAGTTAATACTGCTTCCAGGTACTGTCACTACCTTATGTTTCAAGGAGAGAAGAATAAAGGAAAGCAGACTCTGGACAATGAGTCCAGAGGTAGGAAAAGGAAGGTGAGATAATTCTTCCAGAGCACCTGAAACTATCTTGGGTCAGAAGGTTTGACTTTCAGCATCTTAGTACAGAGCTGTAAGTAGGATATAAACTTCTGAAGGCTTCTCGTTCCCTCCGCTGTGGAATGTAGTGGATACAGATTTTATTTTCCATATATTTACAAGACAAGACTAATAGGTATGCTTTTTATCTCTTATTTCATATAGTCTTTGTCACACAGCAACCACAACCATTCTAATATGACAGCTAGCACTATGACTACAAGGAGACATTTCCTCATGTGTGTGAATACATCCAGCTCAGCTATAGTTGAGTGATTCTTCTACAGCACTGGTATTTTAATACATTACAGGCTTAAGATAAAACTACTTCAGGCAATAGAATCTGTAACAATTAGGGGAAAAAAAAAACAAATGAAAAAAGTCCTGGTCTGCAAACAAACAGTAACTGATGGCTTTGAGCCCTAATACCAATACAGAAGGAAAAATACTTACGCTTTTGAGAAAGGTATCATACATGGTTTTGTTTGATAAATTAACAGTGAGCTTGAGTTCAGGGAAAATAAATTAATTGGTTTTTCATTTAAGCAGGAAAACTTTAGGTTGTATTTTTCATTTTAACACTTTGATCAATGCTTCAAATACAGCACTGCTCCTTGAGAAAAAAACCCATAGCCTAATGGTTGCTTAGGGTCTTACCCTGAAGGTTTTGTCACATCTGCACACTATGTAAGAAAGAATACTTATCTGTAATATCCTAGTATACATCCAACTTCAGCTAAATTTTATTATTAAGTAAAATTCAGATTTTAAAAAACTTTTTTTCAAAAACATGTTTCGACAGAGTACAATAAACCTGTACAAACAATGGTTTTGCCTATCTAAACAAAATAGGAAAGACAGCAGGAGTTAATGAAACATACAGTTTACTAGACTGCTTTAAGGTGGGAAACAAACACTCCAAATGACACATTGATTAAAGTTAGACAGAAAAGTTTCCACAGATTCTCTTAGTGTTCTGTTCTTCCCTTCTCCTTCTCCTGAAATAAAAAAATTAAAAACATAAAGCAAACCTGATCACTATTGGATGCAAGGATTTGTCCAAGGGTTTAAGCTCTGATTGCCCTGATCAGTCTGCAACCATCTTTTGATGAAATCCTCTTCTGCAACTTCTTTTCCACAGCTCCTAGGAGGTTTTGGTTGCCTGTACTCAAGGCCAGCTCTGACAAAGGAAGGTCACAGCCCTGCCAGCTTCTGTAACACTTCCTACCCCCACAGAAATACCAGTCTGGAAATCCTCATGCACTGCCCCGAAGATGTTTCTGGAGTCTGTGACCTTGTGTTCATGGTCCATGTTCGTGACGTTATTGGCAGAAACTGAGTGTGGGGCAGTGAACAACTGGCTGACTGAAGACTCTTCTGTTGAGACAGCCAAATCTAACCTGTGCCAGAGCCTGAGGCCTCTGTCACAGGCTTCCATAGTTTTGCATCCTATCAATTTGCCCAGAAAGCCCCAGTTGCTACCCAGTCATGTCCTGTATCAACCACTGCTTCTGCCACTGTATCAACCACTGCAGAATCATCCAAAGGGGATACGTAACACATGAGATCCCAGGAACTTTATCCTTTTCCATGCTATACACTATTTTCCTATCCTCATCGCCAGCATGACTGCATCAGCGCAACCTCATTGTTAACTGACAACCATGATCCTTGTTCTTCTCCCTGGGAAGATGATAGCCAAAGCCTGAATACAAATCCCTGCCTCAGGATCTTTCAGGATGCTTCCTCCACCATAGTTGCCTGTTGTGCCTAGTCCTATTCAGGAACACTTATTGAAACAGCTCCTGCCAAAGAAATTACGAATAGCCCCACTGTGCCTAACTGCACAGAGAAGTAGATACTTGAGGTATCTACTATGATACTATGAAGTAGGTCACTGATAACAAACAGCTGAATAGCATGTAGTTAATACAAACTGCTAGCTCAGCCACTAGCATGCTAAAGACACAATGCCTGTCTGAACTTTTTGAAAGCTTCCTGTTGCTCTAACCCAGTTTCTACAATTGTGATGCAACTAGCCACCCAAACGAATTTGTGACACAACTTGCCTGCAAAGCTGCTGCAGCAAAACCAACTCCAGAACATAACTGCAATATAACATGTACCTAGAAACCACTCTGCTTGACATCTGTAGGATACTTATAAAGTTTGTCGTGTTCCAAGCTTGATATATCTCCTGCCACAAAACATTACCTAGAGAAGACTATTAAAGCAACTCCTGAATTCAACAAGCTCTTGTGATAACAGCCTAGCAGTTGCAGTACTGTTCTGCACTGTTTAAGGAAGTGTTTAAAAACATATCTCTGTACACATTTAAAACAGAAGAGATGCCTTCAAATCCAAGAACATTTTCTTCAAACATGAACAGTCCTGGCTCCATTTTACAAACTATATCAAAACAGGACAACAAAATTGCCAGACTATTCCACTTAGATTAAGTTGCTTAGGCTACATAGAGCTCAGTTTTGACCACTTCCAAGTTTGGAAAGTCTACAGCCCCTCCAGGCAATCTGCTCCATTCATTAAACAGCCTAGCAATGACTTGTTTCCATTACTCTTATGCTGACACACTGTGTTACTGAAAAACCTCTGTCTTCATCCTCTCTTTATATTGGTTTCATGTACAGAAAGCTACAAATAGGGTTTCCCCTTCACCTTCCCTTTCTGCGGCTGAACAAACACAGTGTTCTCTTTCATGTGATGTGAAAAATTTTCTGGCCAGTTTAGTGGCTTCTCCCCCACACACTCCAACATGTTTATCATATACATCTTGTTCTGGCAAGCCCAGAATTGGACACAGCACTCAGATATGGTCTCACAAATGAAGGGAAAGGATCACTTTTCCTGATGACTGCTGGCTACAGTCCTAACACATTGCAGGATGAAGCTGGCCCTCTGCCGAAAGAGCATGCTGATGCCTCATGCTAAACCTTGCTGCCCTGTTTTCACTCCTATTTGTAGTATTGAAAGTAAAATAGCAAATGGGAAGTCAGGCAGTGTTTTAATTTTTTTATAAATGATCTGGATACAGGAATCAAATGTACATTAAGTTTGTTGATGATAATAATCTAGGAGGAGCTCTGGACTCCCTCTGTGAGAGGTCTCACAGAGAGATCTCAATAGACTAGAGAGCTAAATAGTGATCAACTGTATGAAATTTAGCAAAAGCAAGAGCAGGATTCTGCACCTAGGCTGGGGTATACACAAACTGAGGGACTAGAGGCTGGACAGCAGTCCCATGTAAAGAGATCTGTGGGTTTGGGATGGTGGCAAGTTGAATATGAGACAAAGTGTGCACTGGCATCCAAAAGGACCAGTGATGTCCTGTGGTGCATTACTAGGTGGTAGAGGGAAGTGATTGTCCTACTCTGTTGCACCCCCACCTTGAGTCCTGTGTATGTTTTGGACACATTAGAGAGAATCCAAATGAGGGCAACATAGGTGTAGAAAGGCCCTAAGGGCTAGACTTCTGAAGAGCAACCAAAGTCAGCTTGTTTGTTTCACTTGGAGGAGAGATACTGAAGTGTGGCCTCATGGCAGTCTACACTTTCCTCATAAGAGACAGGCTGTGGAGTAGGAGCTGGTGATCTCCTCCTTCTGGTGACCAGAGACAAGACGTGAGGAAATGGAATGAAGCTGCATGAGGGGAAGTTCAGGTTGGAAAAAGTTCTTCACTGAGAGATTGGTCAGTCCCTGAAACAGGCTCCCGAGGAAAGTGGCTGTGGCAGCAATCCTCTCAGAGTTCAAAGAGCATCTGGATGATGCTCTGTCATATGGCTTAGTTTTAGGCAGTCCTCCATGAAGCAGGGAATTAGGCTCTATGATCCTTATGGGTCCCTTCTAAGCATACATGGACTAGTAATCTGAAATGCGAAAAGTGAGATCAGGAAGCAGAGAGCAAACAGCCACTAGCAAAAGGATTAATATGATTAGATAAACTTCCTGCAACAAGATGATATTAGTAATACAACATTCTAAAATATATTTTTGTTTTAGCCTGTTCATGAAGTCTGAGGCACTGTGTTAACTTTTCTATTTTATCTTATTTAAAGCACCTTGTCAAAATTTCTGTTGCAAACAAATTACCAAATTCAATTGTTTGATTTGAATCTTATTGTTTATTTTTAAATAACCCATTTTTATGAATTGAATTTGGAATAAATCTAATATGATGAGAGACATACACTGATATGTATGTAAACCAAACACGTAGGATATAGCAATAATTGCTGCTTTAAGCATAAAGTAGTTTAGCATTTACACATTCAAAGAGTATTCAGATCACATACCAACTACCTGAATTAATTAGGGGTATCTCATTCCTTATTGAATCTTTCTTTTTTGCACTGAAGCAAGTGCATTGTGTTATGCTGCGTCTGGCTTCCCCGTGAAAAGCTGAAAGCCCTCACAGCAGGATGCAAGTGTCTAATACAACTAATCTGAGTACCTGAGGAAGATGTCAAACATGACATTCAGAGTCATAGCCTAGTACATCATAGAAGGGCAGAACAGGAAATCCAAAAAGAGCTAAAATTTTAATAGATCTTTTTTCTTTTTTAAAATGAGACATTTTACAACTGCCTCATTTTATCTATTTTGAATTCTCCAACTTCAGAAAACATGATAACAGGATGTTATGGTTTTCTAGGGACTGTTGTTTCCAGAGAATGTTGCCTCAGTGTTTTCTGCAAAATCAAGGTACAGTCAAAGGATTTTAATTGTGAGCACACAAAAATACGGTATTAAAAAGCAACTTTGGGGATATTAGTGCTTGTTTTACTCAGTATGATACATACTCAGTATGATCCCAATTCCAAACTGGGATTTTTCATTTGGAAAACACATTTTTCTAGACTACACATGTACATCCAATGCATGCAACAGCATTATGGCAGGAGGAAGAAATGGCAGGAGACACATGCCAGCTTATTTCAGATGGTGTTGCAGTATTAGCCTTGCTTTGGCTGAAGTCAAGGAAGAAAGGGTGTCACAGAACTCTGGTCCAGCTCCTGTATCAGCCAAACTTAAATCACCCCTGGAGAGAAATCTTCCCTGAAATGAAATGACCTCTGCCTTTCAAATAAGCATTTCCTAACAAGTGCTAACAGTAGAATTAGTGTTAGGATGATTGTCAAAAAGAATCCAGTTTTCAAGCTTTGAAGCAATGTCATATTAAGTGACCACATCAATCTTGAAATAAAGCATATTCCACAAACCAAGTAGAACACTACATGTGCAATTCCAAAGCACTAGGAGCATACCGTACAGCATTAATGTGGTTTAGCTGTAATAAAATGTCATTTCATGGCTGCATCAATGCCAACAAGGGCAGAACTGCCATGACCATATCCTCATTGCTCAAAGAAAATGAAAAATAATATTTTTCTTATGCTATGTTGCTAATCAATTTAAATAATAAATGTTCCACACATTTCTCTGCAGTTACTAATATTTTTTAATCCGATTAAATATTTTTCTTCAGCTTTTTGCTTGTCCAACTTACTTTAAGAGGAGAATCAACGTGGGATTTGATATGGACAAAATCTGCACCATTACTTATGCACACAGCTATTCACAGCAGAGATACCTGAATGTAAGCCCAGACTTGAATAAGAATAAATATACATTATACATATCCTGAAATATTACTATGTCTCTGCTCAAGCTTCAGGTTTTACTATCTGGCAAATGAAGTTCAGGCCCCATGGATCATGCCTAGTGGAAGTATCTCCATTGATTCAATATGGATTTCATATGAGTTCCAAATAAATTAATGGAACTGATCTGTGCTAGGCCATTTCATGGCACTGAGACGACAATTTTGTCATAGATACTTTGATGAAAACAATTTGCTTAAGTACAGTTTCAGTACTTAAGTACTTCTATTGCAACCATATCCCTGTCAGAGTACAATATTGGGTGAATATGTATTTCTTCGTGTTTGTTCCAACTCTGCAGGCATTCATTTTATCATGGGATTAAAGTTTTAGTAATGATTGAGAATTTTTTACATTAAATGAAACTGGAAATTTGCTCTGCTTAAGAAATAGAAGTAACCAATCAGAAAAAAAAAATCATCCCTGGATGTCTGTAATAGAAGTCAGCGGCTTCTAAGAGGCAGCAATCCTCTGGACAATTTACTATTCCCATCTTGGATAAGCTAAAGCTCCCACAGCTACCATTAAAAGAAACTGCACGGGATATTTTCAGCTTGATAGATCAGATCTTTAATTTCTTTTTAAATGATCTCCTTTATCAAGCTAAGATAATATTATCACATTCCATTTCCCACTAGGATATGTCTGAAAACCCTTTATATTCTCCCTCCCTCTAAATTTGTTTTAGAAGAATCAAAATAACCTATTTGTTCCAGAGAAATGCATACAAACATTAAACTTCCTAATTTGTATGTAATAACAGTAGTGTATATGCTTGAAATGCAGTGTCTCAATAAGGCTTGTACAGCTGATTGTCCCTCACATAGAGTTTAAAAATTTCTTTGCTCATGTAGTCATTTAGAAACACCAGTTTTATTACTGCACAGAAATAAAAAGAGTATTTCTACCATGCAAAGAGAAAGCCATTGTGCCCCCCATAGTCTGTCCCTGAAGACTGATGATTGTTAAGTCACCTCACGTTCTTGGAAAGTCAGTTATATCAGAAAGACTGTAGACAATTTAACACAAATATTATTTATTCTATTAGGAGACAAAAATGAAAGAGGGTTGTGATAGCTTCTGTTTCCTTATCAACCCTTCCCCTGTTTAGAGAGCTAAAATTATCATGGAAGATTGTGCAGAAGTCCCTCATCATCCCTGCTGGCCTTTCCAGAAAAACACCTGAAGACTAGAGAAAGAGAGAAAGAAGCAAGAAGCAACCTTACTCTACCACCCAAATAACATAATTAATAATCTGATATTCTACATTAGAAGATGACAAAGAGCCATATGCCATGAGTGAACCTATTAAACTAGCCAGCTTCCAAACACAATGCAGGAGTTTTTAAGAAAAAAAGCCAACTACATCTGTCCTCTCTCCTCAAAGTGGGCAAAATAAGAAATGGTAGACATTAAGAGCTAACATTCCATGATGATTCAGCAAGTTAAAATGTCAAAAACAGTAGTATCTTTCCATAAAAGAATATTGTGGTGCATCCTCCTTATATTCTTAATTAGGATAGCTCAGTAATTTACTACATCTATTCTCTAGACTTACCGACAACAGGTGAAGCAAGAGACAAATGAAAGACAATATTTTAACTTAATCACCTTCTCACTAGAATAAAATTAATTTTATGTTTTAATTACATTATAATAATCTCAATATTTTCTTCAGTAACTTTCTTGACACTGATAAAAGCACTCTGTCGGGCTCTTTCATGTCATCACATTATTTGAGGGATGAAAGATATTTTTGATGAAGTGATTTTATTTCATGCTTTATTACTGCCTTTGACATAATTTCCAGAGAGCCCCAGAGGCATTTCTTTTTACTGTAGCATAGACTTGTTAGCAATTCAGGTGGAATAAAACCACTCAGCTTTACTTTATGGTCCCATGGTCTGAATTTTTCACATGGCACCCTTTCAAACATTAAGGGTTGCAGAACAACACTGAAATAATTTGCTTCTAATACCATATACCACCAATACATTAAGTGGCACTGCAACTGTGTCCTCTTGCTTACATGACTTCTGTACTTATTAACATTTTACAACTATTTTTAAAACAATAAAACAATAGATTGTTTTTTTTTTTTTTCTTTCCTATTCTAATAATATACAGCAAAAATGATGCCTTTAAAAAAAAATAATTATTTCTCTAGAAACAAGATCTCAAAGCTCTGATTCAGTCTCAAATTAGGAAACTTGCATTTACTTTCTGATAGGCAAAATTATTGCAGTGCTTCATGTACTACCAGTTCTTGCAAAGGCCATCAGGAATCAAAGTCACTTGCAATCTCCTGTAAGTACCCATATCTGAAAAGAATGAGCCCCATGAGAAGCAGAGACCATTTAAGAGACAAGTCCTTCTGTGTGCATGAAACATGGACAACCCTACATGATTTTTCTAACACCTCACCTTCATCATGGTAGCCCACTGGCCATGAAGCAAAGGAAAGGAAAGAATTCACTGTGTTTTCTAAGATGAAGGTAAAGACACTAAGGAAACAGCTGTATTTAGGGAAATCACTGCAAAATAACACAGATGTGAAAGCGGAGAAAAGGAGAAAAACCTGTAGCTACTGCAATGACCTTTAGTTTAAAACTGCCAAGTATTTTTGTTCCTCCACGGCTGCATTAAGAGAGAAAATTTACTATCACCTTTTCTTTTTTTGCCTCTTTTTTAGGAAGGGGTGCCTTTCCTAGAAAGAAATTTTGCATTTGTACTGCCTTTTCCAACCTGAAAGTCAAAACCATTTTTCTCCCTACATTGTATTGGTAAACCACAGCCTCCTCCTTGAAAATGGCACTACACTAACATGTCTACCTCTTTTACATTTAAGCTCTCCCATAGAAAGACAAATTCTGCAGCTAAGATTCTTGTTATATCTTTCTCTTTTTTTCTCAACTGGGATAATATTTCTTATTGTGGAAATTGACTTGGTGCTACACCACTTCTAAGTCAGTGGTCCCAAGCTGAGGTACATTTAGGGAAATGATACACCTTTGATAATATAAAGAATGTATACTGCACCAAAGAGTTAACTACACAAAGTGACTACTCCTGTATATGAAAAGGAAAAATCATTATCGAGTTTCACATTTCTTTCCCTTTAAGAATAAATGAACTGACATAATGTGTCAGAAGCTACTTGCATATGAACATGCCCAGTTACCACATGAGAAGCATCAGCTCATCTCATCATTGCTGAGAAGCATGACTTCAAGAAATGAGCAGCTTTTAGGGCCCTAGAGTTATATCAACAGTTCTGCAACTGCAGCTCCCAGCTGCAAAATGTCTCCACCACACAGCCATAACTTGGTTGTAAAATGTGCAGTACAAGCAGCACACCTAACAGCACAACAGCGGTAATGCAAGCATACCTGTGCAAAGATGCAGTGAAGCTACGTTGCAGCACCTATTGCTGCCCTGCTTTGGGGTGTTAGATGAATTCCTGGATGATAAAGCAAGAGACTGCAAAGACAGCAATGACCTACCCGGGTCTCTTCCCTGCCATTATTAAATGATGACACTGGTGGCACAGCAGCAGAACACACAACAGAAAGAAGAGTCTTTCTCTTTGCTGGAAATATGGCTTTTGAGCTTCCAGGGACAAATAATGCAGCTCAAAAAATGTGTGAATTAGAGTTAATAATATGCAACATCTGTAACAGATACAACTATGGTCTTTCTGTCAGGAAAACAGAAGTTTGTTTATCAAATAATTTTTTACTGAACGGAATTTATATGAACTCTTAAAAACTCGTCAGTCTTTCATACCTAATAGAGCATACCACCATACCAAGAGCTGTGACAAAGTTTTCTATTAGCAAATTAACAAGGAAATTGTTACATTGATGGATACTTTCTACACACCTGTGTTTTAAACAATCTGATACCAAGGGTTCAACTGTCATTACTTGCCAGAATGCATCAAATCCTACCGAAGGAAGGATAGTGGTGACTCATTTTTTGTTACTATTAAAGCCACTGAGCAGCTGAGTGCAGGCACAGGTAAATTATTGCCTTCATTTTACTGCTGGTAAAGTGCATATTACTTTCAAAAACATTTGGTGCACCACCTCGCTAATGATAACAGTATGCATTAAGATGTGTTCCAACAATTTCAGTTTTTCAGTCCAGACTTGGTAAATCTGCCCTCTTATTTTGTTGCAGTTTGAAAGGTGGATATGGTCTATTAACTAAAACAATAATGAGAATCAATTCTTAACTATTAATCAATGATAAACCAGAAAAGACTTCCAATTGGACATCAAAAGACTAGCTAGGAGAAAAAGAATCTACACATTTTGACTGACTTTGTTTCTAGGTTTCTTCTCATTTTCTCATTGATAGTGAATAAAATAGTACAAAAAGCCTAAGAATCTATTTCTGAAAACTATAACACAGTTTAACATTACCATTTCATGATTATGGCTCACAAATACACTTACAAGTAATTTTAAAAATTATTTATCAGAAGTATCTTCCCTGAGATATTCTATCAGTCAAAAACATATTTTTTTTTTCAAATCCACATGACGAATAAAATCAGCAACAAAAGATTAAGCTTCCTCCTCTCTTAGAGCCACCTTTTCTTACAGTAAAGGGTTCAGGACCATGAATATTTCTGTTTTATACAGAAAAAAATTCATTCTTCCATCATTCTGGAGAAGAAAATTTTTAATTCAGTTTACCAAATCAGATTTTTTAAAAGTATCCTGAAATAAAGTTATACTTGGAAATGAAACAGCAATAAAATTTTAGTTGATTTAACCTGTTGAACAGTGTGGAATTTCACGATACACCTTAACAAAGCCTACCACATGCTTCCCAGTCATTTTAAAATTCTTTAGGGATACAGTCAAGCTTTCTGTATTAGGAGAAATATTGCCCACACTTCTATTTCACTTATTTCAGCCCAGCCATAATTTTGTATGTATATATTGTCACACTGTGTCTTACTCTAATGAAGCATTTTTTTAGCTTTTTAACTTTCCCTTGGATTCCCTTATGCAACCTTTGAAGAACAATTAAATGCAAGTAATTCACAGAAATAAGATCTAGTTTCTCATTTGGTAGGAAATAGAGTGTCTAGGCTCTTTATGCTTCCAGGAATTGCTGAATCTAGATCAGACTGCTGCCCAGGTTAGGTAACTTGTATTTATTTGGTTGAGCTATACGCTATATATATTTCATATATGCCAGGAAAAAATATCCAAAACATTTTCTCCAGTGTTTCTTCTGATTCATTCTGTTTCTTCTCCTCTGGGCCTTATAAAGTTCCTTCTTTTCAAGTCTATTTACTGGCATGCGATTCAAATTAATTATAAAAAAATTAAGTAGTCTTAGTAAACAGGCTGGGTAATACGTTGCTTTCCAAAAGTTTATTACAGTACTTTTACATGTGCACACCTCTAAATCTGTGCATTTACTTCACATTACAGACCCTTTAATTTTCAGTTGTGTCAACTCTCAGTTTAGTTTTGGTTTTTTTTAAAAAAGTTAATTCCTCATTCCTTGATCCCATGGCATGTACCATAGAGTCATAAAATTACAGAATGTTAGGAGTTGGATGGGATCTCTAAGATTGTTCTAATTTAAGACCATTATTACTTGTCCTATTACTGGGCACCACTGAAAAGAGATTGGCCTCCTTCCTCTTGACAGCCACCCCTCAGATATTTATAGGAATTAATAAGATCACCTCTTAGCCCTCACAAGGCTAAACAGCCCCAGTTCTCTCAGTCTTTCTTCACAGGACAGACCTTCAAGTCCTTTAATCATCCTTGTAGCTCTCCATTGGACTTTCTCCAGTGGGTCCCTGTCTCTCTTGAATCTAAAACTGGATACAGTATTCCAGGTGTGGTCTCACCAGAGCAGAGTAGAGAAGGTGGAGAACCTCCCTAGATCTGCTGAATACCTTTTTCCTGATGCACCCCAGGATACCATTGGCCCTCTTGGCCACAAGGGCACACTGCTGACCCATGGAGAATGTACTGTCCACTAGAACTCCAAGGTCTTTCTCCATTGGGCTGCTTTCCAGAAGGATGTCACCTAGTCTACACTGGTGCTTAATGTTTTTCCTACCCAGATGGATGCTACACTTGTCCTTATTGAACTTAATGAGGTTTACTTTGCCTAGCTCTCTACACCATCTAGGTCCTGTTGGATAGAAGCACAGTGTCAGCCACCCTTTCAGCTTCGTATCATCAGAAAAGATGCTGAGGTTACCTTCCATCCCCTTATCCAGACAGTCAATGAGGATACTGAACAAAACTGAACCCAGTACTGATCCCTGGGGAACACCACTGGCCACAGGGCCTCCACCTTATCTCTGTGCCACTGATCACAACTCTCTGAACATTATTGTTGACCAAGTTATCAAGCCACCTCACAGTCCAACCATCTATCCCACATTTCTCGAGTTTTGCTACGGGGATGTTAAGGGAGATTGTGTCAAAAGATTTACTGAAGTAAAAGTATATGACATACACTGCTCTTCCTCCATCTACCCATTTGCTCATGCCTTTGTAGAAGGGTATCAAGTTTGTCAAGCAAGATTTCCCCTTAGTAAATCCATGTTGGCTACCACTATCTACTTAATAAATCTGTATTGTCTACTACTACTATCACGTACCATGGGAAAGATCATAGAATCATATAATTTCAGGGTTGGAAGGGTTGGATGACTTTAAGATCATCTTGTTCCAACCCCCCTGCCATGGGCAGGGATACCTCCCACTAGATCAGGTTGCTCAGAGCTCTGTTCAGCCTGGCCTTAAAAATTTCCAGGGCTTCCACCACCTCTCTGGGCAACTTGTTTCACTGTCTCACCACCCCCATCTTGAAGAATTTCTTCCTAACATTTAATCTAAATCCACCTTCCTCTAGTTATAAACCATTCCCCCTACTCTTATGCTAAAAAGTCCACTGCCAGCTTTCTGGCAGTCCCCTTCAAATACTGGAAGACTACAATGAGGTCTCCTTGGAGTCTTCTCTTCTCCAGACTGAATAACCCAAATTCTCTCAGTCTGTCTTCATAGGAGAGGTGCTCCAGCCCTCTGATCACCCTCATGGCCCTTCTCTGGACACACTCCAGCACATCCATGTCTTTCTTGTGATAGGGGCTCCAGAACTGGACACAGTACTCCAAGAGTGGTCTCACGAGAGTAGAATCATCTCTCGTGAGTAGAATCATCTCCCCTGGCCATGCTTCTTGTGATGCAGACAGGGAACTGGTTAGCTTTCTGGGCTGCAAGTGTTCACTGATGGCTCATGTTGAACTTCTCATCCACCAGCACTCCCAGCAAGGTGATAAGGTCCAGTCAGTATGGGTTCATGAAAGACAGGTCCTGCTAGACAAATGTGATCTCCTTCTTTGACAAGGTGACCTTGTCAAAGTGGATAAGAGAAATGCTGTGGATATTGTCCACCTGAACTTTAGTAAAGGCTTTGACACTTCCTGAAAGCATTCTCCGGGAGAAACTGGCTGCATATTGCCTAGGGTGGTGTACAGTTTGCTAGGTAAAAAACTGTCTGGATGTCAGGGACAAGGAGAGTTGTGTTGAATGGAGTTTAACCCAGTAGGCAGATGGTCACAAATGGTGTTACCCAGTTCTCAGTGTGGGGCAAGTTCTGTTTAATAACTTTGTCTGTGATCTTGATGAGTGCACCCTCAGTAAGTTGGCAGATGACACCAAGCTGAGTGGGAGTGTTGGTCTGCCTGAGGGTAGAAAGGCTCTACCGATGGATCTGGATAGACTGGATCAATGGGCTGAGGCCCGTTGTATGAGGTTCAACAAGGCCTGGTGTTGGGTCTTGAAGCTGAGTCACAACTACCCCTGGCAATGCTACAGGCTTAGAGAAGAGTGGTGGAAAGGTGGAAAGCTGTCAGAGGAAAAGGACCTGAGGCTATTGAACAACAGGTGGCTGAATGTCAGCGAGCAGTGTGCCCAGGTGGCCAAGAAGGCCAACAGCATCCTGGCTTGGATCAGCAATAGTGTGGCCAGCAGGACTACAGAAGTGATTGTCCCCCTGTACTCAGCAGTGGTGAGGCCACACCTCCAATACTGTGATCAGTTTTGGGCTCCTTACAAGAATGACATTGGGGTGTAGAGTGAGTCCAAAGAAGGGCAACCAAACTGGTTTAGAGCTCAAGTCCTTTGAAGAGCATCTGAGAGAACTAGGGTTGCTTAGTCTGGAGAAAAGGAGGCTGGGGGGGACCTTCTCTACAACTACTCTCTGCAAATCACTCTCTACAATGACCTGAAAGGAGGCTCGAGTCTCTTCTCCCACATAACAAGTGATAGGATAATGGAACAAATCCTTGTGGGGACTACCATGGGTCAATTAAAACATGCAAGCTGGAAAAAGCCAGCATAGGTTTATCAGGGTGTCACGGTTTAACACTGGCCCGGCAATTAAACCCAATAACAGATTTTATTATTAATTCCCCTCTCCTCCCTGATAAGGAAAGGAGAGAGAATAAAGAAAAAAAAAACCTCACGGGTTGGAAACTAAACTACACAACTTTAATGAAACAGTAATGAAAAATAGGAAAGATTACTAAATATATACAAATATACAAATATACAGGAAAAGATTGATCCCACGTTCCTCCCCCCTTTCCCCAATAACTCTCACGTCACCACGGAGGCTGCAGGGCAGCCCTGGGAAAGCCCAGGCTGGACCCTGGGGTCAGGAGCAGTCGGGAGCTGGAGGCAGGAACACACAGATTCAGGCTGGCATGGATCAGGACCACAGGCAGACGAATGGACAGAATCCTCCCAGGATGCAGAAGCACAGAGGGAACAGGTGAAAGAAGGCAGGAAGGAGGGAAGAAGAGGAAAAAGGTGTCGACCCTCGTGATCCCTCAAATTTATACTGAGTATGACGTGTATGGGATGGAATACTCTGTTTGGTCAGTTCTGGCATCTATCTTGTCTCGGGCCTCCCCCGAGGGGGGGTTCAGGTGGGACCTCTTTACTCCTTCTGCAGGGTAAAATGTTTCCCTCAGAGCAGAACAGTGTCCTTGAGCTTACATACCAGTCTCTAGCAGTAACTATAAACATCCAGTGTTATCAGTCCTAGAAGCAGACACTGTCTGAGAAACTTCTGTTAATTTCAGCAAGTGCAACTACTTACAAGAAACTTATCTGAAAGCAAAAGTACAAGACAGAAAATTACCTTTATCCTGGCTCAAACCAGGACACAGGGGAAAATCATGCCTGACAAATCTGATTACTTTCTATGACAAAGTAACCAGCAGAGTTGATGCAGGATGAGTGGTGGACATGATCTACCAGGACTTTCCCAAGGCCTTTGATACAGCACTGCACAGCCTCCTCTTGGAGAAACTAACTCATCATGGCATTGACAAGTGGTCTGTGCAGTGGGTGAACAACTGGCTAACAGACTGTACCCAGCGGGTATGAATAAAGAGTTCATCCTCCAGCTTGCAAGGTCACAGGTGGAGTCACCCAGGTGACTCACCAAGATGAGTGGAGAAGTTGACACCCCAGAAGGGAGAGCCACAATCCAGGATGACTTAGACAGACTGGAAAAGTGGGCTAACAGGAACTTTACGAAGCTCAGTGTAGGGAAGTGCAAGGTCTTGCACCTGGGAACATTTAATCTAGGAGTGCAGCACAGACTGGGTTACACCTGGCTGTAGAGTAGCTCTGGGGAAAGGGAACTGGGAGTCCTAGAGGACATCAAGCTCAACATGAGTGAAGAGTGTACTGCAGCAGCAAAGAAAGCCAAGAGGATGCTGGGTTGCATCAAAAAGGGCATCACAAGCAGAGACAAAGAAGTCATCATTCAGATCTACTCAGCCCTTGTCAGACTGCACCTTGAGTATTGCGTTCAGTTTTGGTCCCCGCTGTTCAAAAAGGATAACCAGAGAACTAGAGCACCTGACGTAAGGGAAGAGTCTGAGAAAAATAGGTTTGTTCAGCCTTGAGAAGAGAAGACTTAGGTGAGATGCTATTACAATGTCCCAGTATATAAAGGACAGCTACAAAGAAGAGGAGACTCCCTATTTACAAGGAATCACATCTACAAGACAAAGGGCAATGGGTATAAGGTGCTCCTGGGGAGGATCTAATTGAATTCAAGAGGAAAATTTTTTGCTATGACATTGGAATGGTCTCCCAGGGGAAGTGGTAGATTCACCCACTTTGGAAAGTTTTAAGTCTCAACCTGACAGGCTGCTGAGGCATCTCATAGAAACAATAATATTAGAAAGGTTGGACCAGATGATCCTCAAGGTCCTTTCCAACCTGACATTCTGTGATTCTATGACAAGACAAAATGGTCTCAAGTGGTACCAGGGGAGTTTTAGATTAGATATTAGAAGAAACTTCTTTACTGAAAGGATTTTGAAAGAATAGAACAGGCTGACCAGGGATGCCATGGAATCACCATCCTGGGATGTTCTTAAAAGATGCATAGATGTGCTGCTTAAGAATACGGTTCAACACTGGAATTGACAGAATTAGGTTAATGGTTGAACTTGATGATCTTAAAGGTCTTTTCCAAACAGAATGATTCTATGTTACCTGTCCCATGCAGAAGTGCAACATGGCAGCCTGTCCTAGGGTACAGGGTCCTTTGAGTGAAGTCTTTACTATGCTGTCATTCATTAATTTTTAAGAGCATATAATGTTGTTCTAAAATGTCTGTTTGATTTAAATTGTACTAAATGGAACTGGGTTACTTTCTTGGGAAGCAAGACTGACATGTGGAGACTTGGAAACTCTCTTTCACCATAAAACAGAAATGTGATTAACAGAGGTTTCTGCAACTGGAACAATAGCTCTTATATATACAGTGTCTCAAAGCAGATCAAGGCTTCTTGCCACTAATATTAGCACTTTCTTAAAAGAAATACAAAACTATTGAGGTAACAAGACCATGGCCAAAACCACAAAGAAACAAGCTATAGAACTCAAACAGAGAAAGAGAAGCTAGACAAGCCATTACTGGAAAGCCACCTCTGGAAAATAACCTGACTCTCAGAAGAATTATCGTTTCCCACCCTGTACGAAGCCACCCTCTCTGTGTCTGTGCTCAAAGAACTTCCTAATCATATTTCAGATTGGAAGGCATTAGGCAGTGCATTAGCGTGTGTTTAAGTACATTGAAACAACTCCAAAAAGTACCACCATGGAATGTGCTACAGGAAATACTTATTAAGGTGGAGGGGAAAGGGAGAACGGGAGCAGTGGAGGATGAGCTGATGACATAATTTGTAAGTATGCTTTTCAATTATTTCAGTTTGTATTTCAAATGCAGCTCCTAATGGTTTGTTAGAAAATTAAAACCTGAGAAAACAGGATTATAAAACCATACTTAAACATGAGAGTATTAGTGAAGTGGTTTATAAGAGGGACACAAGACTGGAAGAAAAGCACAAGGAGGAAAGCTGGAAATGTGTGCACGTGTTCCTTGTCTATCTAAATCAAATGAGGTGACTGTGGCCAGAGTTATATCTAATGTCACTCCAGGCAACTAAGTACCACACACCATTTTAACAGAGTGGAATAAGACCATAGCCTGTCTCTTGAATAGTTTATTGTCATTCCAAGTCAATCCTAGAGATCTGTTAGTGAGTATTACAAAGCAAGAGGCCTCCATGCACATCCTAGATTCTAGTATTTATCTAGATCTAGTGTGACAGACACTGATGCTACACTTAAAATTATATCCACAGGAACTTTAAACTTCTCATTGAGATGACATGGAATTAATTGAAAAGTTGCTGTTTACTTCCAAGATCTAGGTCGTGCCACAGTGTTTTTTTCATGTGTAAAACAGGAAATCTCTGCTATCTCACAGTCTTTCAAGTGCATGAAGAGGTTTATTCTTGAACTTAATGATGCAATCTAGTTGTTTTGTTCCAGTATACTAAAATAAAGCATGGAAATGGTAAAGACACAACAATATGTTATATTCTCTTATTCTTAATAAATTCACAATATACATTGAAATAGTTTGTCAACCAACCACAGATAAGGCAGCTAATAATAAAAATGTGCATATTGATGATTACATATAATTTTTTGCTAAGTTTATTCTGTTATAGAGCACATTCTCTGCAGACAAAGACTTAATTAAAAGGGGTCTACTGGATATCTACTGAGAAACAATATTGCATTAGCCCTTAAAATAACTTAATCCTTTTGGAAACTGGCAGTTATAAGGAAATATAGGTAATTGCCTGTCCGCTGCGTGTGGATTTACAGGATCACCTTTCATTTGGAACAAAGAAAAATTCTTTTTTTTTTTTGAGAAAGACATGAAAGAGAAAACAATAGAGACACCCTTCTCACAAGTGAATTTGTGTACATAAAGAGTTCTAAATTACGTGGGGAAAAAAGCATTAAAATATTTACTGCTCGTCTGGTAATATAATGCTGCTGTTACCACACTTTCTCCTTAATAGCTCTTTGTGACACGATAATTGTTCAGGTTGGCTACTGTATCCTTTTGGGAATTAGGACAATGGTGCTTGCTCTAATGTGAATCACTTGCTTTGAACACAAGACAAAGATACAAAGTATCTATTGAAAGCAAAATTTTAAACTGATTTGGAGCCCTGAAGATACTGATACAAGCATTTCCTTCAATCAAAAAGCTCTGCTCATCAGCTCAGGGAGATATGAGGGTCCTACCTCCTTTGCTGTGGTCTCTGACACAATTCACAGAACCTTTCAGGCAGAGGTTGCTTATCTCTGGTTATTTACCCTGCTCTTCTTAACTCTGCAGGGTCCACTCCCTATCTGGCCCTAAAAGGTTACAGCTGTACAGCTGTTAGAAAATCAGTTTCAGTCAGCTCTTTTAATAATTAATCACAAGGTTCACCCTTAAAACATGCAATGAAGAGAAACCATACACAGGGGGCAACATTTGTCTGCCAAAAAAAAAAAAGAAGAAAAAATATTGCAGACCTTTTTTTTTTTTTTTTTTTTTTTTTCCTTCTCCAGATACTGAGATACTGAGAAATAAAGAAATTCACCACACTTGAGTTCTCACACCTCAGGAAAATTATATTTTCTAAATGTATCTGATTTTTAGAGTATGAAGACTCTAATGTATGTTTCTAAAAGGGGGTAGGAGATAAGAAGCCTCTGCAAGAGAATCAACACCACTTTCTAATTTGCTCTGTATTAGTTTTATGTGGATTTCACAGCAATTTAAGTTTTATCTTTCTTCTGTTCTTTGAAGCTTCTCACAATGTACCTCCCAGCAGCCATACATCTGATTTGGAAACAGAAATATTTTTCTGGGCTTCATCTCCCCTGTGAGGATGTGACAAATAACTGTACAGTCACTTGTGCATCACATAGTCTGTAACTACGTGTGCAATACATGCCTGCAAAGTGCACTATCGTACACTACACTACTGTTTAAATATGTTGCATTAGTAAGGACTGACCTAATTTCAACGCTTCTCCCACACAATCAAAATGGTTATCACAAACACTGCCTTCTAACACTGTGTTAGAATAGGCATGTCTTACCTGTCTGCATGTTAATTTCACATTCAAACTATCAACTACTAAGATGAACTGAAATAATGTCATAAATAATTTTATAAAACATATTACAGGTGCAGAAGCCTAAAGGGAAGAGATAATATTTACATTTTCATTGTATAATCCATTTAAATAAGAAGTTCCAAGGACTTGGACTAACGTAACTGTCTTTGTAACAGTTTCAGTTTAATGTAACCTTTTTTGGTCAAAAAGTTGATTCAAGCTATTTTGTTTTTCACTTACAAATGCATCTAAAACGGCTTCAGGGGGACGTGCAGTAATAATGGCAATTGGTATGCTGAGATCAAGAGCCCTCCACTATCTGTAACCCCAAATTTATTTATTTATTTAATAACTAATAAATATGTCATAGGAAAGCATGCTTAAAAACACCTTCAAAAGAACATTCAGAATTGTGACACTTGGTTTAACACTCAAACAAAAAATCATCACCAGAAAGTTTCATTGATGCCGTCTGCACTGCCAGTCTTTAACTCACCCTGTTCCTATGCACAGCTGTCAACAAGCCAAGACAATTTTTGTTCACTCACACACCATTCCACTTACAACTTGGTCTGAGTAGCGTTAGACCTTCAGGTATTTCCTAGGGACTAGATAACCTGGAGGAACAGACAGCAGAGAACTGTTCACAAAGGAGCACGCCTTAGAAACAGGCTCCTTCTTCATGCCTAGAAGTTCACGGCTCTGTTTTGTTTTAGGAGGAGGCAAACTGGAGCACAGATTAAATCCACCTTACTCCCTTTTTACCCTTTTCACAGACCTTTCTCGACAGATAAACCTGTCAAACCGGAGTTCAGAAACACGATTTTTGTATCTTCAGGTACTCGCGAGGGGCTTAAAAGGCAGCAGGAAAGGTAATTAATCGTAAAGTTGGTACTATCTTTAAATTAACTTTCCAGCAACAGCGTCTGCAGTCCTCCGGGCAGATGCTGAGGGGCAGACACCGGTTCTCGACGCGGGCTGTCACCGTACCTTAAGAAGTCTGACTGACGGGAGGAAGGCGGCATGGCACAGCTTCCGGATGGTCCAGTTGAGTGGCCGGGGAGCATCGGTCTGATTCATGACCCTCCACAAATCCCACCGGGAGCGAGATCAGCCGCAGACCTGACAGCGCCTACCGCCCACACAGCCCGCCGGGCCGCGGGAGTCCCAGGCGCATCCCCCCGCCCNCGCAGTGCTCATGCATACCAAATGCGGCTGAATGGAGGCGACCAGCCCGCTGCTCTGGGCAGGCTGCGCTGGCTGCGCGGAAAGGGGCAGCCCGCGTACGAAAAAAAAAAGGCTGCAGGGAGAGCTGCTGCTCCTGCTCTCTCCCTCCTGCCCTCCTCAGAGAGCAGCCGGGTTAGCCGCTCCCAAGCAAGCTGAGCCATCCCTCTGGCTCCTTCCCTTCCCTGGGCGAAAAGCAGAGCAGAAAGGAGGTAATTTAAATAAAGCCAGCGGAGGGGTACTTGCACTTTCTTTCCCAAAGCATTGCGAAGAGTGGGAAACCGGCATGAGGGGAGGGGCCAACGCCCAGACAGATAAGATTGAGAGGGGGAAAAAATTGATTCACTCTTGATCTACTGATATAATGGACCTATAAAGCACAGTTCCATTGATCTGGCATAGTACTGGCACAGTACATTCACTAGTGGCGAGGGGCAGCAAGGAGAAGATGAACTATAAAAGGATGAGTGTTAGCATGGACATCCTAAAAAAAACCCCAAAACAAATACTAAACCCCAAAAAAACCCCAACAACAGCAGAAAAACCCAGCCCAAACCAAATTAAAAAAGCAAACAAAATCCAAACAAACCTCCCTTCAAAAAAAAAAAAAAAAAAACAACAAAAAAACACAACCCCCAAAAAACCCCCCAACCAAAAAAACCAACCCAAAAAACTCCCATCAAATCAACCAACTGAAAAAAGGTCGAAAATCGAATCATTTTAATATTAAACCTATGTGCAGAATAATGCAAACACATGAAGACATGCAAACACATGAAGTAGTACAACTGGTGTACTTCAACTACATCAAAAAGTTTCCATTTGGGGCAGTTGCTGTCTTTCCCTGCTAATGAAAATATTCTTAATATCAGCTCTCCAGCTAGAGAATAAATACCTTTTACCCACTAATTTTTGAACCAGAAGAAGATTATATGAAGGAAGAGTCAGAAAGTGCAATTGCAAAGATTCTATTAAGCAATAGGAATTTTTCATTTTGCCAGTAATAACCAACTTTAATTCTGATTATAGAGGAAAACAGTACAGTTTAAATCTCTTGTAACTTAGGTTAAAAAATACACATTCAATTTACATGGCTAGATTCCATCTATCAGCCATTTTTACATTTCATTTTAATCCCCATAGTGCATGTATTTTCCTCCTGCATTTAAAATTTATTCTTATTAGCGTGTCTACATCCATCAGCAAAAGATGAACAGTATGCCAAATGAGAGGAAAGAGATGAAGCATATTGTTTCCATGAGGCTATGATAATCTGCCTAGTTTGTGTATTACGGTCTATAACAGTTTGTAGTAGGGTTGCAAATCTAAAACTCACTAATATGAAACAACATTTCTGGTTTGCTTTTCAAAGTTTGCTTCAGGACAGTCAGCTCTGGGGAGACCTAATATCTCTGTAGTACCATCATATCCTCCAAGGTAAATGAAAGATCCTAAAAACACCGAAGTCATCCTGATATAGAAGGGTACCAATCGATTTTTACACCCCAGTCTTCTTCTCCAATGGAAGTCTTGTCCTTGTACATGGGTATTCTCCAAAGCCTGTATATTGGGCCCATGTAGAGGGAGTCCATGTGCATTGAAGTGGAAGTCCAGTTCCTTTATGCTTATTTTGAATGCATGCATACCAGTTATCTCTTCCTCATTGTACTCTCTCAGGAATTGTATGAATGTTCTTTGACCTTAGTGTTGGATAAAATAATTCTCCCACCCAGAATGCAATGTCCCAGGACAAAGTGCAAGGCTGATGATGCACCAGAAGAGCACTTTCACCTGTTCCACCCCGCTGTGCATGGAAAAATTATTAAACTTTAAAGGTCCAGAGAGCAGACCCTGGGTTGTCTGTGAAATGGAAATGTGGAAAAGCAGAAGCCATTCCCGCGTGATAAAATTCTTGCAGATGAATTTCTGATTATGACTGGATTGTTAGGTTAAGTTCTATGCATTAAATGCCTTCTTGCTTAAACTCTGAATGTTTTGGGGGTTTGTTTGGGTTTTTTGTTTGGTTTGGGGTTTTCCTTTGTTGCTGTTTTTGTTTTGTTTTGTTTTGTTTTATAAAAGGAGGAAAAATACTTGCTGTTGATAGTGAAATGGAACATGAGTAAGTAAGTACAATTTTTGGAAACCATTTTTCTAAGGGTCTATTAAAGAAAAAAAATTAAGTTGGTAGAAAAAATGATCCTGACTTTAAATAGCATGCACTTTAACAGGTGAGCATTATGGCAACCTTGCTCTGTTATAAAGGTACTAATATCCAACAATTAAGCTTTTGTAGTTGATAGTAAAAAGAAAGTAAAAGATTAAAAAAGGTCAGAAACAAGGACTCTCAACACTCCTAAGACCATGCCTTCCCCCTCAGGCCTTGCTGAGAACTTTTCTTCACCCTTGAAGATCAGGACAGAGTTTCTTGTGAAGGTACCAGACTCATTACGTTGACCCTTGCACATCCATTTTGCATTAGGCATCTGTGGTAAACTAAAATGTTGTGCTTATGTGCCAAGGACAAAGAAGAGAGAGGAATCATAGCATGCTGCCCTGCTTTTCACTGGGTAGAGTAACAAACCTCTGAGGAGGCCAGAGAGCTGAAGACAGTAAAGAAACATAACAGATAGCTTTAATAAACTAAAAATAGTGAGCCCAATGTATCTTCTATCTTCCACAGAACTTCCTGTCTTTAATATGAACTCTACCATTGCTGCCTTCTGCATACAGTACCTTAGGGACAAGCACTGTTATGTGCTGCAATATTTAATTCACACCAACTTTCTTTCATAGGCCTGTTTTCCATGGCCTTGTGTCTTGCCTAGTCATTTCCATTTGCATAAAGTGACTACAAGAATATTTTCTCTTAGTGGCAGCAAGGAAGTTCAATGGACAAGACATTATCATTATATGGGAGCTTTACTTCCACCCCATAGTCTTTGCATGCCTTTGGATAGATAATTTAATCTCTGCTTAGACTTTTTTTGAATCTGTTTTAACTGTAATATATGTGTCTTACCTATAAGCAATAATACTTCAGTGATTTTGAGGCTTCTGAGTCTAGCTTCGAGAAAAGTCAAGCAAGAAGATTTCTTTGTTATGATGGCAGCCTCCACTAATTTTTCAGAAGTTTTTTTTTTTTTTTTTTTTTTTAGATGCTGACAACAGTGTTTAAAAAGTACAGCGAAGGACTAAGGAGTGAGATTTTTTATCACTTCAGTGAAAAAGTCAGAATTTGAATCTTTTATTCTATCCCATTGAAAAAAACAAGTGCCAGCACTTCCACAATCTGAGGCCTATTAGGATATGCAAAGATAAAGCAATCCCACTAGGATTTAAGTTCCTACTTGGCTAGAGCTGAAAGACTGAGCTGCCACTTTCATATTAAAACACTCCATCCTTGAAGCATATTCACTGCAATATCAATATTCACATCTAGTTCTTTGTCTCTTTCCAAGGAGAACCTTTGGTACCACAGGAAGGCATAGCAAATATAAGACAAATTCCACTGGTTCCTGTGATACAAAGGTATTTCTGTTCTTAAACCTATTGTTAATGGAAAGTGCTTTTAAGACCACCTCTTTGTAGATTTCTCCCATGTAGTGTGATAATAATCCTACATTGGAAAGCTATGGTATTGTAAATTTTAACACCTCTGGGAATACTGCGTGATGAAAAATTGCTGAGAAGCCCCTTAACATCCAGACTACCCTCAGCACAGTAGTAATGTCCAACATTTTCAACCTGACACCAAACATTTAACAAAAAGGTATTGTGGACTGCAAAGCTAGCCACTGCTCTCCTAACCTGCACAGTTAACAATTCCTTTGAACAATGAAATAAGAGACACTGTATAAATTAAAAGGATAAAGGGCAGAGCAAGGAAACCAGAAAAGTGTACCAAACAACATGGTAGAAAGCAATCTCTTCCATGTAGTCACTGACCAACTGGGGAGGAGCAAGTGAAAGCAAGAGAGTTTTCCCATGATATCACACATTTTTCCCCATCAGAAATTCCCCTCATCATCAGATAGGAGAAGAAAGATGCATATGATTCACAGTGCAGCTATAGAGCTGTTGTGTGAAGGCTTCTTTGTCTGTTTCCTCAAGTGTTTTCAATTGTGCTGCCCAGTGGGGTAGCAAGTATCAGAGAAAACAGAGCTACCCTTGCACTCCTTTGCTTGTCACACTTATCATGGGAGTACTACAGAGACAGAGTGAACCTTTTTGAAACAGGCTTTGGTCAACTCCTAGCTTTGTGGAGGAAATGGCAAGAGAAGTGAGTCAGAAGGTCTTATTCAAAAGTCAGAGCTAACAGAGCATTTTGCAGGTATAGTCAAGAAGTATTTGTTATCTTACTATCCAGTCACTTCATAGGTCTGTAAGTTAGCAGTACTGAAGAGTAAACAATGATCAGAAGACTTATAACAGCAATATTGCTTTTTTCAATACACTTATATTTCTTTTACCTTCATATTGTGTGATTACTTGAGAAAAAAAGGAAACAGAAAGGTAAGTATATGTTGTAACATTTGAATAAGTTATGCTTAATTATATGCCAGATTTAACATCTTAATGGACCCAGGTTTTCTTGAAGATTAACTCATCTGCTAATTAATTTATAAAATATCTCCACTGCTCTCATGTCTTTTCTATTCACAGCATGATTGAGGTAGGTTTATCTGCTGTTATCTTTGCAAAGATGTTTCACAGGTCTTCTGTCACAAGCTCATATCCATCACCTCCTCTCTGCTACACACAGGCCCACATATTAATTTAATGCCTATATACTTGTAAAACATTAATTAAATAATTAAAATTTCAATGCAGACATTTTTGTAGATGGTTTCGAACACATACATATATGTCACTATATGTAGCTATAAATTATGGCTTTTGGCACTGACTATAAAGTCAGAATAAAGGGAATTTTTAATCTTAAATTTTATAGGTGTGTGACCAATATAAAATAAATTAGCTTATACACCTCCTTACTACCACCTTTTGGTCACCTGTAGCTGATATGCCTCTGGCTTTTGCCTGGGAATGCACCTAACTTGTCTACCACATCAGATCTCAGGGGTACCACAGCACACAGCCACTGCAAGGACTCAGGGGAAGTGGACTTGTGAGATGGAGGTGACCTTTGCAGTGTAGACACACTCAACACTCTCTTGTCAGAGGTATTTTCCTGGGGACCCTGTTGGATAGTTCTCAGTTCCAAAACAACCAAGTGGAGGTGCAGGCTCAAAGTTAGAAAGTACACACAAAAAACGGAAGCCTGAGCAGCTATGTCACAAGCAGCATTTACTATTATTTGTGGTTTCATTTCTGCAGATGCTGGTACAAAGTTCTCATAATTTGCACTGGTTTTACTTCAATCACTCTCCAGGTACTTTTAAATTTGCCTAGCATTAACTATTGAGGTTACGTACTTGAATTGCAGTTTGCAGCATCTTGGATTAAAATACATAAGAATATAACACTTTTATTTTGGGACTAGAAACATCTGTGATTGATTGTTACTTAGAAACAAATACTACATTTTAAATTACAGTCAATCTTAATTTAAACTGACTTGCAAGTGTAGGCAAGCTGGTAGTTCATCAACCTTACAGCATAAAACAGAAATTAGACTGCTTGAATATCCAGGTTTCTGTTTATGCTAAAAGTTTCTCTTCATTTTAGCCATCATATTCTTAATTTCCAGTATTTGACTTTGTATAATACATTCTCACACCTCTAACCTCATTTTGTCTAGTGTTTCCAGCTCAGATAGCAATGGCACTGAGTTATGCTGGTGTAATATTTTCCTATAGGTAAATGGGAAACATTTTCTAGTCTCGATAATATTGGCAAATTACATACAGAAAAAATGTGAAAATTCATGAAATGCTGCAATTCGTCTTGATTTACAAAAGGGCCCTTCTCTTCATTTGCCACAGACAGAAGCATCAAGAGCATCTTTCTCACCTTGGCTCATAGTCCTCTAGAACTAGAAAGTAGTTTACCATCCTTTGAAAGTGTCAAAGAATTACAAAAATCTCTCATGCTTTCTGCTATGGTTATAAAGAACCAAGTTAACAAAACAGTATTTTCCACATGCACTGCATATTTGCATGCCTCCCCAGCATCAGCTTTAGCCTCCACCAAAGGGGAAGAGCCCTATCCTGTAGCAGACATCATCCCTGATGATTAGCCTCCTGTAACCACTTGGCTCAGACTTGCAGAGTTGAGTACATTGAGTGTTTCATTACTGACCCATCTGATTTCCTGAGAATTCTATTCCCCCAAATTTTTATCATCTTCAGCATGCATCAGTGCACATAGCTAACCCTGTGCTACCTTTAGAACTTTACCCATCTGCTCAGTTAGCTGTGAACCATTATTCACATGACTCTGAGGAACTAACCTGGCCACCAAATGCTCATGGTGAAGTGTGTTTGCCACCAAACGGTTCAGTCACCAAAACTGAACACACCATATTGGGGCACACTCACAACTGTGAAAAATACCCCAGTGACTGATGTCCCAGGTGAGATAATAGACACAGCAGAAAACACCACAGGACCACCTGCAGGAAGACTGTAAAGTCAAAACAGATGTAGTGTTAGCAACTGACTGTAAAAGTCCTTGGTAAAGAGCTAAAATTATGCTTATTATACAGGAGCTACAAATTAATGAACAGTATACTCAAATTTTACAAAGAAACACTGCACAGAAGTTCCAGACTTATTGGAAAATAAAGATTGCACAACCCTGGAAATTTGTATTTTTCTTTTAAAGAATAACAAAAGGAAAAAACATAAGATTGGGACCTGTGTGAAATCAAACAAAAGAGGAATGGCAAAAGCTGGACCAAATTGTACAACAAAAACTCTTTTTCAAACCCATGCTTTTGTTTTTAGATACATATAAATTACTCCTGTAGTCTACTTTAGAAACACCTCTAAACGGTCCACCTTAATTAGGTCTCTTTTTAGCACTTTTACAAGTTTTGTTTTGATTTATCTTCAAAGTTGCATACCAATTACATATACATTCTTGTTGTATCGGCCTCACAAACACCTGCAATTTTACATCTACATTTTCACTGTGACAATTATAATCACATCTGGACAGCAACAAATTCTGGATGGTGCAATAGAGATGTTTTCTATAGTGTCTGTTGCATTTATTGTGTATTTGCATTCAGAGACACACTGGGAACAAAATCAAAGCTTGAGGCCTTTTAGATTTATTGTTGATCAAAGATGTGGGCAAAGTAGTTAATGCCCTGTAGAGACAGTAATCTAGATTCCTACCCAGATACAACAGATGGGTGACATGAAAAGTGCCAGATGAGGGCAACAGCAAAAAGAGCATCAATTGTATCAAATAGGCTGTAGTCTCATCTTGCACTTGCCTAACCACTTCTGGGGATGTTGTTTGAAAGCACCAAGGCAAATGCCTGTAAAAATTAGATAAATAATCTGCACTGATTTGCTAAAAAAATCCTTCTAGCTCTGACAGAAGACTCAAGGTATCAGCATATATATCACCATTAAAGATGACATTCTCTCATACTACCTCATAGTATAGTAATTTTTTTTACTGGTGTCTGATGTTGCATGTAAATGATAAGTTTCTGGAGTCCTGTAAATGTAGATACCTGGGAAATTACTGAAAAAATTTCCTTATCAGGAGGAAACATTTTAAGGTATTTTTTTTCCTTGTAAAAATAGAAAAAAATCTGCTTGTATTTTTTAATCCCTTTTATTGTTGGTGATGTAACAGGATTTAAATGCTTTTCCTACTCAGATGTTAAGCATAGGTTAGTTCCTGTCTCAAAAGAAAACAAAGAAATTAGGAAATCAGAAACTAAATCCTTATTATTATTTTTACATTGCATCATATCTGTTTAACAGTTTACAGATTAATTGAATCAGTCCATTTGAAAAGCCATCACTCACACTGCAATAATGCCTGCCTAAACTATTACTTTTGGGGAGGACTTTTAACTGTGAACCTCTGTAGTAAGTGTAGGAACAATGGTCCCCTATTCATGCAGTTCTAAACTCTTAAACTAGAGAGCAGAGTAGAACTGGAATATAAAACTGCACTGCAGAAGAATCTGTCTCTTTTGGTAGAGCACGACTATAGTACTGCTCACGACAGACTAGCTACTCATTTATTTAAGGAACCAAACTGTCCATGCTTTTCCAGCTCTCCAGAGAGTATACTTAATTCTACAGACATCGCAACAGCAGAATGCAGAAGTTTTTTTTTTTTTTTTTTTTTTTTAGGTGTCACACAGTTATGCAATTGGTCTCTGCAATAGCCTTTAAGCACGCAACTGTACTGTGCTCATGGCTCCCCTATCACTACTATGAAACTGTAGTGACTCACACCAACACTAAATGGACAGATCCCACTTGCAATATAGAGCTGTTGGAAGGCTTTTCTGGAGGAGGTTTTCTGGCATTAACCAGCAAGCCTTTGTCAGGTTAATGACCTCACTAGAGACAGCCCTGTAACAGGCATAGCATATTAGTTGTATTTAAAGCACTCTGTTATTTGGGTCCCATAATTTGTAAAATCTACTAATTCTATTCCTACTTATGAACAGTTCTGAGAAAGATTTTCTAATCTTAAGCAAAGACAGTACTTGTATATTGTATTTTAGGTCCTTTCTCTACCACTAGAACCTGGATATAAAATTGAGAGCAATTTCCTAATGTAGTAATCCCATGTTCTATTTCTTTGAACAATGGTGATGCTAGCAGCCTCAGTAAATGACAGATTATCTCCAGGACTACATGATTTCACTGTCTCTTTCATGTTTTTAGCCCTTCCTTAATATTCTAGGTCAGAAATTTTGGCTTTGTGATTTATGATTTAGGTCCAGAAGGCAAACAAACAGATTCTTCCTGTTTTGTTGGCACTAGATTTTTATGCCCCTATTGTGTTACGTATAAAGTACCTGTCATATTTAGGACACGAGTCATGAATTATTTTTCAGATTCATAAAAAAGACTTTCTGATTCCTTAGGGAACAAAGCATCTATGGATATGATTTATATATTATTTTGCTACAGCTCTTAAGCTAATTCAGATGAGAATAACTAAAGCTGACTATTGAAGATGGACAAACATAAGGAAGTTAAAAATTCCTGGGAGAACAGTCATCTGGAAAATAACAATGAACAGCTGTACAAGTATTTGAATAAACATCTTTGATGCTTGCTTTCCAGAATTATTTGATGTCTGATATAAACTTCAAACAAGTCAGCTCTTGGCAGCGTATTTTCATAGGTGGGATTTTTAATAAATTTTTAGTTAACAGAATGCTTCCATGAAAAGAACTTCAGAAATTCTAAGTACAACCTGGTTTTCCACCACGGTTCATGCAACAAGCAGGAGATCAACATTTATGTACTCCTGGAAGAAATGTGGTCTTCTAAATAATTTTTAGTATTTTGTTCTTATTCTATGGAAATCCTCTACTTATCCTCTTTAAGGGTTTGCTTTGGTTTACTTTGTTGTACTTCATATGAAGACAAACCCAGTCTGAAAGCTCTAAATTAGCATTTCCTCTCTTCAGTGTTATATAAAAACCTACAGATCAAAAGTGTAAAAATCATAATTTTAATATATTTTTATTTTATTACTATGAATTATTTTCAGCAATATATTTTCTTACTTTTTATCACAGACTTCGAAGTTTTTATCACACGCTTATCACTTTCTGTTTCATAATCAACAGTAAGAGAAATGCCCATTAGGGCACCAGCTCTTGCACTACTGATGTAGCAAAGGAAGGAGAGTAAAATATAACATACAATACCAGAAATTATCCACTGACTTTGTAGTGCCATTAGTTATTTAGCTTATGTAGCTACACATTATAATTCCTGTTCCTAGTTTAACTGCTGGAAGAGAAAAATGCCTGCTGAAATATCTTCTGAACTGAAAACACTGCTGGATCCTGTGATAGATGAAAAACCTAACTTTCTAGCTGTGGTTAAGCAATATACAAATTCCACTTCAGCACACTTGGTGCAAAGGAGGGTCAAACCGTGAGAGAAAAGCCCAGGGCTTTCATCAGCCATTTTGACATCCCCATGAACCTTGTTGCTTAAAAATATTTTGAGATTATGAACAGAAGGAAAAGAAATACAAGTGCAATCAGAGTAACCACTAACAACCCTAGTTATATACTACATATTTTTTTTAATCTACTTTTATGTACTAAAAATAAATTGTCAGACTCATAACAGATTTATAAAGAAAGCCTTCTCATGCGTGTATCCATGACAACCTAGATTTATATTTTGAGCTCCAGAAAGTTGTCACAGCACAGCTTGCAGAAATTATTTTAAAAACTGTAACAAGATAAGATAGCTTGCTACCTGAGGTATTTTATTTGGCATAATATGTAATACTTCAACTATATCAAAGCATTCAGGAAAATAAAAGCATTGTGCAGTGGTTTGAATCCAGTCTTGTTATGAAGTAAATATATTTTTAATACAGGGACAAAGTAGAAGCTCTTTATGGGAAAGCACGCTGGAATTAAAAAATCCCTGAAGACTTAGTAATTGAATATTAGCATGCTATAGTTCAGACAGTGGAGAAACGTAACAGAAATGTGAAGCGTACATTGCTTGAAATAAATAAAGCTTCTTTCATTTACACTAATATGCTGCCTACTGGGATTCCATCTGGACTGCTTTGGGTACAGGCAACTTTTTTTCCCTCTCTTAACAAGGGAAAAGGGCCTGTTTTCATTATGTTAAGCATTGCTAAAATTGAGCTGCTGCTATACTTACTGTCTTCTTGTATTTGACTGGAGAGGCGTGGTGTATTATTTATACAATAGATTAACAGAGTAGGCAGTTTCCAAATACAAATGGAAACAGTGAGAAGATACTTCATGAGATTTTTCCAAAACTAAGATCAGTGACCTCCCTTAGTATTTTGTCAGTAGATAAATATATTGCCTACCTTGAAAGGAGACTTTGAGGAAGATACAATGATTTTAAAAAATTATTCAATACACTGCCAAGACTTAAAGTCATGTTAAAAACTACAGCCTCTATGAAAATTGTTCTGAGTTGTGCCAGGAAAGCAGACAAGTTCATAACAGTCTTCCCGTGAACTGTGTGTTAAGAGAAAAGTTCTTGACATTGTTGACTCAGTGTTTGGGTGACAGTTCTGGGCAGCCTGAATTCTTTATTTCTAGCCCCACACCGAGGCCCTTAGGACTTTGTTCATGTGGGTTCTCCAGTGGAGTGCTACCTAGCTGAGAGCTGCACAAAATTAAAGTGAAATGCAGTATCTCCATCAAATGCAGCAACACAGATTTCCTCTGTAAGCTCCCCCCACCCCAGGCTTCAAGGACAGCAGCCCAGCCATGAGGTGTGCTTTGCAAACTTCTCTTATGAAAACAGAAAAATAACAGAGGTTAGGTAGATACTGGAATGGCATAAGCCTTGCAGCTTGTGCTTCTGAAGGAGAACCAGCAGGTGCGAGGGATGTTTACCCTGCATGTGTCCTAGGCTGTCCAGCTGTGGTCTTTTGTGGTCTGATGTCTCCTCTCTCATTTCCTGATGGGTGGGAAGCAGCAACTCAAAGGCTACACTTTCATACCTGGAACAATTGCCTGGATGTGCAACTTATGAACTAAGGGGTTCTTGGAAGCCCCTTTGCTCTTTAGATGCGTTAGGGCAACCTGAGGACTAATCTTCTGTATCAGCCAATGAAAATAAGTGCTACTAGTACAAATTTCAGAGCCCAGCCTTGGTACTGTTTTTCCATGTTCATCTTACCTTTTTCAACCCTGGCATCACACACATTAGCTTCTATTTTTAAGCCTTTAGGACACTTAATGAAAGCAAATAGAATATCCCTAAAACATTCAGCTGCTTTTAGAATATCATTAAGCTCATGCTTCAAGAACAATATGAAACTAAAAAGGACTGATTAATACTTTAAAGAAAAAAATGTCTGTATGATCAGCTGGTCAAGTTATTTGATCATTTGATTAACCAATTACAGAAAAAAACCATCATTCTATACTACTACCTTAAGGGAGGTCAGTCTCTTCTCTCATGCAACAAGTGACAGGATGAGAAAATGGCCTCAGGGGGAGGCTTAGACTGGATACTAGAAAAATTTTCTTTCCTGAAAAGGTTGTTGACCCCTGGAACTGGCTGCCAGGGAAGTGGTGGAGTCACCATCCCCAGAGATACTTTAAATTTGTTCAGATGTGATGTTTTCAGACATAGCTTAGTAGTGGAATTGGCTCTATGCTAATTTAATGGTTGGACTCGATGATCTCAAATGAAAAATTTCTATGATTCTCTTCTGTGATAAAAGTCCATGTCTTTCAGGATTCAGTCTATTAACCAGCAATTAAATACTACTGAATACATGTTTAGATAGCAATGTGCATTTGATGTTTCACTTATAGGAACACAAGAAATGTGCTAAAAGGAAATTTTTCAGTCTATTTGAGTTTCCTCACCTACTGCCTATTTTTAGCTTGGTGATATTTATTGATATCCAGGTATATGGAACAAATTGTGACCTGAAAATTAAATTTTTAGTCTTATATTTTAAATTACTGGAAGTGAGATAAATTGTAACGATAACATTAACTACATTTCTGTAAAATTAATTTAGACAAACTACCTTTTTTGCAGATTCGATCTTATTATAGTCTTAGTAAGACAGGAACAGTGGATGTGACTTGTTTAGGGTATCAATGTGTCTGGGAGAGCAAAAAACAAGATAGTAACAGTAGACTGTGACTGCTTCTAATTAGATTCAGTCTTAGAAATTAGAAATCTTAATACTGAGACAGAATTATACAGGAAACCTAGGAGGGAAAAAGCTATTCCCCAGTAGCAAGATATTCAAAATGTTTCTAGTGAAAAGTTTTGGAAAGGTGTCAAAAGTATACTTTGTTTCAACTTCCTTGCAGAAGGAAAAAACCCCAACCCAACCAACCGACCATCCAAACCAATATTATGGTAGTGCTCTAGAGATTAAACTCTAAAAGGAAACAATGAAGAACCACAAAAAGAGTACAATTTTTGAAGATAGCACAGTACTATACAAACTACTAGCACGTTGGGTCAAATGCAGAATACCAGTCCAGGAAGACTTTAGGAAGACAAAGTCTGCATGGCACTATAAGTTAAAAGACGATGTTAGAAATAAGAGGACACCTCAAAAAAACCAAAGCCATGTTTATGAATGGTAGTAAAAGGGTTTATAAAGCCTGGGAACTTAAAAACACAAGACAGCAAAAAGAAATTTTGAGAAGCACTTGCAGAGTGTATAGACATGTGTATATATGTTTATACACACACGTGCATATTTCATCGCATTAAGGAGGGGAAAGTTTCCCGAGTTTGTAAAGCCACAATATGACTGACAGACTGTATAAGATCTCTCAGAGAAGACAAGGTTATAAGAGAAAGCAAAAAAACTTTTCACAGCTGTGCTCACCATGGACAGAAGATGGAATTTTCTCTTATTGGAATTCTTGGAAATATTTTCAGGAAAAAAAAAATCAGGGAAGAAAAGACCAGAAATCCTCAGACATTTGTGAGACAAACTACACTGGATGAGAATCAGTGGAAACACAGGCACAGTAAAACCACTAACCTGGTTTTCTGAAGGAAAGTAATTCCTTCCAAACACAAGATTTCTTCAGGACACTTAATATGCAAAAGGAATATGAAAGTGGGTTTTATACAGCTTACCTGATTTTTCAGATGGCACTTGAGATACATTTCATATTACGAATTATTGAAGAAACTTAACCAGAAAAGCTTAAATGGAAATTAGCAGCTAAATAGTACTGTGAACAAAGATATTTGTTGAAGAGTATGTTTTTGCACTAGGAAAAGGTCAGCAATGTTCCACAGTGTGTTTTGGTCTCATGCTATTCATCTGATTTATGAATGCCCTAGAAATGTCAAAAATACTGAGTAACAAAGTTTACTGATCTTTGATATTAGGAAACAAAAATAAAGATGATGCCCTAACATGAAGGAAGGCAGAAAGACCTTTCAAGACTGACATAGTGATAAAATTATGAACTTTCATGCTGACAAAGCAATGCAGACAAGTAAACCCCAATCTTAGCTTTATATACCTAATGACAGTCTCTGAGGTAGCTGTTGCTACTCAAAAATAAGATTTCAGATAATAGTTAGGGTTCTGAAAATATCACCTCAGATCTCAGCAGAGATTTAAAAAAACACAACAATATACACCAGGTGCTAGGAAAGAAAAAAGCTTAGCAGTATAATGATATTTTTTACTATATGAAACCATAGTACTTTTAATCTTCAACATTCTGTGGCATTTCATCCTCCAGCTTAAAACAGCATATAGACTGGAAAAGTCCTGAGGAAGATGACATTGATAACTGCAAGTATAAAGAGGAGTGATTAAACTGACAGGAAGCCATTGCCCTGAGAAAAACGTATTCAGAACAGGTATGACAGAAAGGAATAAAATTTCAAATGGAATAGCAAAAGTGAACAGGAAACAATTGTTGAGGGAGTTTTTTTGTTTTGTTTGTTTGTTTGTTGTTTCTGGACACGAACTAGGAGACATTAAAGAAAAGTATCTGGTACAAAGTAAAAAAACAAAAAAAATTGCTACTCTTCACAACCTGTACTTAGTGTGAGACGCTTTGTCCTGGAGTATTGCAGATCCATAGAAAGCACTAGGATATCAGAAGAAATTTAACAAATTAATGGGGGAAATAAAAAGACCATCTATATCTGTTAAATACAGAGAGATCACATCGAGCTTTGAACAACATTGTGCCATAATGATGGAATCTGGAGAGTGTCCTTGCTAAGGATCTGTATAGTTGTCCTGTTGTCAGTCTTCCCTAATGGCCAATGTCAGATAGACAAGTGGTGAGGATGGATCTTGGGACTGACGTAAGAACCATGTTCTTCTTGGGACTGACATTTTCCTAATCACGATATGATAATTTTTATAGAGGAACATTTCAGGATACACAGCCTTGACTGCTATACCAGTGGCATAGCCATATTTGAGGAAGCTAGCAACTAGTATGCTGATTTAAAAGAACAGAAATTAACAAAGTTTTAAAGCTTTTTGCCTACAGGTAGAATTCACTGTTTTCCAACTCCTTCTCTACCACTGAGTGATGGAATGGTAATTGCATTACAAACCACATGCAGTAGGAAACCGCACCACCCATACCAGCAGACCAAAAAACATTGTGAGCAGTAAAAAAACCTTTCAGATGACAGTCTTACAGTAAAGCTCTGGCCAGTGGCATTCAATTTGTCTTGCAAACTGCATAATAAGCATAGAAAATTTCTGCCGTAAGTGTGATAGCCACCAGAGCAAGGCAACCTAAGGAAGATGGATACATCTTAAAAGGCAAGTTTTTCTTCTCTGAATAATAGCACACCTCTTTTATATTGCTTTTGAACTTTAACATTTCCTTCAACTGCTTTTCTTCTAATTGGCAAGTTAGTAATCATAATTGCAAACAACTTGTTCAATTAAATTTAAAAGCAATTTCTTATTAAGAAAGGATTGTTGTTGTCTAAGAGACAACTACGAGAGCTTTCTGCCTAAAGTGTTGTTCAATAAGCAAACATCAGACGAACTGACCTTAGTTTGAGACAAAAGTTCTGATGAACACCTTGATAGTCAAATAAGAAAAAAATCTACCAAACAGAAATTAAGGTTGCATCGTTTTAGAACTACTCTTGTCAGAAGAAAATATGTATGTCAAGGGTGATGCTGTGTTTGCTGAGAAACTGCCTTGTCATTCTTCTGGTTTTACATTATTGCTGCTTGGTTTTCTCCCTTTTATTCTCTTCTTATCATTAGAATATTTGTGAATAACACAGTGCAACAATTTGAAAAAAAATAATGTGCAACACATATGAGATTGCTATGGAAAAAAAGTAAGTGGTGTCTGATTGTCAGAGCACTAAGAAAAATTAACTACAATACATTAATGTACTGGAATATCTCTTCCTATTTTTAATTAAAATCATATGATAACTGTAAAAATGTTTACTCACATTCTTTCTGTAAGTTCTCAGTACAAACTGTACATAAGCACAAACCTGTCTTTCTCAAAAACTAGCACAATTAAGCATTTTTTTTCTTTTCTCAACTTATGTTACTTCTTTATCCCTTAATTCCCTGCTGCTGTCACATATCAAAGACAATTTTCCATTTAATTAATGTTGCAATATGTTCATTGGTAGAAGCTATTTAAAGCATCAAAATAACCTGACTGTGCTAAATAATCATCTTGACAGTGCACTCTCTTCCTACTCCTTGTCTTGAACAGGCATCTTTAAGTAACATCAGAGTGAACATGCGCTCTGCAGATGCTATAACACTTTTGAGATCACAGTGATACGGTGCATGTTGCATTTAAAGTATGGCAACATAAAAATGAGATTTTTCTACAGAATCAGATGGTCATTACAGATTGTGTGGAGACTGCATAGATGTGCAGACACATATGAAGAATGTCAGAACAGAAGGGCCATCAGACCAAAGCATCCTATGTCCAATATTTGCTAAATATGAAGTGGATGAACAGTGCAAATGCACACATACAGAGGTGATGGTGTCCTATGACCCAAACATTTATCGTTTCCTGGATTTAAGCTGCTTTGTAAGTCCTTAGCAACCCTGAAGGTGTCTTCTGGTCTGTCAACCATGCCTAGTTTACCACTGAAATAATTTAGCCAATCTCTACGAGCAGCTCCGTGCAGAATAGTCCTATGCAATACCAATTCTTTGACAAAGGGGTCAGTTGTTGTGGAAATACCTGAAACACCTGACTGTGAAGTTTAATAATTTTGAATTAATAACACAGAAGAAGCCTGAAATTTGTAAAAAAGTGGGGAAAAAAATGTAAAGGAAAAGGAAATCCCTAATTACACAGATATGTCTCTATATTAAATATCATACTGCATATGTATATTTTCTTAACTTTCAGCACCACAAATACTTGAAAATGCTAATTTCTACTACAAGGTAATGTAAATAAAACACTAGAAAAGTAGAGATAATTTATTACTAATTATGCAATATCTAGTGAAAATGAAGTTCTGCAGGAGAAACAATTTTTTAAAAAAATTGGAATTAAAAAGTATTTACAGCAGATTCCCTTACATCTCACAACTGATTACACAATTGCAGAACACAACCTAAAAGAAGATAAGCAAAGGCCAAACCTGAAGCTTGTTGAAGCTAGTGAACTAGTCCCTTTGATTTAAGTAGATATTAGAAAAGACTTAAAAGGACCAATACAGTTCAGAGCATCTCTAACTGTATAGCCCTCTATATCTGTAGCTTGGAAGGAAAGCACATTTTCAGTTTGCTCAGGTGACTGTCAGCAGCTTGTGAAATCTGTCTTAATCGATGAGTTAACATGATAATAATCAACCTTACATTGTTTGTACATTATTCTCTGTTTCTTTTGGCATTTACAACTTACAGGCAACATGTTGCAAAACACACCAGTCCTATGCATAAGGCCTCACTCTTCTTGGTCAAACACTGGAAAAATTATCATAACACTGACTTGTTAAAAATAAACGTCTGTAAAATTTGTCATTATTAACACAATATATATTAGAACTAAAAATATTTTTTTTATAAGAATAAGAAAGAAGCACAGTAAAGTGTGATTATTTATATCCAAACTTGATAGTGAGATTCTGTCTTCTAAATGCTTCTTCAGATCAGAGGAGGCAAGACAGACAGCATCTACTGAAGAGCTGACAATAGTGAAGAATATGGGAATGCTTCTTGCAGGCAATATATCTCTGAGAGACAGCATAAACCACCTTTGTTCTGTGATCTCCTGTTGTTTCCTGGGTGAACTTTAAATTTTAACTCCTTTGTGTTGGCCACATGACAGGTACCATAGCAATGGGTTTTTATTCTTTGTTAAAAACATAGCCTACTTCTGGCACATTGCACAAAAATGAAGAATAAAGCTAGCATACTTAGCTTTTTATAAATTTTAGTTTGTGTGTAGTAACAGAAAATAAATTTGTATCATAACTTAGCAGAAGTCTCTTCAGAGCTTACTTTGGTTTCTTTTTTAGGGGTAGTTTTTTGTTTGTTTGCTTGGTTTGGGGTGTGGTTTTCTTGTTTTATTTTGTTTTGAGGTTTTGGTGTTTGGTTTTTTTTTTAGTTTTTTTGTTTGTTTGTTTGTTTGGGGTTTTTTGGTGTCTAAATAGAGGGAATCAAACGATCTGGGAACAGCATCATTAACCTGAGTTCTCAGAGTACTTCTCTTGTCTATCTCTACTAATCTCTGGGGCCCAGAGAGCCTGCAGGATATCTAGTAACACTGTGATAGAAGTGTCACCACCCACAAAATTATAAGGGAAATACATTGCACTGATTGATTTTATGACCTCAGTTTTGACAAAGGAGAGTAAGATGACTTCAGAAGATAATTTTAGGTGCAGTTTCATTCTGCAAGAGTGATTTATTTAATTTGTTTAACAGATGTATTTGGTAGACATCTATATAGACTTTGTCCATACAGGGAGAGTGTTGGCTTCTTCACACCTTGTTCTAGCAAAGATGTTCAAATTCTCCTTTGAACATCTGTCATCTAAGTAAATTTTTTCCATATTTCTAGGCTGTTTCTAGTTCAGCTAGCATTTTGTTTGAAAGCCATTTCTTATTTTGTCAGGTCTAGACTGCCTACATTTCCTTTAAATTTTTAAATAAGAATCTATCTGAAAGCATTTAATAATTCATATGTTTAACTTCTTTTCCTTTGGAGATAGACTGCCATGGCTAAAAGGCTGACTTAAGCAGTGTCATACTTGCAGCTCTTGAGACACCTGGGTTACTCTGAAAAACTGAAGATAAGAATAAGCTCATTGCAAATATCCATAAACAAAAAAATGCTGGTTTCCGAAAGCTGAGCCCTGTGAAACACGAATTTTATTTCCCTGATTACAAAATCTGCTCATGAGTTTGATGGAATACATGGATGTTTAAAAGGATATTAAACGAATGGACAGAAGATAGTATTTTGGCACAAAATCTATTTTCTAAAGATTATTTCATTATGTCAAGAAAAAATCCTCAAGACAAACACTGATCACTGGTTAGCTCCTAAGTGAAATGTCAAAGCTGACACAAAGCTGACAAAAGCAGATTTATGCTGGTGTCATTCAGAGCAGATGCTAATTTATGAAGCCAAAGCCTGGATGACCAACCTCCAAGTTAGGGCTGGGGAAAACATCTCTTGGCTTTTCTGGGCTACAGTCATACAGACTAATTATGGCAAAACTCAACCCAGAGAACAAGTCTCTGTGCTCCTTTCTTCCAAGAAACCATGCCATGTAAAATTTGCTTCTGGAATTTGAAGGAGTAGGGGCGGGCTAACTAATTTACTAGTAGTAACAATGACCTCAGGGTCACTGCAATGACTTATGGTGTTTGTGTCCACAGAAATGTAGGACTTCATTAGATTTATTGTATCAAGCAAGGTAGCCTACCACTATTTTTGTTCCTGGATAATGTGGGAAGTAATATTCCTGAAAGGAGTAAGAAATTTTGCTAGACATGGACAGAGTATGTAAGATAGGGCTGAACCAGAAGTCAAATTTTCCCCTACAGCCTCTGAGAAGGTTGAATTTTCATTTTATTTAGTGACATGTTACTGATACTGCCTCAAACCAGAACCCAGATACTGTTTTCTGAAGTCAGGAACATTGCACTGCCCACACATTCTGTTGCTGGAGTCTACCTAAAGGATAAAGTGATCTCTTCGGGCAATGAAATATTTACAAGTTGACACCAGAGAACAGAAGGCAGTCACTGGATGATTTTATCAGCTATCCTGGCATGATACTCAGTGTTCTGCTGAGACTCTCTGCTTAATGCTAGGAAAACCACAAGTCACCCTTTCAGGTTCTAATGGTACAGTGGGCAGACATAAGGGCTGCCATAACTATTGAGGTGCACGTCACACATCAGCACAACACAGATGTAAGCCCTGCTGCAATTCCCATGCAGTGGACATTGTTTGCATGAGAGTCATGAGACAGAAATACAGCAGGAGAGTGTTTAAAAAGAAAAACTGTGGATGAGTGCTTTTCCTCAGGGCACCTTGCAGCATTTTGCCAAATTGCATTTGCAATTGCCAACTCTACAGCTCTCTGACAGCTTCAGCAAGGCAGCTCCAATGCATCTCAAGCATTGTGTTCATTCTCTGGTGGATAGGGAAGAGTGATGCAAAGTGAATCAGAAAACCAAACTGATGTCTGGAAGGCAAAGCAGCCTGTGAGAATGGTAATAGCATTGCTAGAGAAATCCTTTATGTGTAGTGAACACAGTTTTTTGCAATAATCTGCTTTTCCTTGAACATTGTATGTAGACATTATAATCTTGTAATTTCTACAATAGATGCTACCCTGATAATTATATTTTTAAAGGTATCTTCTATCTGGTGTTGCTGTCACAGGAGTAATCTGAATTTGCATGAGGAAAAAGTAAAAAATTCATATCACTCCAATAGCACGAGTTTATTCATGCAGCTGTGAAAATTCTGGCTTATTCTGGATAGAAATAATATTTTTCTCTGTTCAGAAAATCTTTATGCTGTGTCTCTTTGGTTTCCAAGCCCTGCTCTGTGAAAAGTTTAGATACTACTTATATCTATAGTATGACAAACTCGTAGGTAAAATGTACACATAGCTCTCCAACATCCATCTCAGGACTCCTCTGTTGTGCATTTTCTGTCCTCCTTGCATACTTATTTTGCTCTGCTTATGACACTATGCGACTTAAAACCCAGATTACAGTGGAATATCTTATGCGAAGATAGCTGTGAAGAAGGCTCTTCACTCTCTGCTGCCTTTACTAAAACCAAAACTCAAAGTCTAGCATTTCCCCACCACCATCAGATAAGTAACATAAAAGATCAGAGAGTATGGTAATATAAAGGTAAGAAAAAAGAACAAGGGAGAAAGTGACGTAAGTAGGCTCCATAGAATGACAGTACAAGTTGAAGGTGACACACTGTACTGTGCAATAGTCCTGGGTACAGGGCATCCTCTCAGCTAAAACTGGCCATGTTATACAGATGAGAGGAAGTAAAGAATGCATTTGAGCAATATATTTTTTTATATAGCTGTCTAATCACCTCTTAGGTCTAAATACCAATTTAGCTAACCAGGATCGTAAAAAGCATTCCCCATGAACTTCATGAAAACTGTTGTTTGAATGCATTATTTCAGCTATGTGGGAATAGCTGCTTGTGTGGAGGAAAGAGATAGTTTATATTTCATAATTTACATTAGAACAAGGGGTTAACAATTTTAAAAGATCTAGATGTAAAAGGAAAACAATATTCACTAACTGCTTTGCATGCGACATATTTTACAGCCTTTTATAGGACATCTCACCATTCAATTAAGAAGGAGAAATTATGTTTTCCCTCTGATCTTTGTATGATTCATGGGCTGGCTTACTATGGGGTACCATGTGCCACATTTGCTTGAAACACAGATGTACATACTTTTATGCTGAGAGCATACACTGAAGAAATTTTAATAAAAACATCATAAAAAGTCCTCTTAAGGTTCTGCTATAAATAAAACATGATTAATTTATTTTTAAATTATGAAACCTAATAATACAGGAGTTATTTTCTCCAGACAAAAAAAAAAAAATAGCCTTTAAAGCTAAATAAACATACTAGGATAGAAAGAAAAAAAAAATCACCAATGCAATATCAGCCTATCTGCAGTGACTTCTTCTGCTGGGGCTAGAAGTAAATGAACTTCCACATTCTTTATTTAGAATAAGATCTATTACAGCCAGTACCTGATGGAACAGAAATTTGTTCACAGCTGAAATTATTTGGAACAGTCATCTATCCATAATGAATTGTTATCTATACCATCTGATTTTTTTGCCTTCTCTAATTCTCTTTTTGTCTCCCGGTTTTGGGTAGTTGCTAACTTAAATGCCTGAGGTTGTCCTATTCTTCTTTCTGGGAAGACACATTGGAACCAGACATCAGGAAATGCCATTTCCATGGCTAGCAATATGCACAATACCTTGGGGATTATGCAAGATTAACCTGTGATAAATACAGACTTCTGTTATTATTCTCTAATGAAGATTATCACTGATATTTTGACGAGCTAAAAATACATTTTGACATTGTTTGTGCTCCTGTAAGAATACAATAATGCCAGTGAAATTTTCTTAGTTTGCTTCTCCACATTAGTACTTCACATACCAGGAAGAAACCCCTCCTCCTCTGGAGATAGCAAGATGGAATCCCTGCAGAGGGGAACACTTCAAATTCTAAGGCAAGAGACAGGCAACTTTGCACAATATTTTTCACAGTAGTGTTAGAATTCAATATTGATTTAAATTATTGTTCTGACGTCTTTTCTTTATGAACAGAAGAGTATATTGGATTTGAGGATTTAAACATTATCCTTTACATTTATTGGGGGGATTTTAGCTTGCTTAATGTGCTAAATATAATTTATCAGATGTTTTCGGTTTTAATTACATAGTTAGATAGTACCAATTAATATTCACAGATACTAAGAGCTCTAATTAGGGGTATTTTCTCTCAGAATCTCGAATTTAAGGAGGATTACTGTCAATGCAACAACGGTGTTACCTACTCTCAGTGGGTTCCCATGACAAATACTATATCGGACAAGCTGACTGCCTACCTGAGAAATGGGCACGAGGAAGGGAAAGTGGATATCCACAGGGGACACAATTGTTTATCAAATGACAAGCATCAAATGGATCAAATGTATCTCAGATATTACAGCACTACCTTCTGCTTTCTTGCATGTTTCTGTACAAGAAAAGGCTATAACTATGAACGAAATGAAAATACTTCAGTATTAAACTAGGCTTAAAATCTGGATATTCCTCAGCCACCTCCTCAGTAACACATTGAAGTCACCCTTCAGATAAAGAATTTTGATTCTAATGACTGTGAATCAAACAAATATTTTCTTGCTTTGGTTTCAGTGGTGAAATTTTCATTTTTTTGTTGAAATCAGATATTTATAAATATGTTTTAACATCCATTTTTAGGGTAGACATTCAACCTGAGGTTCTGTTTCACTGACTGATAACCAATGCAGATTGACAACGTGCACTGTCCCACTCTCAGAATATTGCCTTTTGGTCTTTCATTAAAAAAATCATTGTTCATGCTTAAATGCATGAATTCTTTATGTTATCATTAATTATCTCTAAATGAACTGGATGTGCATTAGCTATGGAACTAAAAAGACTGACAAATAATAAAAAAAACCTAACTAAGACTGAAGAAAAACTAAGAAAGTATTGAGGAAAATGTCATATCTTTTTCACTCAAGAGTACTTTGTTTCAGAAAAAATATAAGTCTTCAAATTTCATCAGGAAACTTTGTCTCAGGAATGGAAAACAAAACAAACCAAAGCAAAAGAAAAGCATCTAATAGAATCCTTTACTTTCTTCCTACAGAGCTTAATTTCTTAGGCCATCATGACTACAGCATCTGTAGCATATTGAAAACTGAAGCAAAATTATTTCCTTAGCATTTCTAATAGCAAATGATTTCAAACACATTACGATGTTCTTTTCTTCCACATATATTTCAGCTTAAGCAATTATGCATTTAAGATAAATTACATTGAATTCCCTATTTTTTTGACTTCTTTCCAGAGATTTCTTCTGTCTGAAAACTGAGAGAAGTCATGGACAGGTATATCTTATTTCAATCTGCAGCTATATTAGGATCATTAAAAGTACTGTTAAAATTGGTTATGTACAAAGCTGAATTTAGTGTCCTACATGAGGAAAAAAATAGCTACAAGTACATCATGATGACATTAAACATTTGGATGGATGTAACTAAGAATGGATGCTTCACTGATGCTAAATGTTAAAAGACAGTGTTACTAGGCAAAAGCACAAAACAAAAAAATGTTACATTTAATTTTTTTTCTTCTGTAGTAAAATCTCTTCTGTTTCATTCCTTCTTCATCTTCACCAAATATTGAATCATGCCACAACTACCATTAAGGACCTTCTTCTACTATTGTTATTGCTTGTACTTCAAAGCACAGAGTGTTAGGGGTTGGAAGGGATCTCTGGAGATCATCGGCTCCAACCCTCCCTGCCAGTGCAGGTTTACCTTGGCCAGATTGGTGCCCAGGTGATTTTTTGATGTCTCCGGAGATGGAGAATTCATCACCTGTCTAAGTAGCCTCTTCCAGCATTCTGCCACCCTCAGATAAGTTCCTCCTCATGTTTAGATGGAACTTCCAAATTTCAAGTTTGTGCCTGTAACCTCTCTTCCTTTCACTGTGCACCACTGAAAAAAGACTAGCCCCATCTTCCTGACATTCATCTCTTAAGTATTTAAAAGAAAGGCTAAAAAAAATTAAGGCTAAAAAAAATTAAGGGTTTGAAAAAGGAAAAAATAAAAAAAGCCCTACAAACTTGTCAACAGGCAAGATCATAGCAGTAGCTGTACTGGGACAAAAATATGCTCCACCTCTCCCTAGTGCTGTCCTAGACATTGTTTTCATTTGGGGTAACAAAGCAACAGCTCACATAAAAATTAAGTTCAGAAAGGAAGTAAAAATGGGACATGAACAATAACATCATCTAGGCACCACATCTCAGCTAGTCCCCTTGGCTCTTCTTACAGTCAATGAGGAAATGAGAGGTGTGTTTTCTAACACAGAAAAAATATTTTTCTTTAGGTTTTCCCCACACATACATTAAATTCTTGCCAAGTAGCTAACAGTAGGCAAGTCATATTGTAGAGCCATATCATAGAACAGTTTGGGTTGTAAGCAACCTTAAACTCCTGCCCTATATGGTATTGATAACACCTATGTGCATTTTACAACCCACAGCTCTCAACATCTATCTACCATATTGTAATATAACATTTGTGGAAGACAGTTCTTCTGGATATAAAGATCATCAGAAATAAAAATGTCCTGAGCTTTCAGAGACTGTGTTAAGATATATTATGTTTTTAAAAGGAAATAGATGGAAATAGATACATTTAGGCCTTCTACTCAAGATTATAATTCACATAGATTATAGTTTACAGAGAAATTGCAAAATTTACCTCTGAAAAAAATAGTTCATATAATGTGAAATTATATTATAAGCAATAACACAGCTTTTGCATGTAAGAAAATTAAAGTATAACTTGATGACTGCTAGCTTTCAGTTTAGCAAAAGCAGAGCAGAAAGGCTCTAGTAGTCTATTCCAATTTATTGTACAAGCACCATGCAAATCTCTCCTACAAATAACACACATTTCTAGTTCATATCTTCTTTAAGTCTGAACTTTTGAAGTATAGAAATGCCAGCAAGTTTTAATGGCTTTCTCATCCGTTCCCGTGGCTACCCTGGGCATAGACTTGATTAGTTTCCATAGATTCGTGCTCTTTGCAGCATTCATTGCTATTCAGAGTCAGAGAAGCACATGAAATAAAGCAACTTTTATATATTATTTTTTTGCCTTGTCATGCTTTGCAAGGAAAGAATGTAATTTATCAGGAAAGAATGCAATTTATCAGGAAAGAATGTAATTTATTCTGTCTATGAGTACCTTCTCTTAACTTTTCGACAAATGGGATTGTAAGTAAACCCTGATTCTACATTTCTGAAGCTGGGTGTGACAAGAACCTTTGGGAAATGGGATTATTTAAATACAGCAATAAGTGGGCACAGAAGATGGTATATCAACACATACATTTTATTTTAATCCTGTTTGGTAAATTTTGCCTAATGATGTTTTTTTCTGATTCTCAAACACCCTCCATCAGGATTGCCTCCCACAGTCAGTTTTTCAGAGCAACAGTCTCTGGTGGTGATTGATTTTGGCACAAGTCTCCTTGCACAGTTCATCATTCTATGTTGTCTCTGGTCTTGTCCTACACCAGAGATGGCAGAGATGATGATGATGCCTTTGACCATACTATGCTTTTTCTATATCTTGTGCAGAGCCTGCCGGTGTTGACAAATTCCAAAAGTGATACAATCCATCTAAACTCTTACATTTATTTCCAAATGAGCTTGCCTTGCCCAAAGGCCATGACCGACTGCCTCTTTTAACACACTGGTACTGTGATGTCCAGCTGAATTCTTGTTCAGATTTTGGCTTGTAGCACTCTAGGGTTCATAGAGTCTCAAGCAGAGTCCATCAGCATGTGCTTTGAAACATGTTAAAGGACTTGCATAGTGAAATGCTGTAGTTTTTTCTTGTTTGGTTAGTTTTTTTAATTTTTGTTTTGTTGGTTTTTGTGTGTTTTTTTCTTTTGTTTTTTGGTTTTGGGGTTTTTTTTGGGGGGGGGGGGTTGTTTTGGTTTGTTTTTTTTAACAAAGTCCTCTCTCACTGACTGCTTTACCTCACAGTCTAAACCAGAGTTAGTCTCTCATCAGACATGCAACTCAGGCTTCAGAAATTTTCAGCTGCCCTCTTAGACATAAGTACTTTGGTCCAGTCTGTCTCAGTTTTTTATGCTCACTTAAATTCAAAAGCTTATTGTTCAGATTATTTACAAGTATGCTTTATTAGACATAAATTTCTGGTGTATTTACAATGCTGTTTTACTTATTCTTCTTAGTTTGATCTTATAACCTGCCTAATCCCCAATAACACCAGAACCAGCTGTTGGTTACTTCTGGTTTTCCTGCAGAGTAAATTATTCCTGCATCCAGTGCCATTACATTTCGGGGAGACTTCCAAATTAGATGAAGCTTTTATACTGTACCCATCTTTCACTGAGATCAATCTTCCATTTCATTTTGGGCTTGGCAGCATGTGTTACTCAGACCTTTGAAAACTAGCCAGATGGATCTCCAGATCTGGCAGGTGGACCAGCAAGAAATAAAACATGGTACTATGCTGTACTATGCTAAATAGGTGCTGAAGTAGCCCCAGTGCCTCCAAGAACATGTCAGTCTTTTTCACGTTACACTTGAGTGCCAGGCACCTTTACTGAGATACGTGGCTCCCACACAGGAGCCTTAACCGTATTTCTGTGCTCTATCCCTTCCTACCTCTTATCCTGGCTTTCTCTGGCACAGTAAAGGATAGTTTCTAATTTCTCTTTAAAGCACCAAGGAAAACAAGAATGCAACTAGTATGTAGTCTTCACATCACTGAACTCTTCTGCTTGTGATATGACTTAAAATGTTTTGTGTCTTTTAAAAATCATTATGCATACTGTTCTTACAGCAAGCGACCTAGATTCCTAATGATCTTCCCTTGGTGGCACTAGTACTACTATATGAATGCATAATAATTTCCTGTGGGTAGATTTCCCATGGTGGTGTTCTAATTCAAAGTTTGACCCATCTGTCCTGGATTACATGCAGTGTGCCAGAAGCCTCCAGCTTTATGGATTTATTTTTTTTTTCCTGCTGAACCATTTCTCCCTCACCAGTTTGGAAATGGATTGGCAGCTCAGAGATGTTGCAGCAGCATGGAAAGCAGCCAGATGACAGCCATGACAACTATGGCTTCCAGGTTTGACAGGAAAATGAATTCTAGTTGTCTGATCAAACATTCACATATCTGTAGGGGAAATCAATATCTCCATGAGTCAAAGTTCCTGTGTGCCTTCATTTTTTTTTTTTTTTTTTTTTTTTTTTTTTTCCCTCTCATATTCCACATAACAACATGCAGTAACTTTGAAGGGTTTGAGCTCCAATGTGGTAATGCAAATTCACACGCTGGCCTATGTGAAGTCCTTTAATCTCTCCTGCTAAAATTGCTTAATCTACCCTTTTCCAGTGTTAACAGATTAAAACTTCAATAGGTATAATAGCCTAAGAAAGATTATTGTGTTGCTGGCCTTAGGGGGTTTTTGTGTCAAAAAGGGCACAAACCATAAAAAGACTTTTTAAAATGAAATGTACCATTGCCTCAAATATACATTCCTTCAAAACCTTCTTGATTGTAAATAAAAAAATATTTTTTTTCTAAAGACCTAGGTAGTAACTTAAAAAAAAATCCATCCTCTGACAATCACAATTTCTTCCAAGTCTCAACTAGCATAAAAATTGCTTGAGACCTTTCTTCCACTACAGCAATTCTACAGAACTAAAAGGACTTGAGAATCATTTCAGTCAGAAAACAGATAAACTGATAGTAGTTATTTTATTAGAAACATATCTCAAGGTACAAATAGAAATTTCAAAGATATGCCAGATTGAAATACAACTTCAGCGAGAACTCAGGAAGGAAAAATTCTGAAAAATAGCATTTTTGCCAATCCTTATGAAAGGAGCACGAATAACGTGATCCATCATTGTTATCAAACATATGACTTTCAGAAAAACTGCAGAGCATTTAGTGTGCACTTGTGAATCCTTGATAAAAAGCACATCTTGGAGTGCTTTTCAAATTCCATTGACAATTTAGTATGAAATTAAGTCAGTTTATTTAGTACTAACACTAAGACGGAATATTTGAAGAATTTTTTGCTGCTTCATACTATACTCTGCAAATCTGAAATCAGTCTCACTACTGTATAAACCAAAAAGGAATTGCTTTGTGGCTGCTGGCAGTGCTTTCCATCTGTGGAATTCTGTCCAGTGAAAGATAAACTCTGATGTGGTTTAGCAGCCAATAGACTTGTCTATCTTGGGTCATACTGGACATTAACCTTCTCATCAGTACTGTGGATTAAGCAAGTCTCAGTGGCTCTCAACCATGATGTTTGCATGCACTATTTCAAAAGCATGATGTCAGCTTAGTTGCATTTGAGACATACTCACGAACACCACATCAGTGCTTTCAGTTCTTCGACAACTTTTATGCAAGTACAAATTAACCCAGCATCATCACAAAGAAAACTAATTTCAGCAGTAGCTTTTTAGTAGTAGGCACCATCACATCCAGACTTCTCAAGATGTGTTGTAGTTCCCCATGCTCTTCATTTGCATCACCTCAGCCTGAAAATCCATGTGTTGACTTGAACAATTTTTCTCATTATTGAACTCTGAACTACCTTGATAAGGGAACAGTACCTACAGCTTCCATCCTAGTGATGTTTTTGAGGGCCACTTTTTTCACATCTCTTTGCATAATAAATTATTATTGGGTGAAGGGGAGATTATTTATCATATATAGTGTAAGCCAACTCCAAGTAGGTTTTTATCTGAGATGCTCAAAGCAATTAGTGTTTGATTCTTTATGCTTAAAATAAAAGCATATCTTACTTGGAAAGTCATAGCTGCTTATTTATTATTTATTTATTTATTAAAATTTCCGACTATCTGCTTATTTATTATTTATTTATTTATTAAAATTTCCAACTATCTTTAAGCCTTGTCTTATCTGGGTACCTAAAAAACTCGAAAATTATTCCATCTGGGTGACAGGATGCTATTAACACCAAGTGGTTTTGAAAACCTTTGAATATGACTGATGCTAGTAAAGCCATGGATCAGATGTGTTTTCCTGGAAAAAAGTAACGATATTAATTTAGCATGTTCACTTATATATGCATCAGCTGTATCCCCGGACTTTGTGGTGTAAAGCTTAAAATGTTATAATTTGCAATTACTGAAAGGTTCTGGACGACTTCACATCTAACAGAAGAGCATCCTTTTCCTCAGCTCACTGTGGTTCACTCTGAAACTAGTGACGTGCTTAGTGTGAGCTGTTAGAAACATCTTTCACACATTCCTAGCAGTTGGGGAGTTGTTTTTGACACTTGAGGAAGACATTTGCTACTTATGCACAGCAGCCTTTTTTACTTCAGCTTGAGAAAAACATTACTTTCTCTCCATGTAAATGTAGCAAAAATAAGAACTTGAACAGGAGGTCTCAGAGAACGTTAATTAAAGCAAAATATTGAAAAATTAGTGGCACAACATCAACACCTACTGAAACAGAAAACAACCATTTGTGAAGATTATTTCTGCTTTTGTTTCTGGAGTTCATTCACATTCTGCTTTTCAACTGAAATCTCACATCCAGGTTCTAAAGCACTGGGAGCTGTAGCTGTATATTCAGCATATTAAAAAATAAGGCTATGCTCTGTTTATTTTCTCTGAAATTCAGGCCTGCTGCTGCTGCTCTGCTTGCTTCTTTTGAACAACTGCAGTTTAAGGAAAATCTAATGTAGGAATACATTAAATATATTTCTTGGATGAGTTTAGCCATTGAGTGTAAGAGCAATTCTGACATGAAATTTTTTTAAAGGTTTCTCAAAATCCTAACCCATGCATGCTTAACTGCTTTTCCCTGTTTGTAGTTTTTAGTTTAAGCTCAAGTAACATCAGAGTAAAACCATTACAAACTGTGCTATTCAGAAAATGTTGCATAGTAAAGAAATAAAAATAATAAAAAAGTAATTCCTTATGGTAAATCAACAAATACAACTATTTTTTTCATGAATTATCAATATTTGCTCTAAAATTTTGTGGTTTTTTTCAAAATAAAAGATAACCAGTTAAATTTTCTGAAGCATAGAGAATTATCTGTAAGTTATCTCCTCCAAGGGCAAGGTGGAATGGATAATCAATGTAGGAGCAGCTTGAATTAAAATTTAATGGGAAAGCAATAGCAAAGGGAGGAGAGAGAGAAAAACAGTTCTGTTGGTTTTTTTTCTCAAGTCAAACATATCCAAGATTGCATTCACTTCTCAATAGTCTGCTGGCTAGTGGTTTCTTGATAGTGAGAACTGCTTACAAAAATGGATGCATTTTATTTTTCTATTATATGAAAAAAACAGGTTAGGAAAATGGACACATTAAACAAACTGTTTTTGCATGTTAAAACAAATAATTTCTACTTTTTAAATTCATACCTTTTATATAGAGGAATACAAATGAAAGCTGATAGTGTGCAGCATAAAATTAACTCAAAATTCTGTATTTTCCCTTTAATCTCTTATTGGTCATTATAACTCTACTTAAAAATCAACTTGTGGGTCACAGAACACAGGACAAAGGATTTACTATTCAAAATGCTTAGCTTTGTAGTAGTGTCATTGTAATCTACCCAATGAAGTTGAGTATCAACATTGGGGTGTATTTTAAGAAGCTAAAAGTACTGGTAAACTTATCATAAATGCATCATTCATTCACTCATTCAACATGAAAACTGAGGGATATTATCTGTCTGTTAATGTAATCCACTGGGTATACCCAGGAATACTGTACTTCAATGTCTCGCTAAAATAAAAGTTCTATTACAGGTTACCAGGAGCAAGATCAATAATAACATAAAGTAAAAAAATAAATAAAATTCAATTAAACTCCAGCACACAAAAAAAATCCCATTTGCATTCCATATCAAGACAGGACCGAACATAATTGTTGTAAGTTAAAAATAGTTTAAGAAGTAAGTTTCTTAAAAATTGTTGAGAAGGTATTTACTGGATTTTTCCACAGACCAGTTGATTGTCCCTTGCCTATCTGTTTACTGAGACTGCCTTCTTCCTTCAACTCCTGCCATTATCGCTGTTTGTAGCAATTCCTCTTTGTTTATTTGTGTGACATTAATCCTGCTAGAAAGATCCTACAGTACTTTATCCATCCAGCTGATCCCAGAGTATCATTATGCTCTGTAAACCAGAACAGCAATCTACAATGCTGGCAATGAAATTTCAAGACTGTGCTGTAAATGAAGTAAACCAGAAACAACAGCTTGATCTGCATTCACTGTGAACCCTTCAATCATTAGCTGACCACTGATGAATCTGAGGTTTCAGATCTCTAGTTCTCCCATAACTATAGCAACCATTTATGAAGCATGTTTTGTCTGTTGTTTTGGTTTTTTTTTTTAAACGTAGTGCAGACAAAGCAAAAATCAGCCTTGGATTAAATAAACTGGTATTTTTTTGTCTGTTCAAAAGATATTTCACAAAAAAACTCCTAACCTAGTTTATTGCTGTACAGATATATACTGAAATAATAATGACAACAAGTAAACAGTTCTACAGTTTTCGTTCTTGCTGGAGTAAGTATCTGATTAGATAAGAAGGATTACCATAAGTCTCAGACATTAAATGAAAGCTTGAATGTGTAAACACAGCTGTCTGATATGTCTACCATAAGTTATACTAGAAATTACAATACTCAGAAACTTCTATATATTTTTTTAAACATTAAAAGTAGGAATCTTCCAAAGCTCTTCAAAGACTGTAAATGCAGGCCCTTTTTGCTGTAATGCGAGGATCAGAAAGGAGAAAGGAGATATGATGTTCAGAAATAAAGGAAGACTGAAATGCAGAGAGGTTTCATAAGCAAAGAAAAGCTTTCATTATATAAAATGCTTGTAAATATCTGCTGCTTCCTATGTTAACTGCAAGCTACTATGAGGATCAACTGTTTGACTTGAATCTGTATCAGTCAGGTCTTTTACAGAATGCCTCCTTTGTAATAGAGTCACTGGTAAAGCTGCATCATGAGCAACTGAACTTAAAAGCTGAGCCCATTATTTTGTGCCTAGTATTTCAGACTCACATAATCCTTCATCAGAGCAATTTCCCTCTTCCCTTCCTTAGAGAAAACAGGTGCACACATATGAAAAAAACAAACCTAAAAATAAAGAGAAAGACAACTGTGAATTTTCAAGGGCAGGCATCCTTCATAATGACTGGCAGAGGGGTCTTAACCTGGTAGAGTTCCTTGAATTAAAAAAATCTCAGAACACCTCTGCAAAATAGCAAAGTCATAAGTGAACTGGCAATTTCAGACTTACAGCACCTTTATTCCCTGCTATTATTTGTTAGTACCTTGTCATTTTTTTACCACTTTTCCTTTTGAATGTCTAACCAATCTGTAGGCTTTTTGGAGTTCTACTAGAGAAACATTAGGCAAAAAATTTCAGGCATGCTTCAGCATCATTTCCTGTCTCCCTTGTGTTTCCATTACAATGTCTTCTAACCTCTTTACCTCTAACCTCTTTACCTCTCTGTGATTAGAGTTTAGTTTCTCCCTCTCCTCTGGATTCCCCATGCGTCTCAAAATGTGGCAAATGTCTCATGTGTCTCCATGTCTCAAAACATTCAAGTACCTTCAATAAAACGTCCTAAGCACGGCCAATTTTAGAGCAGAAAACAAGGAATGCAACACAAGTCTTAGTGTGGAGTGGAAGAGACATCAGAAGATTCACAGCATCTTGAGGGAGCAGTCAACAGCAATAATCAGAAATAATCAGAAAATGTAACATATATTCTTTAATAAAGGATAAAGAATACGGGAGTGGAAACTCTATCACATGTGATGTAACAGGCATCTTTACCAACAAAGTTGAGAATTTCAGACTTCTGCCTTCCTGAACATATACCCCTCCTTAAAAATAGCTACACTGACACACACTATTTAGTACAGCAATTTTTTCTCCTACGGGAGATATGGAGACCCCAGGAAGATTCAGCATTTCTGGCATTTCCCATAACTATCTTTCCATCCTCCATCTGCTGTCAAATTCATCAGTCTTCTGAGCTGGAGATTATTTACATGGCATCTTTAAATGTTTCTTTCCACTTATGCTCTCTGGTCTCTCCTTGAATCTATGGAAATTTCTAGCCAACCCATCCTTAGGCAAACACATCACTACACCAAGTCTCCACCCTATGCCACTCTGCAACCTGGAAGTCTGGAGTTTGGCTTCCACGGCTTCATTTGTTTCCATTACCTCCACCCTGAGACTAGATTTGCCTTGCTCACACTAATAAGCCTATCAGACCCTGGCAGACACTCATCCCTTAGTGGTAGCTCACACACAGCATAACATTGCTTATAACAGCACATCTTCCATAGTTAACCACTTCTATCCATACCCAAAGAGCTAAAGCTCAAAGTCTAAATCTGTTTTTCCTTCAGATGGATCTTTTTTAGGAAGAAAAATGTCTGCCAATATGTTACTTCTTACTAGCTGCTTCTTTTTTCTAAAGAGCCCACTAACTTTGTTTAAATTAATAATATTTGTCTTATCTTTTATATTCAAGATATCACTGTCATCTTGCATCACTAATTTTATGGGAAAGGAGATTTTGTGGGTGACATAAAAGGAAATCTATGCTATTGACTTGACTGTTTGCTGCACCTGACCTGCAAGGTCAGAATATGGATGTAAAATGCATCACTTTTTAGAGACTATGTATTACAGCAGTGGAAAAAGATTTTTAACCTGACACCAAAAAATATAGTCTATACTACGTACATTATTTTCAGTAGATACAGTAAAATATATTTAACAAAAGCAGAAATCAACATTTCTATTAAACTCCTCAGAGAAACTCTCTTTTTTTTTTTTTTTTTAAATTAAATAACCATAGAATTCAGAACAGGTTTTTGAATCTTTCAAGAAATTGAAAAGAAGGTGTTTTGAATGCCTAGAGGCTAGATTATCTCTACTTTATTAAAACCTTCTGTTTGTGTCCACCCACAGGCAATCACTGCCTAGTGCATAAACTTACCACAGTTGGATCTGTTGATCTATCTCAATCAAGAAGCTAGTCCTCTCCCTTGATTACTAATTTTTCAAGCTTTTTTTTTCTTCTTTGCTGCCTTGAGAACGTGGATGCATCTTCTCCCTAACAACTCTAATGCTTCTTTATTGCATTGCATTTTTTTATCTCCATACAGCTCTCCTTTTCTACCTACCCAATCTCTAGTTAATGCTCTACGTTTCCATTTTTCCTTTTTTCCAAATAATTTCTTTTCTTAGTTTCACTTTGTTTCATTCATTCAGTTAATATTTTTGTATAAGTGTTACGACTTCAATACATTTCAGTTGAATTTCTGGGGGCTTGGGTGAGAGAGGAGAGATAGAACAACCTATTGGAACGCGTTTGAATGACTAATATCAAGATTTGCAAGTGGGGATTTTATCCAGTAACTGATACAAATACAACAAACTAAAGAGAAGGAAAGTAGGAAGAGCCATACTGAAATAAATCAACAAAAAAAGAAGCAGAGAGTAAATCAAAGAAAGTGGAGAAGAAAGCCAGGAAGGCTAAAAGGAGAGAAGCTTAAAAATACATAACACCAGAGTCTCTATTCTCATATATTCTCATGTATTGTTAATTCTTCTATCAAGTCCCCTTGCCTGCCAGGAAGACTAAGTCTCATTGTTGTTGAGAAGATAGGGCAAAATTTCTTTTTATGCTCTCAGAACTCATGGTAGAGAGGAATGCTCTGAGCACCTGTTTTAGTTTTCCAATGTCACCACTGCATTAAAGCCCATCCTTCCTGCCATATGGTATTGGTCTCTTTAGCAGAGGAGAACAAGTAAGTAGAGACAGAAAGAGCTTGTTATCTAAAATCCAAATAAGTTTCAGATCTCTAGAAATATTGATCTATAATGAGGTATGACCGAGTCACTAAATTTTGAAACTCAAATTCATAGATAAATGAAAGTGTGGGGGAAAAATTAATACTTGGAGAAGGAGAAACAGAAGGGATTATATTCTCAGCATAAAGATCAATAATGAGATTTAGTGCTGCTTCATTTAAGACAAGAGGCCGGATAACAACAGTCTTAATAGCACAACTGCAGCTTTCAGTGCTGTATCTTCTTATTTACTTAAAACATTGAACTGTAATCACATGTGGGAGAGATGTACGGATACTTGGATCAAAAGGATTGCAAAAGTTCATCCGAAGTTTAGAATAAAGACAATTATATAGAAAATGTACTTCACACTAAAAATGTTCGTTTGCACAGATCTTAAGAGAGAACCTGACCATGCCATGATTTTTTGGTCTCTGAACACACTCCAGGGTATGAAAAATACATTTTCTAGCTCTAAGTATTATTGTACTTCAGGAAAAGGCAGGTGAACAGTCTAATTTTATCCATCCAAATAATAGAGACAAGAATATTGTTCCAGCTCTTGCCTAGGAGATGCTCAGCTCTTCTCAAGTATCAGACTTCATACTCAGATGCTTGTGTTTACTTCACCTTTTATTTAACTTGCAAACAAAATGCTGAAGTGATCTGCAATGTTCTGACTACCCCAGTAACAGTGATGCTCACACCATATTCATCTTATGCCCCAGCTTTTCCTGAGACAGAACATCACTTTGTTTTGAGACTGCCAGCTCAGTAGATTGTCATCTGAAAGTTATCTGTAGAGTGCCACAGACATCCTGCTCTTATGAAGACAAACACCTACAAAGTGGAAACTCATGGCTGGCTGTGAATGCACTCTTTGTCTCCAGTAATTCAGATAAAAAAGGTGAAGCAAATGATTTCATAATCTGATTGCAAAATTGGGTGCATCTGTAATTTAGTTGAATGTATGATAAAGGAGTATGTATCCACCCACTAATAAAAGAGCTTCTCTATGGTACTCACTATATTTTCTCAATTTTCTCCTAGATAACTAATATGGCCCTAGTGTTTTAGATGTAAAAATTTGAATAAAAATAACCTTATAATGTAAAAAATACAAAAATTTAATTTAATTTATGTGATGTACAAAGGATAGATTGGGTGATTTTTTTTGGTTTGGTTTTTTAACATCTCATCCTTATTGTCACTTAAACCACCGGTACTTTAATCTCCAATAAAGTTCAGTATAGCATGCCATCAGAGGGAACCAGAGTAACCAGAAAAGAACGAGTGTGATTTTTTTTTAACAGTAATTTATAAAACATTAATAGCCTACTCAGCTTCATCTTATACCTGCAATAGAGGCAAGTGTCAAATGGTACTGCAAAAACAGAAAGAGAAATCACAATGCACTGTCAGACACAGTTATGAAGAATCTTAAAATACTCAGAGAGACATCTCCCTAGCCCCTAGTAATACATGCCTGCTTCTTCCACACAGAAGCCACAGGATGTTAATAAAAATGGTATATTTCTTAAAGTGCTTTATGATAGCCATATAGCAGCTCATGCTTGCAAGTGTAGCAAATAGGAAAGATAAGCAATTCAGAATTTTGTACAGCAGATTGAATCCCAAAATCTTCTAAAACATTTCCCCTCTCCTGATTATCAGCAACAGATAAATCCTGGTATCATATCACACTTGGAATAGCCTTGACAATAATTCACCATATGAGAACACAAATGATTTTCAAGGTGAGAAAAATCAGTATGTACTAAAGATAAATACTACACAGAAACAGCATTAATTTAGCATTTCAGTAATCAATATTTTGCAATTAAGCAAGTCCAGTTCTATGATCTTACAATGTGTCAGTTCCTGAGGGTTGTTGAATCATGTTTTTATTCTGAAAATAAAATCTCAGTGACAACCGAAAAAAGAAAAAAGGAAAAATGAAAATGCTCACTGGAATATAGTTGCTTGGATAAATCCAGCTTATTGCAAGGTGTTGGAGGTATGCATAGAGTTCACACTTTTAGAAAACTAAGGCAAATCCTCCTCAGATGATTCTTAGGCAACCTGAAACTCAGTGCATTATGCATGAGGAGACCAGTTTCCACATTCAAAATATCTGAAGAAGGGTGGAAATTATTTTAATAATATAGTTTCCAGTATCTTTGGAGTGAGAAGTTGCATTAAATATTCTTTAAAAAAATTAAAAGTGAAAGCATGAAACAAAACATACTGAGTTTTATCAAATTAGCTGTATCCCTTAAGTATTTGCACAACTTGAGGAGAAACTGAATTTTTTTTTTAAATGCTTTCCTGTAGTTTGTAATTGCTAAAAGGATGTCTCTGTCATCCTTGTGCATAAATAAATAATGCTGATAGATTACTTTAGCCACAAAAAATTGCCAGGAAAATGCATTTTTCTCAGCAAATGAAGTAGCATATTTAAAAACTTAAGCTGAATAATTACATGCAACCTGCACATATCCATTACATTATGGCATTTCCCATACATTATCTGATTCAGCTTTCTTCAGCCTTATCTGCTTTAAGGTTCAGAAAATAAAAATTAAAATAAAATCAGAATCTTCCTGAAAATAAAATCAGAACTGAATATGCTTATTTATTCTTAACTGAACATCAAAACATCCTTTACCTGTTGGCCCATTTCCTAAAATTTGACACCTGCAAGTATGAACAATTTTGGATCTATACTACAGCAAAAATCTACTTATAAATACTTAAAATACTACTTATAAATATTTATAAACAACAAGGGAACTCTGCACAAAATATGTATTATTAAAATCACTGCCCTGTACATTCCTAATGATAGGGATCCAGAAAGCCAACACTGAAGGGAGTTTCTGCGCAGCTTAAAAATGTCTCACATCTCAACGGAATTAATTAAAACCCAAATTCATACACTATCCATCCTATGCCTTCAAAACAAATGGTTCTGAAATCACTGAGGATTCTCCTTTTGTTTACTTTAGAATTTCCCTTCATCCACGTATTTTTAAAAATACATTCAAGAACGGGTTTCTAAAAAAACAAGGAGTATTTTCATTGCCTTGTAAAAATTACATTTTCTACCTACGAAACCGTAATACATATGGAGTAACAGTATCTGTAGAGGCAACTGTTTCACTTAAAACTCCTCTCAGTATGTAGCAGGGCCTGGTCTTACTGCATCATGGATATGGTGGCTCTCCTCAACATAAATCTATTGCTTAGGACAGGCTGGATGGGGCTTTGAGCAACCTCATCTTGCAGGTGTCCCTGCCCACGTAGAGGGGTTGGAACTCGATGATCTTTAAGATCCCCTCCAACCAAACCATTCAATGATTCTATGTCTCTGAACCAGCTCCCATGAAAACATAAGAATAAGCCAACGAATTCATGCCAATCAATAAGCACCTCAGCCATGAAAGCTGAATCCTATATAAGGAGGAAAAAGTGGGCAATGATATTAACCGCAACTAAATTAAAACAATAAGCCTTGCACAAATACCTTCCTGTACAACTCAGATTTATGATGGATTTATAAATGCCAGAATGGGTCACTCAGTTCAGTCTCCAGTTCACTCTTTCTTGAATGGATAAGTGCTGCACGGAAATACATATGTAACACAAAACATCTAATTCTGAATTTAAAAATTGCAAGGAAATACTACCTTTTGTAAATTATTATCTTTTACAAGGGACGGTTGTAGAAAGCATGTGAGGTTTTTAAATTAAAACTCTCTATCTTCCATCCATGAGTCCTTCTATACTCGTCCTATAGAGTATGTCTTCCTACTGCATGTGAGTTGACAGTGATCAAATTACATCCTAACTTTGTTCTTTGAGGAGCTGCTGGATGGAGCTCTCTGAGAGGACTGCATGGAAGTGTCTCCCTGATCTTTAATGTCACTCCATATTCTAGCATGGGGTGGGAGAACCCTCCACAAGAAACATTACCCATTTTTGACATGGTATTTTAGTTCTTAGTTCAGTTGGTAGTACGTTTGCATGCATGCATCACTCTTACAACATTAGTTCTCACTGCTCTATTTTAACTGCATTATAAATGCATAAAACCTGTACTGCAGTTAAATTAAGGAATCAGAAAGCTAAGTGCTCAATTGAAACAGACATTTCTCCAACCTCGTGAGAGCAACTACTCAAAACAGTCTGTATGAAGTAAATTCTGTCACTGGTTTTGAAAGCATTTACCCACAGATCCTGACAGCTGCCAATACTGAAGCTTTCTTTAGCACACATCCCTGAAGGATTGGACAAACACCACCTTTTCACTATTGTAACAAAAAATATTTATATGACAAAAAAAATCTATACATCAGGAACACATCAAATATAGGAAATTCCTAAAAAGAAAGCAGCCTGTACTCGCCAAACAACTATGTAAAAACCCAACTCATCCAAGGCACCTGTAGGGTCCACTGCAGAACTGTGAGGTGTACTAGAAGCCTTACCTTTTACGCTGCAAGTTCTTTGGAAGAGGGATTGTGCATTTCTGACCTCAAGCACTGTCATACAAAGCCCCTGAGTAAGTGACAGCCTGTTACCACAAAGTGACTATGCTGCTTCCAGCTGCTTTATTTACACTCTTAGGCTTTATTTACACCCTTAGGTACAAAAACATAAATGCAGTCAGACAACTTAAGCACCTAAGAAAGACTTTATTTCAGAAAGGAAACACCCTTTCTCCTATAGCTTGACTTAGACAGTTTCTGTGTAAAGATGCTTTCAGTGAATTTAAAACAAAGTAATTCATAAAACAGAGGAACTCTACAGATGCAGTAAGAGAATTACCTAATAAGATACTCATCTGAGAAAAATGCTTCATTGTCATTCTCTTTAAAAACCCCTCCTGGTACCTGTAATATGGCCAAGTTGAATTAACTACAGTCAGTTTCTAAGTGTGGCTTGTTTTTTTTTTGTTTGTTTTTTTTGTTTGTTTGTTTTTTTTTGTTTTTTTTTTTTTTAATACTATCATGTTGTCACTTAATATTTAAGTCATACTAAACATGAAAGACTAATGCAAATTATAGACTTTGCTCTCTGCATATCTTATGCACTAATTCCCTAGTTTCTCAATTACTAGTTAGCAACTGAAGATCATTATTTTTTTCCCTCTGAAACACACCAGAAAATAAGAAGTAATATCTAACACATAACTCACATTACAGCAATAGTTGAACCTTTTAAAATCACAGATACAGTTTAAAAAATCTGATAAAACTGTTTTTGTGTGTCCTATTTGTGTATCACAAGCATTTTTGGTTCTGTTTTAATACAGCACCTGTCAGTTAGAACACCCACAAGGGACTTTATGACAAACATAAAGAAATGTTTCAAGGTTATAACAGCAAACACGTTTGAACATGATAAAATCAAATTTGATGGAATACATTTGAAGTGTCTTGTTATGAATTAGTGCATAGGAACATGGCAGAACAGTAAAGGCTGCCTGAAAGCTCCTGACCTCCGCTGCTTTCTAGAGTATAATTCAGTATGGCAACACACTGGGTTCATACAGACACAGTATGCAGTCCTCTGTGGGACACATCAAACAGCATGACAATAAAAGACAACACATTAAAAAGTTACTAGAATAAAGCTGTTTTCTGATCTTAAATATCACATCTTGCACGATGATTTGATCCAGATTATGATTCTTTTTCCCTTTTTAATAGGAAACTCTTAATTGACTTCTCTTAAAGAAAAATGAAGTGTTAATTTTCATTTATAAATTTCCTATGGTTCATCCTTCCCATTGTAAGATTGTACTAAAAATTCCTATGCTTCAACCCTGCACAATGGAAAGTCAGCTTACCCAGAGGTTCCCTGAAGGAGTAAGAGTATGCTTTACACCCTTAAAATTTCCAAATTTCCTTAAAACTCTTAGAAAGCAGGAGAGTTCAGGAAGGCCAAGTCCATTTTTTAAAATACCAGATTTTAAATATAGTTGTTCTTTTCCCTCACATGCTACTTCTCTATATTGTAGAATAGTAGAGCACTTGCAAAATAGATGAAAAAGAAAGAAAAAAAGAAAAGAAAAGAAAAGAGAAAAAAAAAAAAGAGTTTGTACAAGAGGGAATATATTTTCACAGACAATTAAAATATGGAGTAAGTTCAATTGACTGACTGACAGGTCTGTGTCAACAAGTGTTGTTTTTCTATTGTGTTTAACAGTTTGTTTACTAGCTAGTAAAATAAACCAGAACAGGTAAAATTCTTAAATTTTCTGAGTTTATTTGGAAACCCTATTTCCTCCTAAAGTCAGAATTCCATCTCCAGAAAAGAACTCTACCAATTCAAACTGCTGGTGAAACAAATAGAAGCCATTTATTTGGGGTACCAACAAACATTTTAGGAAGATGGGAAGTAACTGAGAGAACAGCAGGCTGAAATTGCCTGTGCTGAACAGTCATAAGCAGCAGGAAAACAGTTTGTTACTGAGGGCTCACAACACTCTGAAGACACCTTGATAATTCTAGAAAACAAAGAGGAAGACGTTGTCCCTCAGAGAACAAGCTTTTTGCTATATACAGAACCTCCCATAATGAGAACAGTGTCCTTGTGTGCTACAGCAAGACAGCCAGGAGGAGCTAGAGGAGAACTACAATATTCATAATTCTTGTTGTTGCCCAGTGCAGCACATACTGTGACTATTGATGCAGAGAGGTCTGTGTGGAGGGGTGGAAGACACAGCAGGGGCCAAAGACACTAAGACATTATCAGACAGTAAGGAGTCCTTCCCTTCACAAGGAAATTGGAAGGTCATGGTACAAAATGCTTACAACAAAGACAAACAGCCTAAAATAAATTTCTTCAGATTTAATATGAGACTGGATTAGTACTGTCTTGTTCAATTATTTGTACACTGGAAGTGCTGCAGATACACTGTATAATTAGTGGACTGAGTCAATGCAAACTTACCACTGCGAGTGTAGTGATCAGTGACTTAAGTGCTGATTCAGTCTGCTTGTTTAATCTTTCATTAATTAATGTATCTGCTTTATTGAAACTTTCTCTTGAAAGTGTTCCACTGAGGCTTCATGATATTGCTCTGGTTTCCTCAGGTATTCCCCATTACATTTGCTGTTCACACATGAAGAGGTTCAAGTGTTTCAAACCTCACTCACCAAATATACTGTTGTGTTCTTGTCAATAACTGAGGCTAACTGCATCCCTCTGCTTCTCAATGTAGCGTAGAAATCACACCAGAACAGGTTGCACTTTAAATCTTAGGCAAAGGAAGTCAATGTGGTGATTATTCTGTTGAAAATACACCTGGTTTTGAGAAGCAGGGGAATGATCGTCTTATTCAGTGGCCAACAGGAGTTTGCTTTGTTTTGCTTTTATAGGCAGGTGATGAGCCACCAAGACCTTACACTAGACTTACAGTCTACAAAGATAGGATGTTTTTTTTTCCTCAAATCTTTTCAAAATCTGGAGCTGTGGCTAGTATAATTTATCATACATACAGGTGGACCTGATGACACTTGACACAACAAGTGGGCTAAAGTGGGCTAAAAAACATCAAGTGTTTCGTGCTTGTTCAAGTATATAGAATAGAGACTTCTGCCAATTTATAGCAGCCTGCAAGCTTTATCTCTGCTTCTATTCTATCCATTCTATTAATTCCTTTTTCTGTGTAAGAAAAGTGTCCAGAAGCAAACTGCATATGACACTTCTTACAAGCTTAGAACATCCACCTTTAGCAGGTAACACCTGGATATTAAATTTTTTTAATATCTCAAGACATTTTTGAAGTACACTAGAAGTATGATGTATGTGAAGGCAAGTGATAAGCTCAGTTTCTTTGGAGGAAGATGTCTTTACATTCCTCTGTAGGTAAATGAAGTAAATACAGATGTAGCACCAAGAGATTCTGTGATTTTTAATTCTTAAAAGCTAGTCTAAATTTAGCACTGCCGCCCATGGGGCTTGTTAAAATCTGTGTGAAGACCTAAGCACCATCTTCCCTTATCTCAATGGGATTTAAATTGCTCTGATGTAATATCAACCAACAAATAAAATTATTTTTAGCAAGAGAGTATTACAAAAATAACTGCAAGCAGAGCTGAGCTTTGCGATAAAAGCAGTGCACACACCTCCTGTAACACCTTTTCTGGGAGTCACAACCCATTAGTGTAACAACCTACACCCTGTGGTTGTCTCACATCAATTTTGGGGAAACACAACTGATGCTACTCTGCAAGATGCCCAAGAAAGACCCCCGGTGCAAGGTGGCGTATCTCCACCCAACTATGCATAGACCATAGCTGATGGTCAAAGATACTAGCTAACAGCATAGATTAGCAGGAAAACCAGGGCAAAGGAAGAAAATGCCTTGCTGTCTCTTGAGGGAAGGAGCTGGCATAGCCTCTCTCCCCAGCTTCAGCACAGATGGGCTTTGCTTGCAGATGCAAAGGATGCCAACCATCTCTCGCTGCAGGTGACTCACATTTGGCACCACTAGCACACCTACCCACAAAGCTAAGCCAAGAAGTCCCACTGAGGTGGGGGCAGGATATTTCATCTCTCTAGGTGGCCAGGGCCAGGGGAAGGAGGCTTTGAAATCTCAATCCCCTGGTCAGCTTGTTGGTGCCAGGCCAGAGTTGACCTTGCACGAGATGAGGAATGTGAAGACAGTGAGAGGAAGTGAAGAAAAAAACATAGAGACTTACCCTGGAAAAAATCTAGAACCTTCAACAAAAACTAACTCTAAATGCTTTATCAAACACCCGTGTCACTAAAAGGTTATACTTGTGTAAAAGCATGTGCCTTCTTATCTGTCCCAGTACTAAGTCTTATTACACTTGCTGCACTAGGTAAGCGCCTGATAAACAAGCACACACGTTTTCCAGTACCGTATTAAGCACAGTATACTGCATGATCTTCTGAATAAACCCGGTATTTCTCTGATGAGACTCAAAGAATTCTTCAGATCACAATGTCCCTAACCCTCACAGAAAGTGCACCAAAAGAAACCCCTACTCAAGCAAGACTACTGTATAACCACTGAAATGTACATCTTCCCATTTGAGTATTATCTTTCTAGATGTGATTAAAAATCTACAATTCAGACATCCATATTATTTTTTTCTTCTGCAGAAAGAATATTGGCCTTTAGGGGCTCTGTAGCAATAAATGAGGAATTAATTTGCTTTGTGTAAATCAGTTTTTTAAAAAGCCTTGCACATGAAAACCTCTGAAAAACGCCATCCAGTGACTGAAGGCAGCACCGAGTTAGTAGAAAACTGGCTGTAGGATTCAACTGCGATGACATCTAGTGGTGTAAGATTTCAAACCAGTCGAACAAGTTTTGAGATCTAAAAAAGAATGTTTTAATAATGTCACTTTTAAATGCAAATGAAAGTTAATCCACCGTATGATTTGGTAATCCTGTTGTATCTTACTTCTTTTTAATTTAAAATACTGCAGAGTGTATCATCCAGTATTTTTAGTAATTCTTAATACTTGTGTTTAACAAAAATTATTTTTAAAAATTTGAATAAAATATATGTATTTAAAAATAATAAACACATTAAAAATACACTTCTGTTACCCTAATGGCTTTTAAATTAGCTTTGCTTGTAAAGCTAATTGCTATCCAAGCTATTTAAAGGTTACTTGCTTGGTTCAAGAATCCTACGGGGTTTAATCCAAAATCATTCCTGTAGAATGCAAGTTATAGGAGGCTTTAGAATCCCCATAAAAAAACCTCTATGTATTGGCAAATTGGATAAAATAAATTTGTGCAGAATTATATTATTTTCTACGCAAAACAGCAACAAAGCTGAAAACACCATGACTTTGTTCCTTTACTAAGAGTACTCATAAATGGAGTTTGAAAGAGCTCTTGTACATTGACTTTAATCAATTGTATTAAATTACGGATTTAGTTATTGGGTATCACTTTTTATATTATTTCTTGCATTGTTATATTACTTCTTTCATACTATTTCTTCCACTGCATATTTTTGATTCTATGTTCTACTAAAAGCCTTAAAAGAGAATACATCAGGTTGAGCTGATGGAACGCAGGTATTGCAGATTCCAGAAATACCATGCGCAATGAAAGCTCACCAGATTTGGAAGAGAAAAAGGAGACTGAAAAAAATCTTTTAAAAAGCTCCATCAGGAGACAGGAGCTAGACCTGGGAGACATTAATCCTAGAGAAAGAAAGAATGAAGGTTCACATTTTGAAAAGCTTTTCAGGCAAGCACCAAAGTACTCTGAAAAGCATTATTCAATTAAGATAATTAAGGTCATTAACTGAAGAATAAATGGTAACTTCTATGGTTTTTTGTAGGCTTTTCGGATTTGTACAAATTATGATCATGTTGTATGAACCACTGTACATCTCTGAACTGAACATCTGTTTCAACATCACTAAGAGTTAGAGTGTGGGTTCAATCCATTATGCAGCTGAAATGCTGTGCAAATAAAGAAACACATTATAATGTGGAAGGCTATGCTTTCCTGCTCAAAGACAAGGCATCACTTGCATCAGCCCCCAGTGACCCAGACTTTAGCTCTGCCGGTGCAGTGAATCTCATTATGAAATACAAGAGATGGAAAGAACAGCAGCTGATTTATTAGTCGAGTCCTGGAGGAGTCATGTAGTTCCAGCCTTAGGTGTCAAGCTTGGAAAAACATAGGAGTAAAAACTTTATCTTGTTAAAAATAAAAATAAATACTAAGATAAGCAGGCTGGAGGACAACAGGTAAGAACAATGAAGTAGCAGGGGCAAGAAGGACTTAAAAAAAAAAAAAATACTGAAAATACAGTTTATTAACACAAACTTAGCACATCTTACAGCTAGGATATACTATACTATAGGATATACCTGTATAGGTATATATTAAAGTAGCACAATTTTGTCTAATTAAGCTTTAGCAAGCTCACACATACACAGTTCTGTAAAGTTAATACTATAGGAAATTTGAACCAATATTAAAAAATAATACACTATTGTAGAAAAACAATCCTGTTAAAATGTGGTTCTTTTGTAAGAGGTTCACCATAAATATAAATGCTTAATTATGGGACTTGGGAATCTATCTATCTAACTAGATAGGTACCCTGCAGCATGATTTAACAGGTGAAATCATAGCCTTAGCCTTATTTAACAGCTTAAATGGGTAAAATAATTGCTAAAGGAACTCAGTGCCAGATCCCATCCATAATCCAAAATCTGGTGGACTTTTACAATGGGATCACAGCATTCGTGCACAAGTGAAGAGCAACTCATGTCACCTACCTGGACTTGTGCAAAACATTTGCCAATGTCCCACGTAACAACCTGATCTCTAAATTGGAAAGATATAGATTCAATAGATGGACAGCTTGGTGGATAAGGAGCTGGCTGTCTGGTCGCACTCAAAACAATAGCGATCAATGGCTCGATGTCAAAATGGAGCCTGGCGATGAGTGGCATTCCTCAGGCATCAGTACTGTGACCATTTCTGTTTTCTATCTTGGTCTGCAACATGGATGGCATTGAGTGCACCCTCAACAAGGTTGTTGAGGACACCAAGCTGTGTGGTGCAGTGAATTCACTTGAGGGTAAGGATGTCACCCAGAGAGAGCTCAACGGCTCTGAGAAATGGGCCAGTGCAAACTGCACGAGGTTTCAACAAGTCCAAGTGCAAAGTCTTACACCTGGGTCAGGGCAATTCTGAGCACAATTACAGGCTGGACAGAGAACGGATTGAGAACTGCCCCGAGGAAAAGGGCTTGGCTGATGAGAGAGCTGGCCATGACCTGTCTGTGTGCTTACAGCCCAGAAAGCCAGCTGTCTTCTGGGCTCCACACATCCATCAGGAGGATGGCCAGCAGGTCAAGGGAGGCGATTCTCTGCTCTACTATGCTCTCATGAGACCTCACATGAAGTACTGTGCCCAGTTCTGGAGCCCCCAACCCAGGAAGGACATGGAGCTGTTGGAGCAAGCCCAGAGGAGGACCACAAGAATGACCAGAAGAGGGCTGGAGCAGCTCTGCTATGAAGCCAGGCTGAGTTGGAGTTGTTCAGTGTGGAGAAGAGAAGGCTGTGGGGACACCTTAGAGCAGCCTTCCAGTACCTGAAGAGGGCCTACAAGAATGATGGGGAGGGACTTTTTTAAGGGGCATGCAGTGATAGGACAAAGGGTAGGGGCTTTGAGCTGGAAGAGGGTAGATTTAGATTTGGAAAAAATCCTTCCCTATGGGGATGAATAGGTGAGTGATAGGTTGCTGTGAATGCTCAGGGAAGTTGTGGTTGTGCCCGCCTTTTAAGTGTTCAAGGCCAGGCTGGATGGGGCTTTGAGTAACATGGCCTGGTGGAAGGTGTCCCTGCCCATGGCACAGGGTTGGAACAAAATGATTTTTAGGGCCCTTTCCATCCCAAATCTTTCTAGGATTCTATTATAATTAATAAAAGGTCAAACTATATATAACATAGTTATCTGAACATCAGCGGTGACCTATGGTTTCCTGACTGTTTTGAGAAACACTGTGAAGACAGCAGAGGTAACTGTTGTTATAGTTGTAACTATTAATTTTTTTATTTAAAGAAATGTTCAAGCCTAAGTAATACTAATTTTAAGAAATTTGTCTTAGAATTTGGAGCAGTGTGTGTTTATTTAGAAACTACTTCTATTTAGAAAATAGTTTTATATAAAAAATGGTTTCTCAAGTTGTTACATTAAAGTGTTAAGTTAGGACATTTGGCATCACCAGGAAAATTTTCCAGTCATTTTCACTCCAATTTGTAATTTTATCATAATGTCATGCATTGTTATTTTCAAGGGAAAATGTACAGCTGCCAGCATATGTCCAAAGTTTTATGATTAGTTGCAGTCCTGAACTCTAGTTTAAGAGTCAATTTACATTAGATGTATTTACCTAATGAAAAAGCTTAATTTCACTTCTGTAGATGTGAATTGAGAAGTTAAAATGCCAGGAAATTGAAACAGTAAGAATCATTTAGCATGTATATTACATCACAATAAATTACAATACCTATATAATTTTCCTTAAACTAATATTAAATGCCTTCTTAAAATCTTCCACTAGTCAGTGTTGTTATCCATCTATCTACAACTCTTTACCAGGCAAAGGTATTTTTACCACAAAATGAAACACACAAAAACATGCACTTGGAACGGAGAAGCATGGGAGGGGGTAAATATCATAAAAATCTTGGGAAAGATTTTGCAGAGAGTGGGTGTATTTTTTCGTACCAAGGCTTAGAATAAGCAGATAAAATCTGGTTGTGAAGGGTTTTGACAAAAAGCAAAATTCAGTTTGCATGATAACAGAACAAGTTGTTCTTTCTGCCTAGCATGCAACACCCACCCAAGTCTCTTGTACGAAAAATTCAGTGTTGTATATTCCTTCAATATGAACTCTGCAAAACATGATTTTGAATTTTCTTTATGTAGAAGCTGGAAAGGTTTATACCCCAATTCCACTGCCTTTTCTTTCATTATTACTGTCCTTTTTTTTTTCCTGCAAAATATTATGATTATTGCATTAATCATTCATCTTGTGATTTCTTTGGGAAAAATAGCCAGGGTCTTGAAAGGAATCGGTAATTATGTTGTTGAAATGTTTTCTAAAAGAAAGAGTAGGATAAAAAAAAACAAACCAAAACAACCAACCAAACAAAAAACGCCCTTTGAGACACACACAAAAAAGCCATTCTCATGAGTGAACAACCTAGGAAAATTCTGAAGAGTGAGTAACCTGGGAAAGTAGCCTAAGAGATCCATGTTCTAATGAGAACTTCAGCTTTTTTTAAAAGAACAGAACTATATATTGTCAAATGGTGTTTGAGTTTTATATACAAATCAAAAATGAGAGAAATTTTTCCTCTTCTGTGAGATACAGAATCACCCATTTGTCAACCTGACCCTCTCTCTAGATAGGTCTGCTGCTTACCAGGGGCTTGCATCAAGGATGTCACTGAAAGACTGCCAGACCTTTTACATTCCACTGGTAATTATCCACTGTTGTTGATTCTCATGAGCAGCAGTGACACAGCCAGGAGCAATCTGGAAACTCTCAGAAGGATTAGAGAGCCCTGGGAGAGGTGGTGAGGGATTCAGGAGTACAGATAGTCTTTTCATCAATCCTCCTTGTCCAAAGGAAGGGGTTCAGAAGGGCCAATTGAACTGGGAAAATTAATAAATAGTTACAGGAGTAGTGCCACAACCAGGGCTTTGGCTACTTAGAACATGGGAGTTGCTTGAAGAAACATGGTCTGGGGGCTGATGGGGTTCATCTCAAAGAAAGTGGAGAGTATCTTTAGTCATAGGCTTGCCAGTTTTGTAAAGAGGGCTTTAAACTAGAGTTGCCAGGGGAGGGGTTCCTCCATGTGACCACTGCCACCACTTTTAGGCCAGGGCCAGTACCAGATGCCCTGGATCTGGAAAAGGAACACAGGCAAGCAGGAGAACACCTGAAACACAGGAGAATGTAATCCTAAAAAGTGAGGCAGCCTCACTGAAATGCCTCTATGCAAACGTCTGTGGCAAGGGGAAAAAACAAGAGGAGTTACAGATGTGTGCATGCCTGCAGGGCTATGATGTTGTTGGCCCAACACAGGTGTAGTGGGATAACTCCTATAACTGAAGTGTGGGAATGGATGGGTGTGATCTCTCTAGGAAGGACATGTCTGGGAGAAGAGGAGAGGGTATGGCTCTGCATCAATTACCAGATGTAGTATATGGAGCTCTACCTGGGGATGGATTAAGAGCTTATCAAAAGCTAATGGGTCAAGTGTTAAAGGGAATTCAGGAACAGGTGCTATTATAGTGGGGTTCTGCTACAGACCACTGGACCAGGCAGACATATAGGTGCAGCTTCACATTCACAAGCCCTCATCCTTTTGGGGGATTTCTCTCAACCTTATATCTGCTGGAGGGACAACACAGCAAGGCAGCAGCAATTCAGAAGGTTTCTAATGAACTTGTGATCATTTCCTTTTCCAAGTGGCAGAGGAACAGAAGAAAAGCTGATAAGCTGGACCTTGTTCTCACCAAGAAGGATGGGCTGGTGGACAGTGTGAAGCTTAAGGGCAGTATTGGCTGCAGTGACAACAAAGTGGAGGAATTCAGAGTCCTTAGGGAAACAAGGAGGGTGTTCAGCAAGCTCACTATCCTGGACTTCAGGGGAGCAGACTCTGATGTCCTCGGGGATCTGATTGGTACGGTGCCATGGAATAAGGCCCTGGAGTGGAAAGGGGCCTGAGAAAGCTCGTCAGTGTTCAAGGATAATCTCCTCCAAGCCAAGAAGAAATGCATCTCAACAAAGAGGAAGGCAGGCAAGAATGCCAGGAGGCCAGAATGCCAGGAATGGATGAACAAGGAGCTCCTGTAATAACTTAGATGTAAAAATAAAGTCTACAGAGCAAGGAAGCAGAGACAGCTAGGATGAGACAGACTGTCCAAACAGCCAGTGATCTGATTAGGAATGCTAACGCCCAGACAGAATTAAATGTGACCAGGGACATCAAGGCAGAAAGGGACCTGGGAGTCTGGATTGACAGGAAGCTGAACATGAGGAGCAGTGTGCCCAGGTGGCCAAGAAGGCCAATGGCATCCTGGCCTGTATCAGGAACAGCGTGGCCAGCAGGTCCAGGGAAGTGATTCTTCCCCTGTACTCAGCGCTGGTGAGGCCACACCTCGAGTCCTGTGTCCAGTTCTGGGCCCCTCAGTTCAGGAAGGAGATTGAGGTCCTGGAGCAGGTCCAGAGAAGAGCAAGGAGGCTGTGAAGGGACTCCAGCACAAGTCCTGTGAGGAAGGGCTGAGGGAGCTGGGGCTGTTCAGTCTGGAGAAGAGGAGGCTCAGGGGAGACCTCATCACTCTCTGCAACTCCCTGAAAGGAGGCTGGAGTCAGGGGGATGTCGGTCTCTTCTCCCAGGCAGCTACCAGTAAGACAAGAGGGCATGGACTTAAGCTCTGTCAGGGGAGGTTTAGGTCAGATATTAGGAAAAAAATCTTTACAGAGAAGGTGATCAGACATTGGAATGGGCTGCCAGGGAGGGGGTGGATTCCCTATCCCTGGAAGTTTTTAAGAAGAGACTGATGTGGCACTCAGTGCCATGGTCTAGTAACCACAGTGGGAGTGGATTAAGGGTTGGACTTAATGATCTCAGAGGTCCTTTCCAACCTGGATGAATCTGTAATTCTGTAATAGTGCAAACTTATTGTGAAAATTTAGGCCAACATAAATTAAATTCAGAATCTCTACATTTATACTGAATGAGATACAAAAAGACATGGAAAAATGGAAAAGTAACGAGACACACTTCTCTAGTGATATATAGGTTGTTTCCTAGCCAGAATAAATAAATCATCATGGAACTGTTTGCAGCCCATGGCTTCATCTGGGTGAGCAAACAGGAGAAAAGTGGGGAATGAGAGGCAACTACAGTAAGGCTCCAGAAGGAAAAAAAATCAACCAACCAATCAGCCAACCAAACAACCCTGTCCCTAATTTCCACTTCCCCCAGGGTAGAGGAATACAATAATATATTTCTGTTGGATGATTACGAATTCTCTGTGACTCTGTCCACATTTCTCCTACAACTGCTTATAGAAAAAAAAAATAAAATTAAATAATGGCTTTAGAATCTTCAAACTCCATAATAAAGTTGTTGTTGTGCAATAATAAGGTTGTTGCTGTGCAAATAATTTTTAGCACCAGGGAAAGGTGTACTTTTAACTCCTCCTTCTCTTTGTATAATAACTTTTATTGTTTCACCGGAAAAAAAAAGTGTTGATGAGAAATAAAATAATTTTCTACAGCTAGCCTTCTTATCCATAAAATATACTTTCCCTGGGTGTTTTTGTTTCAGCTCTTACTATAATTTTAAATGACTGAAAATAGTTGCTGCTGTTATGAACTGTGACTGCCTTCTCCTAAGATTCATCAAAATAAGTTGGTAGGTGGAAAGACATTGGCACTCATAGTAGAAGCATATGATCTTTTACTTTTATGACTCTTATCCTGCTCTAAAGCTATATATTTTGAGTGCAATAAATAAAATATTTTCATTATTTCCGTGGGATTATGTAGAGTACAAAAATATAGATTACCTTATACTTTTACAAATTCAAACATTATTCATTCTCTGACAGGGAAATTAATAAACTTTTAAAAATTAAATTAATTTAAATGATATACTAGATCACTAGTATCTCAAATACTGCAGTTTTTAAAAAGAATCCACTTTAAGTACTAGTAGCATGGTATTATATAATAGATATTCCAACATGTTTTTCATTATTAACATTACTCTTTGAAGTTTTTGGCTAGTTTCATTACTGCTGTGTTCTGCTGCCAAAAGTTTAAGTTGCATCTTTTGTGCAAAGCCAAATATGTTCTCTAAGATACTCACTTCACACAGTAGTTTTTAAATGTTCTGATACTTGAACTATTCAATACTCATTGTTAGTCTCACATTATAAGCAATTATATATACACTTGAATTTAGCTTTACTTTGCATAATTCAATGAAACTAAAATATATAGGTATAAGACATTAGATTTTGCTTGCTTACTGAACCAACTTGTTACAGTTTCTTTAGATTCATTTATCTGCAAAGATCTGTGAACAAAAGCAGCTATTAATTTTTTCTTGACATTTATTCCACTCAGACACACACAAAAAAACATTCCAGTGTTTTTTTTCATTTCAAATGGGTCTTCCTTCCCCTTTCTTTTCACACTGATTTCAGTGTAATAGGAAATAAAATCAGAATTTGAAACCTTTTAATTTTTCATGTAACATTTTCTGTTAACAGATATAATCAGAGAAGTCTACCACTCTTTCATCATATTGGTTTTCTGTGTGGGTGCGAATCTCAATTTTGCACCTATTTCTGCTGGAGAAAATAATGAAAATGACTGCACCTAAAATGAAGATAGGTCTGCAAATATATGTGCATAAAAATAGGAATAGTAATGTCATGCTTCTTACTTCTTTGGTAGGGACTTGACATCCTCCTCAACTGACATGGCAGAATGGTTGATTCATGTACATGTGGGCACATTTAGGATAGTTTCCTCTGCATTGCCTTCTCAACATTTCTAAGACCTCAGTGACAAGTACCAAAAGTTTCTTTTGGAAAGAGATCCCTCCTACGCGCTCCTCTATTGACCCTCGTGAAAGAAATACTCCCTCTCTTTGCTTTAAGGAGCATATCTCTAAAAATTACTTTCTCAACAAGTCATCCCTGATGGCACTTGATTAGGGTCTTATGTGGAATTTTACATATTAATATGCAGCAACAATGATGAGTACACTGACACTTAACCAGTGGGAATGATGCAGATAAAACAAATGAGATTAGTTAAATGATCACTCTTAAGAATCTTCAATGGAGGACTGAAAGAGAATTTACTTTCTCCTTCTTAGCCACCGCTCTGAAAAGGTTTTAGGATCAGGTTAACAGGTCACTGTCAGAAGTGTTCTTTTGTATCCTTACTAACAGCGTGGGTTGTGGGCAGGGGTAATTGGATAAAGAGGGGAGAAAGTAGTGGGAGAAGCCAGCAGGAGAAAACCAAGTTTCCCTGTTCACTGCTTCAGGCATCACAAAATAATTCAACTGGATCACCAAACTATCCTGAAAGCCATCACTGCAAACACACCAGGAAGGAATCTCTTAAGTTAGAGACTATAGGGCTGAGATGCAATTCTCCTGAAGACTTTGCAGCTCTCCAGGACTTTCAGATTGCTGCAGCTGGGACAGGCCACAGGTTAAGAACGCGATAATGATGAAGCCACCAACTCAAGACCATTCAATGAGGTGTGATTATGTCAAGATTGTTGCTGAGATATATCTGTCTCCAAGACAATCAGATACACAAGCTGAAAAGCAGATGTTAGAAAACATACTGTTTCAATAGCAGCATGTAAATATTGATTTCACTTGGTAAATCATCAACTTTTGTCAGAATTTGGGTCAGAAAACTTTCTGACATTTCTCTTCTTTACACACACAAAAAATTTTTTAAAAAAGTTTGTGTTCCATTAAACTTGGCACAGTACCAATTTTGTAGGAGTTCATCTGCTTCTTAGGAGTTCATGTTAACTTTTCAAGTTCATTCATTAGATTCATGAATGGTCACATGCAACAATTAATTGCCTAATACCATTAGACAAATGCTCTAGCTAGTCATTCCAGTCACAGTCATACAACTACATATGCAACCTTGGCCAGCTTTTGAAACATATCCACATATATCCACTTCTAAATCTTGTATTTATTACAGAGTTACCAGGATTATTTTTTTTTAAGCCAATTACTTAATTTACCAAAGCTTAAGCCAAAGAAGACAAATTTACATAGTGACTGGCTTGTGATTGAAGGGTTGTTCAGGTATAGGGTTTTTTTGAGCATACAGCTTTCATTTTATGACTTTCTTTGCTACCTCTGCATGCTCTCTCCCCGATTACAAGGTCTAACAGGGCTGGGGCACACACAGCAGATGGATCCCTACTGTGCTGCTGACGGGTGCCTACCTCCTCCAGCACAAAAAGCGTACGTGGGAAGTCCCACCTGCCAGCACAGGTACCATAACGCCTACAGGGAACTATCCTGATTTACTAAGTAAGTTTTATCCAACCTACAGGATGCGCAAAAGTGAACTATATTTACCAGAACTAGTCACTTATGAAAACGAACAAATTGAAATATATTTGGAATTCAGAGCTCCAGTCTGAGCTGTGTCACCACGTCAGATGGCAAAAACCTTATCGTAGGGAACATGTTCAAATGAATAGAAAACAGTCTGTTTTTTCAGTCTCTGAAGACAGCCTTGACAGACTGGTTTTAAAATGTTCCTAGAATTTCTCGCCATGGCATTCAACCTTCCAGTCATGTTTTAGGCAAGCTGACTCTATTTCTGCTAAATTAGTCAGTGACATGTAAAGTAGCAGCAAATATGATTTATAAACATAAAGCAGCTTTCACCTTTCCTGTATAGATCAGTGTCTTTTCCTAATACAACCTGTGCCAAAAATTTTGTATGTTTATCGACATATGTAGAAAATTTCAAGCCAGAATTACAAGTTTAGGAGTTATTGACAGTAGACATCTGTTGCACCATCTGCTCAAAAACTGAAGAAGTAAACCCATAATTTTGGAGCAGAGCAATTTTTTTAATGTTTGTTTTAAGCCTCATAAATCACTTTCATCTTAGTTCGTGCTAATTATAGCTCAGCATAGAAGAATATAATTTAAACCTAATTTTAAAATCAAATTTTAATTAAACAAGAAGAAGCAGTTGGATCAGAGCTTAGCAGTATTGATATGAGAATATTTTCTGACATTAGATTCTATCAAAGATAAGGCACAATGTAATATCCAGAAGCAGAAACAAGACAAGGAATAAGCAAGTGGATTACAGCAGCATCCCTAGTGCCTAGATTTTGTTTCTGGATTTTCACCTGTAGTCCTGCTGTACACATTTTTGAAGTACCAAGAAAAAATCCAAAACCCTGAAACTCCAGAAAATAGCAACACCAAAGGTGAATAATATTATAAAAGTGAAGGCTGGAACAAAATAAATGTGTTGCAAAAAATAAGGTATGTTACAGAAAAGAACCCAGACTGTAAACAAGAAGGATTTTTAAGGTCAATATCTTTACAAAATTATATCGTCATTTAAGAAATGTTATGGAGAAGCTGTGAAAGAAATACACCCAGTTCATCAAAGAAGAGAGTGGTACAAACTGATCCATCAATACATCATTCCAAAGACTTCTAAAAGATTGAAGGTAGTGTTTAAAACTTCCAGTTTCTCACTAGTTATGAGCAACTGTGCATTAGGGTTGCGAGACAGAAAACATTACATTCTTCTAGGCACAACGCAGCTTTCCAGGGAACTGAAAAAATAATAACACATAAGAGAAGTCAGTAAGCAGATAACACTGCTAAACTGATCATTCAAATCCAACAAACACCTCTAAGTTTATGTGGAATTTCTGCATCTGATGATAGATGTTCAAGGAAAGCACTAAAATTTTGGTGAGCAAATTGAATATCATAAGAACTCCTGCTCATAAGTGCCTGGCAGCTCCCAAGTCCCATTTATAACTGGATGAGTATTAACCTGTTCAGCTAGAATACACAGCAACTTTTTTTCAACTTTTTGCAATTTTTCATTATTATAAAAAATAATTGGATGGAATAAATCTATTAATTCACAAAAAAGGAGAAAATTCTGGTTATTTTTTCAATGGTAATTTTGACATGATGGTATTTTGCATAAGCTATTTGCAGTGCTATTTTGATAACAACCACTAAATGCAGGTTCCAGCTCTGTAGAATTACCCGTATTTTTCTGTTTAAACCACTAGATGTCTACAGCTACACTCATGAAAAGGCAAGTTAGCAGCATACAAAGTTCAACTTTGAAAACATGCTTGGAAACACTGGAGCCATAAAAGCCACAGATTTCTTGCTACAACTCCAACAGAGAGTCAATGTTGTAAATGAAAAATGCTGTCCTGTTTGTTTGTTGTTGTTGTTTTTTTAAAACATAAAAGTAAATTTAAAATATTCTGGTTGTCAGAAAGAACAAGTATTTGTTTCATGTCTCAAATTTTTTATAAAATAACTTGCAAAACACTACAAGTGTTGCTACAGCTCTTTTTCATACAAATATTAAGAGATTCCATAACCAGTTTATATAGGCTTTAAAACCAATTTTAACATTTTGTTTTTAACTGTTGCTTTCCATGTTCTAACAATAATTAAAATCAGTTGCTGTATTTACATAAGAAATGGGTCAGGAAATGTCAATGAAAGAGTCTAAATTTTCATATATGAGAAAAAGAATGAGAATCATGATACTAGTGCCAGTGTTTCAATTCAGTATACTACATCTCAAATACAACACTGTGTCAGAAAAAAGATACAGCTGCACTATAGATAGGATGATTTAATCCTAAATTATCTTTCTAGGTCAAAAAATGTGAGTTTCATGGTAGGCACAGGAAGGACAATCTCTTGAATAACAAAATACATCTTGAAAGTTCTAAAAAAGGTAGATCAGAATTACAGCATGAAGTTTTGTCTACTGTAAAGGAAAAAGAAATTGAGTGGTTTACAAGGCTGTTTTTAAGAAAACGCTTCTGTCTCTATGTGCTAGTGGTCAAAGTTCCAAGGAGAAATTTACTGAAATGTAGACATGGAAAGGAATTGACTCAGTGTTTTCAGTAAACTTTGGTGTCCTTTTATGATGAGGTTACAGCATTGGTGGATAAGTGACATCATCTACCCGGACTTGTGCAAAGTAACTGACATTGTCCCACACAACATCCTGGTCTCTCAATTGGAAACATTTGTATTTGATGGATGGACAACTCAGTGGATAAGGAATTAGCCTTGGTTGGTCACACTGAACAAATAGTGGTCAATGGCTTAACGTCCAAAAGGGGCTCAGTGATGAGTGTCAGTCTTGCACTGGGACCAGTGCTCTTTAACATCTTTGGAACGAACAGTGGCATTGAGTGTACTCTCAGCAAGTTTGCCATTAACATCAAGCTGTGTGGTATGCTTAACAAGCTGGAGGGAAGGGAGGCCATCCAGACAGACCTTGACAGACTTGTGAGATGGCCCCATGCCAAAGCTAAGTCCAAGGTCTTGCACCTGGGTGAGGGCAATTCTGAGCACAATTACAGGCTGGGCAGAGGATGGATTGAGAACTGCCCTGAGGAGCTGGCCATGACCTGTCAATGTGTGCTTGCAGCCCAGAAAGCCAACTGTGTCCTGGGCTGCATCAGCAGGAAGATGGCCAGCAGGTCAAGGGAGGCGATTCTCTGCCTCGACTATGCTCTCATGAGACCCCCCCGACCTGAAGTACTGTGTCCAGTTCTGGAGCCCCCAACACAGGAAGGACATGGAGCTGTTGGAGCAAGCCCAGAGGAGGACCACAAGAATGATCAGAAGAGGGCTGGAGCAGCTCTGCTATGAAGCCAGGCTGAGTTGGAGTTGTTCCATGTGGGACACCTTAGAGCAGCCTTCCAGTACCTGAAGGGGGCCTACAGGAGAGCTGTGGAGGGACTTCTTACAAGGGCATGTAGTGATAAGACAAGGAATAATGACTTTAAGCTGCAAGAGGATAGATTTAGGTTCAGAAGAAATTCTTCCCTATGAGAGTAGTGAGCCACTGAAAGAGGCTGCTCAGGGAAGTTGTGGCTGTCTCCTCCCTAGAAGTGTTGAAGGCCAGGTAGGATGTGGCTTTGAGCAACCTGGTCTAGGGGAAGGTGTCTCTGCCCATGGCACAGAGTTGGAACAAGATGATCTTTAGGTCCCTTCCAACCCAAACCATTCTATGACTCTATGAATAGTAATTTCTGAGAGAGTGACCAGAGGCAGAAACCCATGAGTATCCTAGGGAGCAGAAGGTCATACAGACAAAATCTTTTGAGAGCTATTAGGCGAATGATTTTGGGCCAGAGCTGTGGAAGCTAAGCCAGGAGAGACTCTTCAGAGGAGGCACAAAACTTCCTGAGCTGAAGGTGGCTGACTTCCCATGCAACGAAAATGTGCTGATTTTGAGGTTTGGTGCTGAATTAGTATTATAGGCTGAATTTCTTCGGCTACAAAAGCATTCCACATAAAATGTGCATTTATCCAAGATAACCACCACTTCAAACATAAAAATTAAGACAAGAGCTCAGAACATAATTTATCACTTTGATGATAAATAATATCATTATTATTCGGGGGTATTTGGCAGACAGTCAACATTCAAAGAAGTAGATCTTGCCTCGCATACAGAGGCCAATTTCTTGCAGTTTAGTATAGCAAGAACAGTCTCATGAATGAAGCAGATCTTGGTATTTCCACCTTTCCCCTTTTGTCAAATGGTTTTTAACATCTCACCAAAGGCTCAATGAACACATACCTTCTCTTGGAGAAAGCAAATGTCTTTTCAAAGTGTCATTTGTAAAAGACAACAAGGGTACCTAAAAGACTTATGCAAAGATATCAAATAAATAATTTAATTTTAAAACTCCCAAGCAAGCAAGCACTGTGCAGTTCTGCCATTATATCTCAAGGAGCAGTGGGCAGTTACGAGCATTAACAAAATTATACAACACGGAAGAATAAAATACAAAATTGTAAAAGCCTCTAGGAAACATTTTTGCCTTTTAGTTAAATTCAGATTTGTACTCTCTGGAAACAATAAAATTTACCAATGGACTGAATTTTACTATGATGTAGTCAGATTTTATTTTGAGAAATAGAGAATAAAGTAGATCATGTATCTCTACTAGGCAGCATTTTGCTCCTGATACTTTTGGAATGGTTAACCACTGAGATTTTCAACAGCTTCTGCAACAAGAATTTTCCACAATACCTAATGAAAGCAATAATCACCTGTGCAATTTATGAGACTGACCTCTCATTGTCACTATGTAAGATATGAGGTGGACAGAAAGCTGTTAAAAATGAAATTTCCCGTCCTTCCCTGTGTGTCACTACTGAGTGTCAGTTTTCCCAATTTCCAGAGAAGCACCCTAGTTCCTACATCCTTTATTTCCTTCCAAGGAAAAAGAGCCACTTGGATGCTGCCTCTTCTCTTACATCTGAGCAGTTTAACATGGGAAAGAAGCCAAAGAATCTGGGAGCTAAAAAATACATTCTGAGGAAAGACAGTTCTGATACACAAACCAGCTCTGTATAAGTAACCAGGGCAAGAAAGCATTTCCTGTTTCCTTAGATACGTTAGAAAGTATATGTATAATTTAATTTTCAATTTAGTTAAGGTCAGCACAGCTTCATGATAGAAGACATATGTAAACAGTACTATCTGGTCTGAGTAAGCACTAGTAGGGGCAGCCAGGATGATAGAATACCCCTTGATTCAATCTGTTTCACTCAGGATTACAAACTAATTTACAAACAAAAGGTTTTGACATCAACAACAGATATAATGTGGTGGCACTTCACCCATCTGTGCTGAGTTTCAGTGTGCAGAACTATTTTGTGAGGACTGTACATATAGAAAACTATCCAGAACAAAACATTCTGTAAAAAAGAATCAGCACAATATTTTACTATTTCTTATTAACATTTTTGTGAGGATGTTTAAAAGTACTATTGATTTAGATGATAGCTCACAGTGCTGATAATGTGAAGACTCAGGAAAGGTCAGTATCTTTAACCCAACTATTTTTATCCACAGGCTGACAGCATTTGGCTTCAGCATCCCCTGGTATACTTCCACATGACAAGCCATCTTCTATGACCTACAACTAGGATATTTAACTTCAATATAAATTTCCAGATTGGTAGAATAATACTATTATGGTTGTGTAAAGAAAGCAGAAATGTCAGGCAAAATTATGCTGATGTAGCCATTTTCAACAATTAAGAGTGTATGTATACACATCTCCCCCTGTGCATCAGAAGTTTATGCATCAAGTTTGATTAAACATGAAGCCATACTAGAAACCAGAAAAAACAGTTCCAAAATCCTGAATCACCCACTATCTTGTAACTAATGAAAACTAGAATATTAGATAATTGCACTTTGAGTGTAATACGACCCCAGGAATTTGGATTAGGTATATAAACCCATGTCCTTCATAGTACATATTACACAGGAAAATAAATTGAATCAATTTATGAATGGATTACATGCTCATAATTAATAGATTTCCATGTTCAATATTTTCTATCTTGTGGAAAAATCCATTTGAAACATATCATTCAAAGATTTACTTTCATTTTTCTTGATGTATATGATTAATATTTGTAGTGTTGCCCTTTTGTCTGAGTTGGGCACGTCGGTCTAATTTTCATATCACTTTTCTGAAGTGTAAAGAAAAATCAAAACTAGAAGCTAGAAAGAAAAGTATGTGACTATTACTCTAGGAAGGAGAGAAACCTGTATTCAAGTATATATGAAATATACACACAGAGAAAACCTATAAATATTTAACATTTTATAACCTATCACACCAACATAATTCTCACTTTGTAACTAGCCCATCAGTAAAAAAGAGGTAGAAAAGGGTTTGAAAGGACATCACTCCCCTTTCCAGTCTGTGAGCAAGAACCTAATACACTGTATCTTGATAATTTGATTTCTCAAACTGTAATACATTCTGAGCCCAAAGAACTGCATGAAATGCAATGAGGGCTCCTTCTTTCCGGATGTAAGATGGAGCACACAATGTGTCATGCCATTACAGTCAAGAGGCACTTACCTGACTCTACCAGTACTGCAAAGTACAGAAATATCATGGGACCTGCCCCAGACCTACCTTTACATGCAGCTAGAAATAACATTAACAGCATTATTGGCACTTTCCCTACAAAATGTTTTCTATATTTTGTAAGACCCTGCTCACACTGGACAACAACTGCACCATCTGTAGTACAACACCAAGCATTTATCTGTAAGATAAATGTTAAAGAGGTAATTTTCCAGCTGCTTTGAGCTGCAGTCGTTTGCATGTAAATTTACATGGATAATAAAGATATGAGGTTTCTCAAGAAAGATCGATTTCCTTATTTACAAAGACTGAAGACTCAAATTACAGCAAATAATCACCCTGGAGTTCCAGGGCTCCTCCATCATTGTTTATGTTCTGTAATTCAGTGTTAATTACTATCAGGAAGTGTTTGGTTTGAATATTAGGCAGCTATATCTGACTTCACAAAAATTTCACTTTTTAAATAAACTTAGGGACCTCAGTGACTCTAGGGTAGCAAAATGCAATCTAGTCTGCTTCCAACTAGATTAGAGATTTATTTTATTGAAATCATCACTTCAGTGCAATATGAATTCACTGCAAATAGGGCATGCTGATTTTAACTGTTAATTAGATCTTTTGGATTTAAAAAAACAAATGAACAAATAAACAACTGAAATAGTTGGGGCTTGTGTGCTTTAGAATGGTTATTATTGCATCAATTAGTATCCTAAAAGCTAACTTCCATGTTACAGGCATGCTATGTGGGAACAGTAATTTTCACTGCTCTTCAGTCCACTTTTGACTTATTAGTCTTCAGTATTCTGCACTCTGCAGCACTTCATAGGTGCCAGGAGCATCTATATGTAACATTTCCTGCTTCGTAACCCATTACTGAAACATTAATTATTTCAGGATATCCCACTACATGCTTTTCATACAGTTCTAATTAACTTTGCATCTCAAAACACAGATTCTGGATAAAGAATTCAGAGCACTGCTTAGGTGAGAATTCATCTCTTCCTCAAATGACTTCCCACAAGGTATTATTTCTTCTATCTGTTACTGGCTTCAAATGAAGATAAATTACATATTTTCTTCAGATTTAACTTGTACATGATAAGACTACATAATTTATATAGATAATAGCAAGCACATCTAAACCTAATGTTAAGAATTTCCACGTGGTAGTGCAGACCCCCCTGTTCACAGAGCCAGACTGCAACACTGGCACAGTCTGACCTTGCTACTGGAGCAATGAGTTGAAAGAACTGGGTACCTTTGTGTTCTACTGCAAACACAGTTATGTGGGGTGATCAGGCATTCCATAACTGTACCCAGAACTCTGTTTGCAGAACATATCCAAGACCCCACCTGCTTGGAACACAGGCCCACTCCTAAAGTTGCCAAAGATGAACTAACACAAATCATAGAAAAGGGCCGAAAAAGTCAATCATCTTGGGATCCAATAAATATCAGTCTTAAGAGGAAGGCTGCAGCCCTGCATCCCTCATGTGTCCATGTGTCACACACAAAGCTGGTTCATCCCATTGAAAGAATAAACAGCTGACCACTTCTCTTAGCTATCCAAATTATATCAGGCTGTTATTTTTTATTTTTCCAGTTGGGTAAATGAGATAAATGGAACTTCTTTCATGTACCCAAATTCAACATTTTAACAGGCTAACTGCTTTTTCTGTGCATGTATACACATGTGCACAAGTACACACATAGTTTAGTTTAGAAATTTTATTAGGTTTTTACTTGAACCTCTGTATTGATTGTAAAGGATTCATGATTATTAGGAAACCACCAGGAAATTCTATAATTTCATTTTGTGATTCATTCTAATAGAGACAATCTTAATTTGCTGCTATATCAAATCACAACAGGCCCACATTTATGTGTTACAGCGCTCTACTGAAATCCCTTCACTTAACCCTTCAGCTGTAAACTGTCTGGGACTGGGGGTGTATTCAGATGCACTTAGACTGCTCTCTGAGGAGGAGTATAAAAAGCAAGGGGTTCTGCTCTGAACTTCGTGATTCAACAGGAGGGTCTTCCTCATTCTTTCTCCCTGGTCCCTGCACAAATCACTCTAGCCTCCCCTATCCACGTACCAATCATTTGTCTTGATCCTTCTGTAAATTACTCCCATCCACTTCCAACCATTACACATCCCTTCCACATAGTAATTAATAGAGCAAACCTTCCAGTCTGTTAAAACACACTTTCACAAATCTGTATTGAAAATCACCGTCAGGTGGTATCTTTGTTGGGGATTCTTTAAGCTGCCATAAGACCTTCCACCCTCACTCCACTACATGTTGAGATACAATCTTTGTTGTTTAAAAAGAAGGGAGGAACACAGATAAAAATATAGCATAAAGAAAGCAAAAGCAAGATAGAAAGAAATTGTGTAATCTTTAAGAAGTAATTTACTTTTAAACACTCTGGAGCATGTTCTCTGAAATAGTACATTTCCTTATCCCTACATAAAGCCCATCTGATCTAAGCTTTTCTTAGCTTGGCTCATCATCTACAGGAGTTAACATACTTCATGAACCTAGGCCAACCCAAGACAGCATCTGCATTGCCTTTTGGTCTTCAATCCTATTGACCATATCCCAACACACTGCTTTGATGCAAGAACATGAACTGCAGCCTCTGACAGAGTGGGGATTTCCTCTTCTACAAGGGAGTACTTCTTTTAGTATTCCAAAGATGCTAGAAATTAATTAAAAAGCCCCATCCTCAGTACTGACTATTTTTCTCATACCAAACAACCTCCCTCAAAGTAGGAACTAATCTAGAAATCAACAATATACTCTACATATAGCATTCATACTAAAACACCCACTCCTACATGCCCAAACTACAACAATTTGAAAATGAAATCAGGAAAGCTAAAACCAAAATTAATCCATTTCAGCTTTATTGATTAAATGGTGATCTCTATGTTAGATAGCTCTAAAAATTCCATGATTACTTTCATGGTTTTAATGGATGTAGTTTAGATTTTCGAACACAAGTGAGTGATGAGAAACTGTCCTGGTCTCTAAAAGTATGATTTTAAATACAATACACATATGTTGCAACAGTTGTTGAGGACAGTGTTGCTAACTTTGTGATTGTCAGTACAATATCCTAACTGTATTGTTTCCATTTTTATGTGCCTCATGTCCCTGCATAATTAAGCACAAAACACAAAATGGATTTAATTAAACCGTAGGTGCTTGACGCCAGATTTCTCTCTTATGTGCGGGTACTGCCAAGCACATATTTATTTTTAAAATCCAAAAATACCAAATATTGTACAAATAGTAGAGGGCTAATTTATCCTTCCCTACTAAACATATGCTTAGAGAAAAATCTGAGAAATAGTAAAATAAAAGAGCCACAATAATTAAATAAATAAAAGTAGGCATTGATCTGTCTATATATTTATAAAGATCCAGATGGTGAAAAGACTACAGTTAAGCCTGAAATCTTGAAGAGTATATTGCTAAAGTAACTTAGGAAGAATGTTTAACATACTGTGCTCATTGGCAGAGGCAGGGAAACACTTGTCAGGGAAATGGAAAGAGCTTATAAAATACTCATTAATGGTGTGAAGAGGCCTGGACAAGGATGATAAAAGTAAGCAGGTGAAATAGTAAGTTAGAAAAATTTGTGCACAACACTGAAGCTGCTTCATTTAATTAAAAAGAAGTAGTGATAAATATTGTCAAATGAAATTAAGCAGTTAAACATTTAACAGAAAAAGAAATCATTAAACTAAGTAATTTTTCATTTTTTCCTAATACAGTATTGAGTTTTCAGTAACTTTTAATTATACTATAGTCATTTAATCACATATTATTATATTTCTGATAGTACCATTATGTTACAGAAATTAATTTACACAGTCATCACTATCTGAGCACACATCAACACTACACTCAATGGGCACTTTGTGGTCCCAACCCTCCCTAAAAAAAACCAAAGGAAAGATCTTTTCACCTCCTCTTCGAATTTACAAAAACATACGTTATTTTCAGCCACCTCAATATTCACCTGTAGCATTAGAAGGCAATTCAGTTTAACAAAATTAACCACTGGATGTTGAATATGCTCCAGACTTCTCAGGAGGATATTCCTTCCACCTTCCTCAGCCTTTGGGTGTTTAATCTCACTTATGAATGGCTTTCCATATGTGCTTCACACTGAAAAAATGATACATATGTATTCATATAATTAACATCACCTCCTACAGCAGCTGAAACTAAGCACACATCAAGAGGTACTCAGGCCTTTGCAAGACTGAGTCATTTTTCTGAACTAATGGTATGTTCCTTCTGAAAAGTAAAAGAAATTATGTTTTAAAAGTGAACTCAATCATCCCAGTGTTTTGCTGAGAGTATTACACTATAACTGAGGGGTGGCTGGGGATTTTTTTAATTACTAGTTTCATTGAATCTTGCTCAACCATAGATAACATCTGGACTTTTCTTCTCTGTATTTAACATAGCAGCAGTAAGTTTTGTTTTCTGCTTCTCCAGGTTTCAAATTAGAAGAACATTTTTCCCCCTATGTATTTAAACTAGAAATGTTTTTACCCAATCCTTTACTTAATTTTTACATCATTACATAACACAATCTTTCAAGAATAACAGTGAAGAAAAAATGAGCTTTTGAGAAATTAGCAAATAAGTAAGAACCCATTTTTAAATTAAATAATACTAGGTGCATTTTATTTTCATTCAGCATCTTACAGCTAAACCAGCCAACCCTACAGTAGATACAGTGTCACCAAGCTATGCAGAGTTGTGTTACTGGGACTACTATGCTTTTATTAACAATAAACATGGGAGCTTTGAGATTGACTGCTCTACACAAAGGTTAACATTTGCTGAGATTAAGGACAGGGTTCTCACACAGGGGGAAAAATGTGTTATTGTGCTTATAAAGGCAATTAGCAACAACAGACTTCACATTACATGTAGGATACTTGCGTACTACAAAAATTGTGAGATCCATCCTTTCTGCAACTTGCATAAAGTATTCTGGCCTGTATTTGAGCAGGTTTGCAAGAACTGACACATCACAGCAAAATCTTACCATAGCAACACTGAATGGAAGACAGCAAGCAGACAGTTGATTTTATCTGCTACATATTAATTCAAAATATAAAATAAAAATAATAAAAAAGAATCAAAACAAAATCTAGCAAAAAAGCCCCCACAAAACAACAAAACCAAATCAAACAAAAAACACCCACAACAACAACAACAACAACAAAAAAAAACTACAATAAAGCCCCAACCAACCAAACAAACAAAAGAACAACAAAAAAAATCACACTTAGGGATTTGGAAGTATCTAAGAAGTTGTGCCCTCTAGAAAAAAAAGTGCCTTCGTTTACAATATTACTTCAGTATTAACTATGTGGTGCATTTTTACGCAGCACTTGTACATTAAGCAATATTAAAATTTTATGCCATGTTTTGCAATTGCTTTGTCCTCTGTCACTTTTTACCTTGTCTAAAATCCAAGCAGAGTAGCTTCCCCATCAAGATTCTAAGGTCTTTCCCTCAAAACCCCTGTGAGAAGTGAACACAGAACCACAAAGTTCTAAGAAAACAGAAACTTCAAAAAAAATGAGGCTTAACTAAACAGTGAAGCTTGAAGTAAGACTGGAAAATAGGTTTCCACTGACCATGAAAAACCCAAAACTCAGAGCCAGATGCTCTACAGTCTTCCTCTGTTATTTTGTAGCATGTTTGTTTTGTTTTGTTTTGTTTTGTTTTCCAATCACTTTCACGAAAGTAGTAGGCCTGAGTTACAGAAGCTACATGGCCCTGTTAGCTCTTAGCTCCCCAAGAAATGAAGGAGTAAAAAAAAAGATAGATAAATTCCAGCATTTCAACACGGATCGAGACTTTTTTTTTAAAGGAAATGGTGGCATCCTTTCTCTTGAACAAATGAGCAATGATACAGTTGACTAAATGTGGGGCTGTCCAAAAACAACCAAAAGAGAACTTGCCAGAAAGGGTGAAATCTGCCAGTGATCTTACAGAGAAAACAGGATCTTGGCCCCACACGGCTTTCCATACACACACTTCTACACACCAACAGCTCCACAAATAGACTGCGTCTGGGAAAATGAGCCTAGCCCTCTGCTCTGGCAGCACAGCACTGATGTGCCCCCAAAGACAAAAATTAAGATCTGCATGGATGTAGTGGAATAAATTAGATTATTTACACAAGAACATGTATGGAAAAGAGAGGAACACTTCTAGCTGTCTTCAGTATCTTCAGCCAAAAGCTGACAACCAGCTCTGGAAAAACATCCTAAATGCCCCAGAGAGAGCAAATGCTGCAGAGCTGCACAAAGTCTTCAATCCCTGCCTTGTAGTTAACATTTTTTTGTGCTGAAACATCCTGAACTGCATTTAAACCCCCCATATTTTCCTCTCTGGGATCCTAGACACTGTGATTCATCACTGCCATATCCAGAAGATGGCACCAGCCACCTTTATTATATCACAGAACACATCTGTCGCTTTTTACTTTTTCCATGAATACACACAAAGCATGTCCACCATCTTCTCTGACCCGTTTCATAATTTTCAAAGAAGATCTGGCAGGCTGCCAATGATTCTCTCAGTTTACATCCACTTTGTAATAATTTACATATTTTGAAGCATTAGAGTTAATTGACTAAAATGCATAACCTCTTCATTGACACTGTAATATTATCTTGCAATAATGTTCTTATAAAAGAAGAATAAAACATACCTCCTGAAGTACGTGTACTTCTTTTACAGAGCATAAAAAAAGTCTTAAACATCATAATACACTTGTAGCATGACTAGGAAAATACTTGCTTTTATCTTTATGTAATATACACATAAAAGAGCAAGAAATTTGAAAGTAATTCTTTTTTCCCCACAGATTCCAGTGCATTCCATGTAATTCCAAGTACTCCTTCTAAAGCCAGAGATGTAATTTCATTACTAACTTCATGACAGCTGTGCTCCTTTAGGGGATTATAGCACTAATATCTTGACTCTTTTGATAAATAGAAAGAGCACTACAATGATTATTTTGGAATCACATTTGCAATTTGAATTTATCTCAAGCCAGGGCCATATAAAACCATGGAGATCGTGTGTATCTCAGATCTCCCCACTAAAAAACAAATCTTTGCAGCAATAACTGCATCTATCTCCAAGAGAAAAAAAATAAATTTGCAACTGTACTTTTCAAATTCAAGAAACTTTCCTTCACTCATTAGTTGTCACCTGCAACTCCATACAGCCACGATTTTAGTTTTCCCAATTCTTCCTTTCTGCATGGGGATATAACTACAGTATCTAACCTTCACCCTGATTGCTCTGCTGTATTCCTTCCTCCTTTATTCCAATACTCACATCTGGAAGCTTTTGCCATTTTCACCCTGCCTATAGATGAGCTGTCAGCAAACACAAACAGCAATACTTAAATATGTCTTAAATACAGGCTAAGTATTTGAAGTCACAAGTTTGATACACCAAATGTTTCAAGAAACACCTGCAGTTTGGTATATTTTGTTTAGGTTCATTGAAATAATGTTTATTTTTTCATACCATATTTATATAATAACATAACACATACTCTTTTCAGTTTTCTACACTTCAAACTGATTTTTTAGCCATTTTTTCTTTCCTTATTAGCCAGACAATATTTAGTGTGTCCAAAGGAGAGCCACAAAAATTATCAGTGTGCTGGAGAACTTCCCCTATGAAAATAGGCTGATGAAGTTTGGGTTGTTCAGCCTAAAGAAGAGTGGCTTTTGAGTACCTGAAGGGGGCCTACAAGGAAGCTGGGGAAGGGCTTTTTGCATTAGGGTGTAGCAAGAGGACAAGGGGCAACAGTTTAAAATTTGGAGAGGGGAGATCTAGGTTAGACATTAGGAAAAACTTCTTTCTGTGACAGTGGTGAGATGCTGGCACAGGTTGCCCAAGGAAACTGTGGCTGCCCCCTCCCTGGAAGTGTTCAAGGCCAGGTTGGATGGTGCCTTGTGCAACCTGATCTAGTGGGAGGTTGAAACTTGATGATCTTTAAGGTCCCTTCCTACCCAAATAATTCTATGATTCTATGATTCAAGGTGCCTAATTGAATTTATTTTTTGCCTCTGTTTGTCCTCCTGATTGATCTTCCAGTCAGTAGGTTTCAGCACTTTCTCTGACAATAACCTTGAAGTTAAGTTTCTTGTTTGTGTGAACATCTCAGGCCCCTGAAGTATCTGAAAGAGATGGTGGTCCCTCAGAGTGACAAAATCATGCCTAGACCACAGTTCTCAGTCTGTAAACCTAAGCAGGCTCCAGATTTCTCCGAAGTTGCACAAGAAAGCTCCCTACAGACTTGAGGCGTTTCCCCAAAGATCTCCAAAGAGAAGGAGAACACAGGGAGGAACACAGGTGGAATCAGAGGTGTTCCCTTGGGAGTCAGAGTAGGAGGGGGTTTTCTATCCAAAGTAGAGCTATACTGGCCTTCAGAGGGATCAGCAGTGGTATTTCAGTAACAGCCTTCAGACCAGACTGCAGGAGGCAGTGAGAGCCAGAGAGCAGTCTGGTCTGCTGCCTTGAAAAGCTAACATCAGTTCTGCAATACTGGTTCTATGTAAAATCCTACTGCACCTTATGCTGAATTTGCCACTTCTGTAGCTAAAATACCATGCAATGCAGGCAGGCAAACACTGATCATAAAGGTAGCTTGGGGTTTTCTGGCATTTTCATCTAGCTTTGAAAGAATCCTGCAAACAAAGAGTAACGGAAAAAAAAATCAACTTAAATAGCGGGATTTGCTCAAATATCACCCAGACTAATATCACATACAATTGAGTAAATTAATGTTACTCAACCCAGTAAAGGATTTTCTCTTTCTCAGCAGGAATTAGAATCACTAAGGATCAGAATCTCACTTTCATTTGCAAAAAACAAAAAAATAATAAAAAACCAATATAATCGCTCTCATCTTGAAAAGAGAGGAAGGGTATCACCTAAAGAGTTCTCTGAAGCACATCACAAGCATTTGCAATGAGCATTTTAATGCAAGTTAGATGAACTGATTTAGAATTGCTTATTTGAAATAAAAGGACATAGATTTCTGCTTCTAAGAAGAAAAAGAAATAAAGGCCACCAAGAAACATCTTATTAAAAATATCTCAAAGTGAAAGCCAATATACTTTTGTAGCACAAAATAATGCAAGATATGCTTTTCTAATTTTGTCTTGAATAAAGCATATAAGAAAAGCCTGAATATCCTTCATCCAAAACCACATATTCAAATATATTTAAAGACATACCACAAGCAAATGTTCATTCCCCTTTTTTGTTTTATTGTGCATTATGCAGATGATTAAGGCTTGTTCCACTGTTAACTTAAAAAAAAAAAAAAAATTGTTTAAATCTCATTAATATCAAATGATATTATTTTTAATTCCATATAATTATTAATTAAGACCTGTTTAAAAAAAAATTCAGCTATTTCATACAGTCTGAAATAGTTTAACAAGCAACCAAATCCCAGAAAGAGGGCAATGCACTGGCATTCTACTTACCAGAGAGATCACTTCCAAGCCTGTAACATACACTCTCTGAGAGCTCAATTACCAGAGAGATCTGATATCAGCGATATCTGATCTGTCTCCAGGATCCTCCAAATACCATTAACAATTTCATATGTTAATTAATTGTTTCATTTATATATTCAATAACTTCTGAGCTGACACTGGAAGGAGGATTTGTCCTTCTCATCATGGAGTGCAACAGCATCCATCAGCCAGAGATGAAGTTATAGTCAGAATAATTTTGCAGATGATTCAGATTAGCAATGTCATAAATAGAAAAGTTTTAAAGCATTTTGAGAAGGGAAATAAACTCACCTTCATGCAGTAATTTCCAGAAAGATAATTAGGTTTTTCTCTATGGGCCTATTTGTTATTAGACTGGCAGATGATACAAACACAGGAGGAGTGGCTGACAGACGAAATGAGCCTACTGCTTTTCAGAGGAACCTTGGCAGATTGGGATAATAGGCTGACAGGATCCTCATTTTACTCAAAAACCAAAAATGCCAAGTCTTGTTCCTGGTGAGGAAAAAACTCCAGCACAGACTGAGGTCTAACCTACTGGAACATGTGGTCAGAAAAGGCTTTGTGTCCTGGTGGACAAGAAAGCCATCTAAGAGCCAACACATGTGACTGCAGCTAAAAACCAAGGGCACTTTGAGAGCATTAGGAATACCATTGCCAGCAAGTGGAGAGAGGTGGTCCTTTGCCTCTACTCAGGACTGGTGAGGCCACATCTGGAATGCTGGGCACACCTCTAGGCTCCCCATTATAAGGGAGATGTGGAGTCACTGGAGAGAGCCCAGAAAACGTCCATGGAGATGTTAAAGGGCTTGGAGCATCTGTGATAAGAAGAAATGCTGAGGGGGCTGGGACTGGAGGAGAGGAAGCTCAGGGGGATCTTATCCATGTATGTAAATACCTGATAAGAGAAAAGAACATGGAGTGCTACATAACATGTTGCAGCTGACCCTGCTCTGAGATGAGGGTTGGACTAAACAATCTTCAGAACTGACTACCAACCACAATACTGCTGTGGCTGTGAGATCTCTCATGATGACTGTGCTGTTGTTTCACTGTTATTTATTGAGGAAAAGGAACAAAAATTATTTCCTTAGCCATTTCCCTGAATCAGCTTGCCAAATCTAAGTCAGGGGTTACATATGGTCAAAAAGATCTAGCATAAGATGAAACTTTGGCCCAGGGAAATATTAATTTAATGTTAGCTTAAGAAAGAGAGCAAGCTGGCCAGGAAGTATTTGGTTAGAATACTAAAATCCAAGAGCTACAAGAAGTGCAAAGTTGTTCCCACCTGTTGTTTCCTTTTAGCCCCAATTTTATACGTTATTATCCTAAAACAATGCCTGTCTTCCCTGCCCTTAATATGAGTCCTGTGGCTTAAGACATGATACAGCAGAAAAGACTTGGAACAGAATCTCACTATGCTGTAAGTAGAACAAGTTCATAAAATATAAATGAAGAGGCTGTCATCATCCTTAATACCTGCAGAGATCCCTGAGCCATAAGCAGAGGAAGCCCACGCTCAAGCACAGGTCCCTGTGGTACAGCTCAGAGTAACCCACAAGTTCTTTATGGAGGAAACAGCACACCACTTTCTGAAGAGAGATTTAGTTTCTGGAGTGCCAGCTTCCAGAATGAAGTAAATAAACCTTTTTCAGAGACTCGCTCTGTTCACATACAGTATGAATGACAGACAAGACTGCCTAAACACATCTGTGATTGCACACTAAAGTGCTGAAACTCATGCTGTCACTTCCCTCTTGCTGTGTGCTGAGAGCACATGTGGCGGTCCCAAGTGCTCTATCAGATCCTCTTCCAGCTGAGGAAACTGTAAGAATGCATGGTGCAGAAAAGAAGAAGTACGCCTCTTACCCTTGGTTTTGACACAGTTTAATTATTATTATATATGAAAATTATGAATATATTACAATATTAATTAAAATATTTTTCTCGCAACAATTGCATGTGTGTGTATTGTTGATATGCCTTCATAAAAATTAAGCCCTGGCAAAAAAGAAAACCTGCTGACTTGTCAAATGTATGCCAAATTACCACTATTGTCAAACTGCAGAAGGTATAAAAACAACATTAAACAATGAAGCCTAAGTTTCTGTAGGAAAAAAATAACCAAGGCATCTGCTCTATGTCAGGATTTTTGTCTTTTGCTGGAAGGGTGCCAGTATTTTAAATCTTTTGTATTTTTTCCCACTCTGTTACATAAAAATTGCATACTTTCATACTCCAGAAAGCAAAAGTTGGTATTTAATTATTAGGGGTAAGACAAAAAAACACCACGAAACCCCATCTTCTCCATCATTTTCTTCAAAATAGCTGCAATATTAACACAACATTGTTAAAAATACAGAAATTCATTGCTTCGAGAAACTGCCCACAGAAGGCTACTTAGTCTACAATTCTTTCTATACTGTAGCTTTAACCTTCAGTAATATTTTTTTTAGTTGCTTTTTTTATTTGTTTGTTTGTACTTGGTTTTTGTTTGTTTTGTTTTGTTTCTGTAAAAATGCATGTACAACTAGTTTTCAGAGGTTATTGTCCAAGTATTGTGTAGTATGATTAACTGGATCATTTTTAAAAGCAATACATAAATTGCCTTTGATTTTTTCCAGTGTTGGAATATCAAATCTATTTAGTGACAGGACTGAAAGCATGTTTTCCCAGTCTTTTCTCTCCATTCGTCATACAGAGGAATAATTTGTTTTCCTACTATTTGATTACTTTGAACTTTGGAGCTTGACAGATGAGCTTCCTGAAACTGTCTATAAAGTCAGACAAATATTACGTGAAATCTAAAGTAATAAAGATGGTAAATTAAACCACATAGAGCACTGATGAGCTTTTTTCTTGTGACGAGCCCCCAACAGGGACCTTCAGCTCTGGAGAACAGTTATCATATTAATATTTACAAGCAGTTTAGCAAGACTGCTTCTAAACACTCTTACACAAAACACAGTTCAACAGATTTACTTTCCATCACAAATATTAAAGCTAAGTATGCAACAGTACTTAATTATATAGCAATTTTTATGGGCAACATATGAAAAGTACTAAATGCTCCTCAGAGGAGGAGGAGCTAGTCTAGGCTAAGGAGAAGATGTAGAGGGAGAAAAGTTCTCAGATAAAGTTTTGGTTGGATATTTTTAGAGAAATTTCCACAACAGATACAGTGGTTACCATGCATGAAAAAAGACACCCAGAAAGAATCGTCTGACAACAGCCAGCTTTTCTGTCAAAGCCTGCTTAGTTTAAAATTTCTCATGTATAAATTCCATAGAAATATTTCTGCACGCTGGTCAAAAATATTACTGTACGGTTGGTTACAAAAGAAAATTTGAGACCTTGTGTGGAAATCTATGACAGTGAGCAGCATAACAGCAAACAGCTGTAAGAAAAAGGGGTAACAATGCAAACTTACAACCTATAGTTTGTATCTGTGATCATTATCAGTATGGCTGAGGTGACCCTGAGGAAGCAAAGATCTGCATTATATCCCACTTAGGAAACAGAACCCAGAAAAAAGTTTGGCTTAACTTTAGCAAGCTCTCAATTGGGCAGCTTCCTCAAACAGAAGGTCCCATCACCTGGTGCAAGATCTGCATGGGTATGTGTAGACCGCATGTGTAGACATGCAAAGACTGGGTATGTGTAATGTCCTGCCTAGTCAACAAAAGTTAAATGATTCCTTTGCTTAGTCCCTTCTGGCAACAGAAGGTAGTTTTAACAAAGGCAAAACCTGCAAATTATACTGTTTGCCATGTATGCATGGAATTAAAAAAAAGAATAATTTATTTTTTATTTGTCACTTGGGCATTCCTTGCCTTTTTATGGAAACTGAAACTTTGCATAAAAATAACATAAGATACCTTAAAATGGTTATCACTCTTTGGTAAGGCAGAGGCATTACAGCTAAAACAGATTGCACACGGCAACACAATTCAGATGTGCCCAAGTTTCTTACCAGGACACAGATTTTTAAAAATACAAACAAATAAATTACATACTCCTAGTAAGTCTAGGGTTCCTGGTTAGCACTAAAACTCCTAAAACACATTACACAGTGCCCTCCGTAGAATTTAATTCACATGACATATTCCTTTCAAGGTGGGTCCATGTTGTTCCAAAGTGACATAGCAAGGACTTGGCCTCATATTTCATGTTATTCATGCACTGTCGTAATCCTCTTGTGGGACCTCTCTATTTACCTTGTGCAACATAAGACCTTCTTTGATACATGGAATGTTCTACTCTTCCAGTCTGGCAAATCTTAATCTGTTCCCGTTACAAACTTCTTTGTTTCTCTGACCAGAATGACACTGTTATCTTTCCAGGAGTCCTCACATACACAGAAAGAGAATGGAAAGCAAGATCTCCTTAGAAGACAGGATAGGAACAATTCCTTGCTAGCAGAATTTATTTTTTTCCAGCATTGAGTGCCTTTGTTTAAATATGAAAAATCAACTAAGTTGTCAAACTTGTATCACAAGTGGCAGTGTCTGCCTTTACAAAAAGTCTGGCATTTTATGTAATGGCACAGTTTATACAAGCCGAATATATGTTAGATTCAAAGACTATTTTTTAATTATGGGTTTTTTTCAGTAGAATCAGAAGACTAAAGAGAAAAGATACATGGTATGTGGAAGTCTGTAGACAAATTAATGCAATCAATAGGCTGCTTGGAAAACATAAATGCCATACCTCATTCTTGTTTTGGTCTCTCTGGTTCTTTTCTTTAAAAAAGTTACATTGCACAGGACTAAACTCCATCAGTAGTGCAGTCAGCTATTAGTGTATAAGGTGTATAACTGTACACATTTGTCTTCCTGAGTGTCTCCAACCCTTCCACCCTAAAAAAAACAAAAAACAAACAAACAAAAAAAAAAACAACCAAGCCAAACAAAACAACCCTGCCTTTTTCATATAGTCAGAGAGAAAAAAACAGCTAGTTGTTTCCATTATGTTTAGGACTATAAATTCGAAGAAATTTGGCCAAAAAAACCCCAACATGTCAGATGGACCAAACAATCTCTTTAGATAAAAAAGTCAGATTTCTTCACAAAAGAGAAGTATAGTAAATTTTATATATATTGACTGTAATGAAACATTTAATACACTGCTATATAGCAAGATTATATAAACTGCAGAGCTAGAGGAAAATGAAATTGTTAAAGAAAGTAAAACCAACCACATGAAATGGTAGATAGGGATTCAAATACATAAGACAAGAAGGAGTCTTGTCTTATGTACCAGCAGATTTCCTCATGTATTATTCTGGTCTTATTCCACAGCTTCATCAGCTGTCTTAACATTAAAAAAAAAATTCAGTAACAGCAATCACATGTGCCAATGACAGAATTTTGGAAAGCAGCAGTCAGATACAGAAATACCTGTATGGTTTACCCATGTCAGCCAAGAGAAGAAAGACCATTTCACAGTAAAAAAGGCAAGGTCATATACTCAGCAGTTTTTAAGAGATGAGGGGGATCAGATGACAGGACTATAGGCCTACATCCTATTCCTATATCAGGAAATACACTTCCAGGACAGAAATTAATTTTGGGATTCTGTAGCAGTAACATGGAGTTGCTAACCATTTATGTTAAAAAAGAAAATTATAAATACTTGCTTGTTTTACAGCAAGCACAGAGGAGAGCTATTGAGGGAGACAAATGTTTGAAGAGGAAAGCTTGATTAACTTCCAGCTGCCAGTTATATCAACAAGATAAACCTTATCTCATCTAAAGGTTAACATCAAAACAAGAACAAATAGATCAACAAGGTTATGAGTAGATTTAGACCAGAACTGAGGAGAATAACTGCCATCCACTTCATACAAAATACCAAGCTGCTTTTAAAGTCACTACCAATATGCTTAATGAAGGGCCATATGTTGTACTTAAATAATAGTGAAGTAGTCAGAGCAATGCAGAAAACACTTTCTGTGCTTTCAGTGAAATCTGGTCCTCTTGGTCTCAGGGCAGAGCACAATCATAAGTGCATAAAGAGCTTGCAGAATGAAAGCTTTCATGGGAAAGCTTTTCATGGGAACTGTAGAACTTAAGTTTTGACACGGAAAAAAGCAACACTAATGTCAACTGTTGAAAAACAGGGAAAAAAATGCCACATTGCTTAAAACTTGTGTTATCACAGGAAATGAAATCAAGTCATTAACACTTCCATTTTAACACATTTAACAAGAGTTTTTGTGTCACACAAGTCAACACTGGAATAAGCTGAGGTTTTGCCCATGTTACATAAGCTCCCAGCAGCTAAAGTCCTCTAGCAGGCTTCATAAGGACATCTCTAATCTTAACAGGTATTGACACAAATTAGGCTTCCAAAGAGACCAAAATATGCTTGTGCAGGAGAGCTCTTGAGCCTAAACTGAATCACAAGGTAGCAATGAAAATTACAAACAGCTAGAAATTTGCTAAAGCTTATTGCACAATTATATGTGAACTGAGAAATTATAAGAAACTTTCCAAGTCACATCTGGATTGTTAGTGGATGCATCCAGGTCCAAGTAAGACACCTAGACTGTATTTCTCTCATAATCCTTTGTACAGACCTCATTCTCTTGGGTTACCTAGAACAGCACCAGATACTTCAGGATACACAACTCTGACATACTGGCAGGATCAGGCTACATAGCAAAAGCAAGCTTTGTACAATGTAGACTCTGCAGTCACTGAGTGTAACTATATTGGAGACCAAAGTATAGCCAAATCCAGAAATGGCAAGTAATTTTTTGATTTCTGTCTTCTGAGCATTTAAGTCTTCTTTATAACTGCCTGGTCACTAACATTCCAGTCCTATGCTCTACTTCTATATACCATCCTGCCTGAGCAAAAGCAAACCAACTGACTTCTACTGTCCCACTGAGTATGCAAGTACATACTTAGGAATTGGAATTATTCATGGCAGGAAGACATTCTGAAGACAGCAGCACACAAAAAATAGTTCATGCTCCTCATGTTAAATCAAGAGTTGAAGTGGCCACAACAACCCCATGGGGAGCTCCAGGCTGGGCACAGAGTGGCTGGAGAGCAGCCAGACAGAGAGGGACCTGGGGGCTGGATCAAAAGAAGCTGAACATGAGCCAGCAGTGTGCCCAGGTGGCCAAGAAGGAAAATGGCATCCTGGCCTGTATCAGGAACAGCGTGGCCAGCAGGTCCAAGGAAGTGATTCTTCCCCTGTAATCAGTGCTGGTGAGGCCACACCTCGAGTACTGTGTCCAGTTCTGGGCCCCTCAGTACAGGAAGGAGATTGAGGTGCTGGAGCAGGTCCAGAGAAGAGCAAGGAGGCTGTGAAGGGACTCCAGCACAAGTTCTGTGAGGGAGCTGGGGCTGTTCAGTCTGGAGAAGAGGAGGCTCAAGGGAGACCTCATCACTCTCTACAACTCCCTGAAAGGAGGGTGTAGCCACGGGGGGTTGGTCTCTTTTCCCAGGCACCTTTCAGCAAGACAAGAGGGCATGGTCTTAAGTTGTGCCAGGGGAAGTTTAGGTTAGATATTAGAAAGAATTCCTCTACGGAGAGGATGGGCAGACATTGGAATGGGCTGCCCCGGGAAGTAGTGGATTCTCCGTCCCTGGAGATATTTAAAAAGAGACTGGATGTGGCACTCAGTGCCATGGTCTAGTAACCACAGTGCTAGTGGATCAAGGGTTGGACTTGCTGATCTCTGAGGTCCCTTCCAACCCAGCCAGAAAAAAAAAAGAAAAAAAATCAGCACCTTTCTTGGAGAGGAGAGGAGGGGGGAGGGGAGGGTCAAATCTTATTCCATTTGAATGGAAATTTTTATATGATATACAAAAGTCAACGGATTTGCACTTTCTCACTGCACACACTCAAATAAGATTCATTCTAACATTCATAATTGAAGAGTCTAAATCCATATCTAAATGCATAGAGTTATTTTTTTATAACATTCTCCTTTGCAAGTCCACTTGCTACAACAGGTAGATGTCGCCTTTACACAGTTCCACACATTCAAACCGTGTGTTTCTCTCCATTAGTAATAAAAGTTTGCAGTATTTTATTACTTATGTGTTCCAGACACATCCCACAATAAGTCTGGCAAGGGGATTAGTGTATTATACAAAAATTTCAGCCTTCTTTTTTTTCAGAGAAAAAAAAATGGTGATGACACATGCCCTTCAAAAAGATTAATTTTTCATGTTTCCTCTCCCAAAAGCAAAGGCACATTTTTAAAGGGCAGACCTAATGATGTGTTCAGAACAGATTTTTTTTTCTGCTGCTGTTGGCATTTGCTGACAGGTTCCAAATTTGATGGTGAATTATGTAATAAATATTCCTAAGGCTACAAACAAAATACTAACAACAGTACATATCAAGAGTGACTTTTTCATTTAAGCACTTCTTTTTAACTAAGTTCTCTATACTTCTGTAACATCTATATTTTTCAAATGCTCTTACTATTTAGAAACTCTATAAAAATCCTCTTTGAATTTTTATGTTTTAAAATTTTGATTTCCCAATTTTAATTTACCTCAGTGTAAGTAACAATTTAGCAATTCGTTGTGACCTCTCTGGCACTGAAACAGGGCAAATGATTAGGCCAGAACTTCTGACCTCTCACATTGTTGCTACCATGCTGAAGCATACTAATTAAAAGCAAATGGTCATCTGCACAAGAACATTTCTAAAAGCAATTTGAAAGTAGTGGTTGATTCTTGTCTTGATCTTTAAACAATCTGAAATTATGACTATAAACCTTAACTCTCATAGCAAGAAGAAATCAAAAGGGCAGGATCAGGCTGCCTACATTATTGCAAGAGGGCCCAAAAAAACCCTCTTTTATATGGAACAGACTTTAAAAACATACTGTTTTTTCCACACCAACATTAGTCCCCCAAAAGATTTAGATTAAACAACAGGAAGTATTTCATAACCTATCAAGTCAGTGCTTAAAATTCAGTTTAGGGAAAAAAAAAAATTTCTTTCTTCAATGATAACTAGATCTTTCCAGATTTCATCACTGTTGATTCTTAAATATCATCAATGATAAGAGAGGCTTTGTGGTAGCATACCTCTGACACAAATGAAGATTTTCAGTTTTCAAAGACTTTGTGATGAAAGAATTTCTTACTACCAAGACACAACCTCACCTCCATGTATTTCTTAATTATTTGCAAATCACTGCTATGCCAGGTTACTTAGCATATAGTCTTAAAACTGTTTCAAACACGTACCTTTGTGACATTGTCATTTATCTGTATTTCAGGTATTTTGAATATTTCTCCAGTATCCTGGGAAGTGTATGGACTTGGTTCTCTCTATGTAAGAAGATGGATAATATCAGTGACTAAAAGTAAGCTGATAGCTGCACAAAGATTTTATTAAAATGTGAAAAACACTTGTATCTGTCAGACGTAAAAACTCAAGTAGAGAAGATAATCAAAATTTTTCCAACAAATTTTAGATTTTTCTTCCTTTTTTCTTTGAATTATACATAAATATACTACTACATTTTTCTGAATAAGCTGAGAAATTCACTAGATCTCCTGCTGCACCTGTGAAAGCATGTTCCTTCACTGCTTACATATATAAGAAAGACCTAAAAATATTTTCGTCAATTGTTCAATACTTATGCTTTATCAAATGAAAAGGTTTTATACAGTTGTCCAAAATAAAATTTTTAAGAGAATTGTATTTGTACACAAGGCATCCCCAAATAAAGACTTGTTCTCTCATCTCAAAGTTTTCTTTTGAAAAAAAAATCAATTTATAGTGACAAGTAAATCTGGAAAATCCATAAAGATCATATTTATTTTCTTAGATCAGTAAGACTTTGCTGATGCTACACCCTGATACTACACCCTACTACATTTCCTATTGGACCTGGATTTCTGAATGATCAACAGTATATTTGGAACTATGGCTATGGGATAGCTAGAAGGTGTCAGAAATACCAGTATCTCCCGTTGAAAAAGGGGAGATGGAGGTAAGTGGGGGATTTGTTTACAATGCCCAGATACCTGCTAGCTATATTTTCCATCTCATATCCAGTTCATTATGCACAGAATCAGCTGTGTATCTTTTACTAGCCCTTAACACCAACACTGGATGTTGTGTGCATTAATACACCTCTATCACACCAGCAGTAGAACAGCAGATTCCAGCATAGTCAATGTTTTAACATCTAGTTTTCCTCATACAATTTGAGATGTATTACATCCTTCCCTATCTGACATGAAAACAGTGATTTCTATTTAAGGCGAACATCAAGATCCACGAACATAAATAAACTGAATTTCAAAAAATAGGGACTGAGGCAATCCCAAGCACAAATGCAGGCTAGGAGGAGAGTGGATTAAGAACAGTCCTGAGGAGAAGGACTTTGGGGTGCTGGTTGATGGGAAACTCAACATGAGCTGGTAATGTGCACTTGCAGCCCAGAAAGCCAACTGTATTCCAGGCTACATCAAAAGCGTGGCCAGCAGGTCAAGGGAGGTGATTCTCCCCGGTACTCTGCTCTTGTGAGGCTCCACCTGGAGTACCTGTGTCCACAAAGAAGGACATGGATATGACAGAGCAAGTCCAAAGGAGGGTCATGAAGATGATCAGAAGAGAGCTAAGGACCTCTCTGACGAGAACAGGCTGAGAGAGTCAGGGCTCTTCAGCCTGGAGAAGAGGGACTCAGGGAAACCTTACTGTGGCCCTCAAGTACCGAAAAGGGGTCTTCAGGAATGCTAGGGAGAGATTTGTTACTTTATTTTAAGTGATAAGATGCGGGGGATCAGTTTCAAGCTGACAGAGGGTAGCTTTATATTAGAGAGTAGGAAGAAGTTCTTTAGTGTAAGGATAGACACGGGCACAGGTTACCTAGGGAGACTGTGGATGCCCCCTCCCTGGAAGTGCTCAAGGCCAGATTGAATGGGGCTTGGAGCAACCTAGTCTAATGGGAGGTGTTCCTGTTCATGGCAGGAGTCTTGGAACTCAGTAATTTAAGGTTCCTTCCAACCCAAACCACTCTAGGATCTGATGATTATGTGATTTTCACACAATAAATTTGAGACTTTATTTCCAGAATGCTAGATCTGTATCCCAGTATGCTAGATTATGAAGCTATAGGCATCTCATCTAGTTGGATTACTGGAACAGTAAAATAACTTCAGCTTTCTTAATTTGATGTGAAGAGTTCCTTCAATTAGAACATACATTCTGCAATGAGATATGCAGCTGTTAATGTAACAGACATCCCAGCCACTAGCATTAAGCAGTGATCACCCTTGGTGACAACATCATATTCAGCAAGGTCATTAGCACAGGAGGCACACCTACATATAGCTTTCCAGTGTCATACTATTAAGTGAAGAAAAATACCCTAACAAGACTGCATGACTTGCTTTGGTTTTGGGTTTGTTTTTTTTTTTTTTTTAGAATCACTGCCTCCAGGAAATTAAAAATATTTTAACATTTATGCAAATTTAATACACATGATGATGATACAATACATTTCCAGCATGGGAAAAATTCAGAAATTAAAAAAAACAAAAATAAAAAAACACCAAAACCAAAACCAACCAAACAAAAGCCAACACAAAACATGCACACACACAAACAAAACAACCAAAAAAAACCCCAACCAAACAAAAAAACAACAACCAAACAAGCAATACAAGCAAAAAACAAACAAGCAAAACAAGCAAACAAAACAAAACCAAACAAGCAAAAGAACAGCAACAATAAAAACTGAGAAAGCCAAACATACATGCATATTTGATATCTGGACTGACACCTTTGTTAAGCCTTGCCTCTAGTTTTAACATTAAATGATTTGTTTTATGTCACAAGACTCCTGACTAGGTTAGTACCAGATATTCTCACTAGCACTTTCAATTCTAGCAGGCTGGGTATGAGACAACATTAAGCTCCAGCCCACGCTCAGAAAGAGCCAGGTAACAGTCTGGGCATCATAATATTAACTACACTGATGTTCCAAGAAGATGAGACAAAGGAGGAAAGGCTGTGGGAACCAAAAGAAAAATAGTGGGTAGGAGATTCAGAATCAACTGTGCTAACTGTGCTGCAGAATCATTGCTTCAAGCATCTTGTATTTGTCTATAGAGATAAAAAATTATTTATAGTGGGATGAACCTGTCAATATTTTTCTGTATAACAGTATTTCTGCTCATTCTCCAAAAATAATGAAATATAAATAATAGTGCATACATCCTTATGACTCAGCTTTTAGAAAGACTTTACATATATATGTATATATGTACAGTTGGAGTGGGAAGAGAAAAATATATCGAAATGGTAGTCTCAGTGTTGCAAAAAAGCCTCTGCAGAAAAGGATAGATCAGTAAAGACATATAAAGAGGAAAATCCAGGAAAGAATCACATAGAGATCAACAATTGACTTCCAAGAAAAATCTGAATCTTTAGATAAAATTAACTCCTATAAAGGGAGACCGGACTGGGAGGTTCAGACCATCCCGCAGCAGATGAAATTGGGAAAATGGAATAAAGAAGTGCTTTTGAGCACAGAGGACACAGAGAAGGATAAGTATATTTTGGTGAATGCAAAGATCAGTCCACAGAAGCAAAGATCAATGTACATTTTTTTCTTAACCCAAATTAAGTAAATACATAAGAATCATGGGGTTCTAAACCATTAAAGGGCTCTTGAAGTGAGAAATGCTTCCAACAGTATGCATAAAGATGAGGATGCTAGTTGTTACCCTCTAAGACTTTAAAAAATAATAATAATAATAAAAGAAGAAATAGCTAAGGCAGATTTTTGTATTAACAGGTTTTTTTGTACAGTTGCCACTTTGTCTTGTCTTTCCCATTGAGGTACCATACCCAAAATGCAATGCATCAGCTGATAGATTACAGAGACAGAAATAGTGACTTTATATCTCACAGTCATTGATTATTTGGTCTTCAGTGATGAACTTGTGTCTGCACTGAAACAAAATCCAAAGAGCACCTCTGTACCCTAGAAGCATCTTGCTAATTACAATAAGGAAAACATCTGATGAACCAGAAATCATGTGTGTTTCCTTACTGACTCAAAATCAATCCCTTATTTGACCATTTATTAAAGCAAACAAAAAGAAATTCATTTATTAGGTTTTGAATATCCTTCTTTGAGTAATTTTGATATATTACTTGTTGTACTTTTTGCTAAGTGCTGCAGAAAAATTATGTGACGAACAACACTGCATTTCAGTCAATGAAACTGTGGCTTTCTACTGCACCATCATTGAAGAATGCTGTGCAGTGCAATCCACCTGTTATCTCCTGCAATTTTTTAATTAGTCACTTCAGATTTGCACCAACTCATTTTGCAGCCTGAGTAGTGTCACCTCACTTGGAATATGAACTGGCATTTATGCACTCACACTTCAGCACTGTTACAGGGACAAATTATTCCTGCTCCAATTGCATCATAACTCAATTGATGCAATAGTGTGAAATAGGACATCTCTGAAGTCCTCTCAGTACCTCTGAGAAATAATCACCAGGGAGCTGAAGTAAAGCTACCAAATCTACTGGCAAAGAACAGCCCTAGCAAGAGGCTTGCCTTCTTAATAGCTTGTATGAATTAATTTTAACACTGTGACCTTTTAAAAGCTTTCTAGGATCCCTAGATTTTTACATACTTATATTTAAAGTTTTTACATCCTTAGCATCAGGTTTTATTTCACTAACTTCAACTGCCAGGGATGAATTTGAGCCTTTGTAGTCCTGGTCCACAGAGGCTGAAGCCTTGATGTCTGATAAAATTGTATTTTCATATGGCACAGGATCTGTGTTCTTCTGCTGCATATATAAATGATTCACATCTGTCTTTTATGTTAAGCTTCTAAGATAACTCTCATATCTAATCATTAGGGAAATATTTTCTTCAAACCAAAATGCGCATCTAAAATCAACATGCCATAACCTTCAGAAAAATTATACTGAATCAAATGTAGCCTGGTTACAATTTTGATATTTGAGTGGTAGAATAAATATGCTTATCTCTCTGAGGTGGACCTCACTGCAGCTACCTTCACTGCATTAAAATGTATCTTTCTTGCCCACCTTGTTGCCTCAATAACTTTCTATTTGTGCCCTTCTTCATTCCCAACTTCTGACTGACACTACTACAAGAATACTCGTTTCCCATGACCACATCCTGAGACCCAAAGATTCCCACCAGCCCCTAAGTCATCCAGTCACACTCAATGGCCACATTTCCTTTTCTGTTTTATACTCTCTCTCTATATATATTTATTTATTTTTTAATATGTCTCATGAGGGACCGCTAATGAAATTTCCTAAAGCATATCTGACCATGAAGAACTTCTTTTGACAACATAGGTTGGCTTTTTTTGAAAAACCAGAGAAAACTGAAGTAAAGCTACTGCAGCTTTGGTTTCTCCATTGTAACTGTCTTTAAAATGAAATTTAAAATGTAGGGCAAATAGTGATACATACTATAGTCTCCTTCAGTTTTTTCCAACAAGAAAATAACTTCAGCATTCCAGATGAGATTCTTTGTAGTTTTACTTATAAAACAGAGAAAAGGTCCTGTTAGCATCTTCAGCACAGTACGTACTCCAGTGAAGAACAGAAAGCATCAGGGTGGGTACAAGGATGCATCTTCACCTTCCCAAATGAACTTGTTCACTCAAAAGTTTAACAGCTCAATGTGAAGGTAAAAGCCCTGTGCCAGATTATCCCATAGGCTGGCCCAAGGGCACGTTCTGGAGGTGCAAGGAATGCTAATGGAGGTCTGTGCTGGGAGTAAAGGAATTAAAATACTAGGCTATTAGGTTCGTTGAATTATTACAGTCACCTCTGCTTGTTCATGAAGAAGGTGTGAGAGTCTGACCTCACTGATTTGTAATTGTCTCAAAAGAGCAATTTTAAGGTGAATAGCCCTGGCTAGGGCTAGTTCTACCCAGACTGGACTGGGTAGAACTGAGCAGGGGGTGACACCTTGGGAAGAGATAAGAACTACTGGGTGGAGACTACTCCCCTTTTCTGAGGGGCTGGAATGCTGGGGAGTCCCTCCAGGCACGATTACCCCAGACAGGGTGAAGGAAGCCACCTTGATTGTACTGATGCTGATGTACCTGGCTGAGGGGGCTGGAACAGAGGGGGAGTGGTGCCTGGAAAGAGATAAGAGCTGATGAGTGGGTGGGGGACTGCACCCTTCTGTGGAAGCTCCCCTCCAGGCAGCCTGTCNACCCACCGCCGTGTTGCATCAGACCCTGTCCTGGATCAGCACCATCTTGAAGAAACTCGCTGGACAGCTGGACCCCTGGTGGTGACTCTCTCTCTCTCTCTCTCTGTCTCTCTCTCTCTCTTTTTCTCTCTCATTCTTTCTTCCCACTTTCTTAGCCTTTTTCTCCACTTCTCTCTCTCTCTTAAATCTTCTTTTCCTGTCTCCCTTTTTTGCCCGGCTCTATCATTTTCCTTGTGTCAATTATCAAATAAAGTCTGCTTGCACCCAACCCTTCTACGGTTGGACTTTATTTTGTGGATCCAAAACAAAAATAAATTTTAATGTTACCTGGGACCGTAACAGAAGGTCTAGGTTTAGACTTTCATTTTGAGAGCTTTGAAAGCAGAGCCTCCCAGAAGAGTGTAAAGTTGATAGACTTAATAGATCCATACCTAAAATTTTCAGGGAATATATATGGATGCATAATGCCTGTCAGTCAATGCAAATTGAGTCTTTAATTTTTAAAAACATGCATATGATGATTACTATAAAGAAGAAGCTTGCATGCTTCAGCTCTTAGACAACTCTCCTGATGCTCTTTCCATGGATAGAAAAATATTTCAACATTACATTTATGACCAACTGGAAATAGGGCACCACTGAAAGCCAAACATAAGCTTGGACTCATAGGAACTTCGTCTGTCTTTCTTGGTTTTAGATTTGGAAATAATTTTCTGGTAATATGAGAAATACATATACACATACAAATATATAAGTATTTTTCCATTCATTTATTCTTGATCTTATAATAGTATTATGCAGAAATACTCTGACATCACTAAGCTTCACCTATCTTAATAAGATCTAAATTCTTCTTAAGTTGTTCTATTAACCAGCACAGACCAGCTACTAAAAATAAAAACTAACTGATGTGTATTCATAAAAAGATAATTAAATGTATGAGTAAATCACTGAAAAATAGTCACAGTAAATATCATGTTATTACCATTCAGGGGAAATAATAAGAACTAAAACCAAAATAAACAGCTTTAATAAATTAGCACGTTACCATCAGATACTTTTTCTCATTACACTTTATTTCCAGAGAGCAAGCAATTAAAGTCTACCAATAGGAAGCAGAAAGCTTTCATTTGCTTGTTTATTTAGCCATGACTATTTTTTTAATCTCCTTGCATCTCTGTAGACACTGTGATTCACTTCATAACAAGATAGTTTCTCTACAACTTGTGGCAAAGTTCAAAAAGTTGCAACAGAGATCACCTACTTGGTATATTCTTTACACGACACTTCCATTATGTCATTATAGCAAATATGCTACCTAAAAGAAAAGAGAGCATAAGAATAGAAAAGAAACTACTTCCTGCTTTTCCCGGAAGACTTTTTTTTTTATTTTTACATTTTCATTTTCAAATGTTAGGAGATTTCTGAAGTGTTGCTTCAGCAGAAGTTTAAATATATGTCTCAAAAAAGTTGCTTTTAGCTACAAACATAGCAAATATATTATAAAAGCATACTTAGAGCACTTGCCAGTGTCAGACTAAAAGTTGTGCCTAAAATGTGCTCCTGCTTCCTTAATTGATATTAAGATCTCAGATACTTTGAGAAATACTTGTCTGTTCTATGTTATGATGAATAGAATAGCCCATAGCCTTTAGTGAATTCCAGAATCCTACATGCATGCCTCACAGTAGTTCCTTCCAAAGGTGGAAAAAACAATAGTAATATATGTATATATATTATATATTTTATACATATATACACACATGACACAAATCAAAGTACCACAGCGACTTCACCAGGAAAAGATTGTGGAAGGTAAAAGTGTCTCATGCAGTTTTCATGCTCCTCGTCATAGGTCTAGAGATTTCTCATCTCCCTACACTACTTGGTTTCCTGTTTCCTTACTTGTAAGTAACTGTTTGTAATCTAAAACATTTTTTGCTTTCTCTTTTTAATGAAATGCAGTATTTTGAGGTAAGACCTGAGGAAGTATACAGAATAGATAATAGATAAAATGTCCTACAGGAAAGCAAGCCTTCAGGGTCCTGCTGTGACTTTTTGTGGGATGATTTGGTATTACAGTATCTCTGCAACAACAGCTCACAGACTACCAGTTTATCCATGGCATACAATTAATAGCGCTCAAGATTTCAATAGATATCTGTTGATTCTGGATGTTCCATCTGGATTGTTGTTCCTGAATTATTAATAATTTTTTTTATTCTGCCCATGAAGTTTGACACTATCATTCTAATTATTTAAGTTCCATCTCCTTTTGAAAGACATGTACTTTGATTTCAGATACAGAACAGGCTGTACATTAATAATTAATAGCTATTATCACCACAAGGAAGAAAGAAAAACAGTAAGCTAACTTTAGTCATCTGTATTTTCTTGACACAACATCTTAAATATAATAACCCCTGATGCATTTGCAGGGGACACCAACAGACAAGAACTGCGCAAATTGAACTATTGTTCTGTTTTATCTTTTAAACAAGAATTTGTTCCCCCTCAACATTTGGTGTTGGGTTAATCTCCCTGTTTACTTCATCTGACTTGCATCAGATATGACTGCAGTCCGTTCAGAACAGTCTTGGCTCTACCAGGAACAGAAAGCTACAGTCATAGAACAATTTAGCATGGAAGGGACTAATAGAAGCATCTCCCAGAATTATTTAAAATCCAAAACCTGACATCTTCCCTTTAGCACAACATTTAGCATTTTTAAAGCCACTTCACACTAATAACAGAGCATTATGGATTTTTTTCCAGCATCAGGCAGAACTCAGTCTACACAGCAAAAACATTAACCTTGGGTCAGTTCTGATAAAGATGGGATCCCTAAAATCATAATGAATTATTAACCTTTAAAAACCCAGATGTCTCGATACTGAACAGATTAGTCTGCACATGCACCAAAGTAGTAATGCACAGAATAGTTTTCTTTTCCCTACCAGTAAAAGAATAAACTCAAGATCAGCTTTCCAGACTAGTATATAAGACAGGTGCACTATAAGAAGTTACTTGTCAGGTTTCCTCACTGGAAGCTCACTGCAGGAGAGACACTAGGCAACACATGCAGGAGAGTGCCTTAATAAAATAGTTTCATGTTGAAATGCAGGAATGTGTGTTTAATCTGTAATAGAATACATTTTTTGCTTCATTATCAATTCATCCAAATAAACAGTCAGGAAAAGTATTGTTCATCCACAACACACAGGAACAAACTGCAAAAACACAAGAGTCCACTGTATATTATACAGTATTTTAAAAATCCATTCAATAGGTGCCAAAATGAAGAAAAAAAGAGAAGTTACCTAAAACAAAAGCTAGTTAAAATGTCCAATTTGTCATAAATGACAAAGTAATTGCACAGAGAATTATGAATGCTCTCTTCCGCTACAAAGAACTTTATAATAATTAATGATAAAACAAAATATTTTATTCAAAGATGGTAAAACCAGATCAGAAGTTCATTACAACTCATCTGATGATGTCAGTACTATTGCAGTTTCACACCCAAGCTGCAAGCTGCACAAGCACCTCCTGTGGGTTTCATCTGTCTAAGCTCCTAGTTTGCACCACTAAGAGAGGTTTCTAGTTTCCATTTTTATTGCTACACTTTTTACACACTGAAACCATCAGAAAAGTATTACACTCATATTTAATGGACACCTGCTTTTAGCTGCCTCCTACAAGTTAAATCCTACAGCTGCAGGAGCAGTGAGGAGCTAGGTCTGCGCTGGGGAACGGAGGGAGAGAGGTGCACCCTCACACTGGTGAGGGAGGAAGAAGGGCCAGGAAAAGCATTATCTTCTATTTTAAAAATATTAACAGATTATTTTACCAGTCCCTTCCCTGGGCTAGAACTACTGGGGTTATTTTTTTCTTCAGAGGTGTGTTTTCACTTCTGATAACCACTGTTGACATGCTTCTAAGTTTTTCATTAAGTTATTAAGATTACAGACAAGTGTTCCTAGATATTCTATCGTGCATTTTGTAACAAATTTTCAAAGGACTTTTTAATACTGATTTACACAATCAGCAGGTTAACTCAGGCTGGCAGGAACCTGGGGAGGTCTCCAGTCCCAGCCCAGGCTCAGCCAGGGGGTCAGCCCAGGCTGCTAAAGACTTCACACAGTTGATGTCTAAAATCCTCAAGGATGGATTCAGCACATCATCTCCAGGCCCTGGCTCCATTGCTGAGCTGTCCTCCCAGGGAGAAAGCTTCTCCTTATCTCCAGTCAGAACTTTCTGTATTCCATCTTGTGTTTCTTTCTCTGACCCTTGAACCACACGTTGCTGTGAAGAGCTCAGCTGTGTCTCCTCTATCCCCATCAGTGCTGGGCATGCTGTTTGTTCCCCCAAAAGCCATCCCCCCTTCCTAGATGAACCAGCTCTGGTCCATTAGTCTCTCCTTGCTGGACAATGACTCCAGCCTCACTACTCTGGTAGCCTGTCCTCACCTCTAACCAGTTTGATGTTGCTCATATGTTGGAGACACAAACTGGAGGCTGCATCCATACATGGTCTGGCAAGCACCAAGCAGAAGGGACAGTCTCTGCCCTCCTCTGGCTTTCAGACCATGGCCTGCTCCTACCATCCCAGGCATCACTGGCCTTTGCTGCTACCAAGGCACACAGGTACCCCTGACTTAGCTTGCTTCCCACCAGTGCCAGGGACCATGCCACAAAGCTGCTCCCTCCCCAGGGCTACACATGCCCTCCACCCTCTCCTCCAGGTGGCTGGCAGAGATGCTGAACAGGAGAGGTCCTGCACAGCCCCTGCAGGATCCTCCTAGAGACCAACCTCCAGGAAGAATCTGATTAGTAACTAACATCTTGTGAGCCCACCACCCAACCGTGTCCTCATCCACCAGTGTGTACTCCCTCCCAGACCAGATACAAGAATACAGGGGAGACAGTGTTGAAAGCCTGGCTGTAGCAGAGGTAGATGGCATCTGCATCTCTCCTCTTGTCCCCATGATTTCATTGCAGAAGGCAGTCAGATCTGATTCTCTCTGATGTGCCCACATGTTGGCTCCAGGAGGTCTCCTGGGAATTTACCTGTGACTAATGTGACCCTGGCCAGCCTGTGGTTCCTCATGGTGGCTCTTGCCCTTTTTTGAAAGCAGGTGTGATATTTGCCTTGTTCCAGGTATTTGAGACCTCACTGATCTCCACAGCCCTTGAGAGCTGATGGAAAGCAACAGCAGAAGGGTATCAGTCACCTCTCCCAGCACCTTGGGATGCCAGGGACTTGTGTGAATTGAGTGCTCTTTTGTGATCTTTGACTTGACCACACAGCTCATAGCTCCTCTCCTCCTTAAGCCTCGTCACTAAGAGCAGAGGTCTGGCAGACCTTGCTGGTGGCAACAAAGAAGGAGGTGAGGACCCAGCTTATCTGTGTCTACTGTCACTATTACCTCCATCTAGAGTGATTGTGATAGGGAGACCACTGCACATAGGGAGCTAGTGATCCACAAACCAGTTAACCTGTGCACACTCTGGCCCATCCTGTGCTGCACTGCACAAACAGCTTTGTCCTTCATGCTGTGCTGTGCTGCACAGATTCCTTGGCCACAGGAAGAACTCAGCCAACTAATTTTAAGAGAGGACCCTGCAGGCAGCTCCCACTTGTCACTGTCAATTACACCACCTGCACTGCCTTGCCTTCATCTCAAAGTGCAGCAAAAAGTTCTCATGAGAACATTGTTTTTGCTCCCCAGAAGAAAAGACTAACAGGGTTGTTTCCTTGGAAGAAAATGCTACAACAGCTTGAATGAGCAAAATTCAGCCAGCCTTTCTGTGGACTGGCCCTTCATTGTTTGCTGCATGAGGGATGGAGAGCCATTTGGTAACAAGAAGTTATCCTTGGCACTCTCCAGCAACCTCCTGGATGTCTTACCTCCTGATACATTAATAAGTTCCCAATGAGGATGGGATTCTGAGGCATGGAGACCTCATGGAGACTATGGTTTTATAGTGAAGTTTCATTTACTGCCTTAGCCTGTTCTGGGGTCTGCAATACATCCCACCATAATGTCATGCTCAGCAACATCTCCTTCAGCCCTGACTCACAAGTACTTACCCAGACCTGACCTCACACACCTGAACTGCTCCTTCACATAGAGGGCAGCTCCCTTCCTCTCCCCTACCTGCTTCTCCTGAAGCACTGGTCTCCATCCCTTGCAGCACTCCAGCCATGCGAGCTGCCCCACAAACTCACAGATATTCCAGAGATGTTGCTATTCTAGGACCGCTTGCTGAGCTCTTGCCCCTCCTGCTCAAACTCCTAGGCTGTTTCTTACGTGCACATCTCATGGAGGTGGATGTCCTTCTGTCCTGTCTTAGCATGCCAGAGCTCTGCCTTGTCCTCCCCACACAGCACTTTTATTTTCTGCCCCTGTCCCACTATTTCCTTGCTTAACTCTATGCTGTTATCTCTCTCCTGTGACACTCTAGTTCAATAACCTCCTCACAAGGGTGGCCAGTCTCTTGGCAAAGATGCTTTTGCAGTATTAGGTGAGACAAAGACAGCTGATTTCTTACATTCACAAATGCGGAACTCAGGGAGCAAGCTAAGTTTTTTCATGGCTACATGATCTGCTCCACAACTCACTGAAATCCAGATCTTCACTCACTGGGTGGCAGCTGCTGTACCTATACAGTTCCCCAACCACACACACATGTAACAATAGCTCAGCTCTACCATAAGGTAGCTCATTTCTACCTGCTGATATTTTGGTCTCAGACTGTCTTATTTACAGTCTCCAGGGCAGGACCCATGACCTGCTTCACGGCTATAATTTCATGGATGCCGCAACAAAATAAAAAAGTTACATTTCATATGTTACCACATTTGTCACTTGTCATTTTCTTTCTGAGTTACTGTAAATAGCCTGTGGGAAAATTCAGCTCAAAAGCAATAAGAAAAAGCTATTATCTTTAAACAATAAAGAAAAAAGTTTCTGTAATCAGAAACTGCACAACAAAACAGCAATTTAGTTCCCTTTTTTACTGAACTAAAACACTATACTGTGCAGCCTCTGGTTAAAATGGCCTGGAAAACTCAGACAATTTGGAGGCCATAAGTACAAACTTAAGACCTTGGTAAAAAGAAGCAAGACATTCCTCTTTATGGGCAGAAATTTACCATGATCCAAAATGCAATCTGTTTGGAATAGCAAGACTTTCATCAATTTTAGCAGGGGGGTTCCACTCAGCTTTTTGCTACCAGAGTTACACAGGCAGATGTTGCAGAGAGGAAAACAGCAGAAAAGGCTTCATTTGTAAAGCAACAGCCATAAGCCATACTTTAGTCCCTAAATATGTAACCCCTTTACTCAAAATGTGATTAGGGTCAGTATGTTATAGAAAAAGATAACGACCTTAAAGTCAGAGCTTTCTCAGAGGCAGCCACAATGTTTGATCTCACCAATATTAGCCCTTGCAAAACTCTTCTTCTTCAATTACCCTTCCCTCCCACAACTGCCAATAAAACAACTCCCTATCACTGAAAGACTAACATAAAAGCAACTAAATGAATTTTTTTTAAGTGTTTTGTTGAAGAAATAAGACTCCAATTTTTTCAGGAATTAATAATTAAATAAACAAAAAAGTCAACTTCTAGGATTATTCCTTGTTAGTTTTTCATTAAGTACATGGGAAGCAACAGGATCAGCAATTTCTACAACCATGTGAAGAAAAAGAAGGCTGGAAAATTCAGAAGTTGGTAGACAGCACCTGATAAGAACAAAACAGATATATAGCATAGCTATTCTCACTACTAGCCACAATATGCAGTTACTAATTGAAAACCTGTATATTTGTAAGAAAATCTAAAGCAAGCCTCAATAGGGAATAAATTTTTTAAAATGCTGAATTTTCTTTCCTTTTCTTGCACAATGTGAACACCTACCTAAATGGCTTTGCATGACATTCAGATGACATCCTTTATGCAAAACACATGCACACACCAGGCCTTCAGCTACTCTTCATCTTTTTTTGAATAAATCTCATTTTTAAAGAGGTAAGTTTGTGACATAGGTTAAGCCTCAGAAATCTCTCTTAAGAAGTGATATTCCAAGTTTTCAAGGAGGTGCTGAAGCATTACCTACATCACCTTTCACCCATTCGGAACTGCATGCACACAGTCGTAGCCTCTCCCCTAAGGTGTATTAGAAAAGGCTTATTACACTAGACTGCTAGAGGAGTGAGAAAAAGAAGCAAGTCTACACATCCTAGGCATTTTCCAGATGATTAATAACACTGACCAAAACTAGCCTTTCTTAATTAAAAAAACACAGCAATCATCTGAGACAAACTCAGTGGTGTTAAGACAGAATTAGAGAAGAACCTTGAGGGAAAAAAATACACATGCATAGTATCATTTGTGATAGCTCCTACTTCAGCACTGACCCAAGAAAGTCCTCTTCAGAACAGTTGACAACCTTTAAAAAGGCAGACAGAGAGAAGTTACTAGAAGAAAAACACAATCAAGGAGGCAAGGCTAGGCCAGGGTCATAATGCTAATGTTAAAACAACTAAAACCTTACATTTTTTTCAGCAATTGTTTGGGGTCAAGGGGAAAGGAAAATAAAGGTATTGGTAGAAAATGGCTGCATTTCACAGTATGATCCGGTACTGCTTTGGAAGTGATGCCTAGAGAACTATTCTTAGTGAAACATGATTTCAGAAATCCTATACTGATTTTTAAAAAAGGCAAAGAAATAAAGAAAACAAAAAAATGCATAAATGAAGAAAACACAAACTAATAGTTGCCCATTCATGAAAATGGTGGTTTATAAGAAGGCTAATTAAAAATAAAGCAAAACAGAACAACAACAACAACAAAAAAAACATCCAGAAACCAACATTTCATTCTGTCTTGTAATTTATGAAACTTAGTAGTTTAAATGCAATGCAAATCCACTCAGTATAAATACACTACTTTAGGACAGCTTTAGAAAAGATAACAGGAAGAAGTTTCTCATCTATTCAGAAAGATTCTGGATATGTAAACTCTAATCAAAGATTAGTAGAGACCTTCAGTTCTGGCCAAAAAGTTGCAACCTAAATCTCATTCAGGGTTCTACCTGGAATAAGGCTTTATCTCTGCTGTAAGCCACAAGAACCACTTTGTTTAGAACATAAAAAGCCCTGAAACAAAACCAAAACCAAACAAACAAACAACCCCACTACAACCCCATTCTCAACTGCATTGTGAATTTTTCTGATGATTTATGGTGATAGAACTCTTAACTCTCTTAACTCTCTTACCTGGGAACTAAATTTAAGTCACCTACTGCAAAAAGAAGTTAGTGTATTCTGAAAGAAACTGCACCTAAACTGTAGTATTTTAATCTACAGCGTGGTACAGATGAATGCAATGCCCCTCCTCTTCCCACTCCATAAGGGAATACTGTTACTTTCTCAGATGCTTTCTTGTTGCCATGGCATCCTTTCTAACATAGGTTTCTCTTCCCTCAGTGTTATTCACCCAATTGCCATTTAACCTGTGGGCATCTTTCCCCCAGCTCAAAGGTTATAAATCTATATTTGGTTTTGAGACAATACATTTAATTTGTTGAAAAAGGCATATCACTACAAACCTCAGAGTCAGCTTTTGGTAAAAGCACACAACGTTAATTCTAAACCCATGAGAACTGAGGTTATACTTGGACAGCGAGCGGTCCATCTGAAATCTTTTTGTGTGTTTTTGTTCCGCACCTAGCATTAGGGTTTTTAGCCCAGGGGAAAAAGACCATCAACCACTCAGTTCCCCTACGTGAATTCTCGATTTGTTCTCTCAGTTTCTACATACATCTCGCCAAGATGCACGTTTTCCCGACATGTAATCTATGCTGGGGCATGCCTCTCCATCAAGTTATCTGTCCACCTGAGATTCTTGAAACAGTCCACCGGGTGGTGGGTGAAGGCAGGCACACCACTAAGGAAGACACCTTTCCAAGAAGGAAACCTGTGTTTCCCAAACGCACGTCTTTAGGCTACCTGCCTTCGAGTCCCGCTTGCGATAGCCGCCACTTCCCTCTCAGCTGCTCAATGCCAGCACAAGTCTCAAGCCGCTACTTTTCCAGCCACGCCGGGAGCCGCGCCCGGGCAGCCCCCACACGGGCCCCGGGAGCCGAGTTGATGCTGTCCCCGCATCATACTCCCACATACACGGAGACGGCGGAACAAGAGACGTGCACCTTTTGCAACTAAAAAGTCACAGCCAGCTCACGGGAAGGGCGGACTCTTCCCTCCGAAGTGCAACAGGTTTCTTAACACGACCCCCACACCGTGCACCCGGAGGTGCCCGGACGCAGGAGCCCGGCTTCGGTGCCGGTCGCTGACACTCACCGGGGGAGCGGCCGCGGAGGGTCCGCCGCGCTTGGCGGAGC